>CM056052.1:391546753-392030626 GCA_029574335.1 Rana kukunoris
CCAGCTGTGATTGGCTTACTGTATCTATATGAAGGAGGGTCGAGTCTTCCAGTCCCTCTTAAATTCCCTGCTGGGGCGGTAGGATCTAACATCCCTGTACTTGACAGGAAGATCACGCCTGTAAGCGGGGCCCTTCTGGGGCTCTGGTTTTCCTATCGGAGAAATCAGCCCAGACTTTCCCCCGGTAACCTTGGAGATGGGCGAGTCCATCTTTGTGCCGAATACACTTGAGCCGCCATATGGAATTTTGCACCAGTTAATTTTGACGCTGCCTTCGCTATCCAGGTTCTCAGCCATAAGGCTCTTCCCAGCCATGAAGTCGCCCCCTTAGGAGCCGTAAGCCAACTTAATTTTCCTGCAGGGAGGAGAATATCTTCCCCTGGTTGGCTCCTTCTAGAATGGGATTCTCAACATTAGCTGCCTATGCAGCGATAGTTTTAGTGACTGCCGCTGTGGTGATAGACGGCCTAAAAGCGACTCCTGTTGTGGAGCAGGCTTTCTTCAGTTCTATATTGATTTTACGATCAAGAGCGTCCCGGAAGGTAACTGCGTCTTCAATCGGTAGAGAAACGTCTCTAGCGAGTCGCATTAAAGATGAATCGACCGTAGTTGCATTGATCAAAGAATCGATCTTAGACTCCCACAAGGGGTACAATCTGCAAACTTGTTGCTCATACTGGGCCGCTTATGCGACCCCCCCACTTATCCTTTATGAGGTTCTCCAGCTCTTCGATGAAAGGAAATGATTCAGGACCCCCTTTTCAGCACCGGGAAATATTTCGGAACCTTCAGAAGTTCTGCCATAACCTCCTCCCAGCCGATCGCTTCCTTGACTGAATGGGCAAATAGTTCAACCAAAAAGGGACAGTCCGACGCCTGCTCACACTCCTCATTCTTAGAGAGGGTTACTGCACCCGGGCGATGTGCTTGGGGAAGGATCGCCCACATATGATCCCTGTGGCGATTCTCCTAGGAGCTCAGTATCTACTCTGGCCTCTGAATCCTTGGTTACTTCAATGAAGCACGAGCGGCAGGCCAATTCCCCTGGCAAGGCTGGCGCCCCACATATTTGGCAAACATGTGCCGTGGTGCGGGTAAAATAGCTCTGTCTGGGATGAAGGTAATCGTCTGCGGTGGGACCGACTATGACGGGAGTGCTGTGACGCGAGCGGCTATGCCTTGATTGAAGAAATCAAGAGGGTAACCTTGAGCGATTTCTTGCGCCTTCTGCCGGAAGCATGGCTAGAATCTCCCTCTGTGCCGCAAACTTGTGTCTCTTGACCCGATAGAGCTACCAAAACTAGCGTCAGTGGCCAGGCTCTCTTTTTTGTCTCCCCTCTACTTATTACCTTCTGGACGGCTTCTATACCTGGTCAGCTGACGGTGGTCTGCGAGGGCAGTGGCCCCCATGAGGATAGCAGAGAGACAGCCCGAAAAGGTGGGAAAAAAAGAGAGAAGGTAAAACATTACAATATGTTCCCCCCCAACATTTCTATTTATTAAATTAATATAATAATTTTATATACATATATCTATCCTTTTTTTTTTTTTTTTTGGATTATATTAATTGTTTAATTATGGATACACTTTCTCCTATGGTATGTTATAAATTAATATATAAATGTATTGAATGAATGAATGATGAAAACTTATATAGCGCGGCACATGCAAACTGAATCGCCTCTGGGCGCTTGTATTATATCTTCTATCCTATTTGTTCCTTTTTTTTTTTTTTTTTTTGTGTAATCAATTAGCCCAGGCTTATCTGGGACATGCCTGCACACACCTGGTGCAATCTTCACTCTGAGTAGAGCAGAGCAGCAGTGCGGCAGCCAGAACTACAGAGCAATAGGACTGTTTCTTTTTTCCTTCTTTTTTTTTTAATGACGCGCACATGCGCAGAAGCGTCCCGCTCACCCGGCGCCATTTTGGAAGAGGGCAGAGGAGACAGGCGGATCCTGACGCATCTTCATGGCAGCACACACTGGGTTGTGACTCCGCCCCCACAACCTGACAGGATTGGTTAGCTATAAATTTGAAGGGGAGACGCCCCGCACCATTCTCTTTTTTTATCCTCACCTGACAGATTGGATGAACAAGCAAAAAGCATGCCTCTTACCGCAAATCGCCCCAGCAGGTTCAGCCTCTCCTGTTTGGAAGTCCCTCCTGTACAGTCTCTAAATGAGCTTTATGGTGGGAACCCCGTTCTGGTGGTCTCAGGGGCTCTGGAATTATACTGGCATCTGTAACAAGCTTTAAAGAAGCTTCAAATCTCGCAGTGGCCCCCACTTTCGCTCTGTCTTTCCTTCCAGTGCAGTGTGTGCTTCCACAAAGGTATTTGTATCATTACATTTACCACCTAAGGTTAGTCCGTTTTGTACCTTTGTCTGCCTGTTTTTTTCTCAGCTCTGCTGAGCCCTGTGGTTCCTCTGACACCCCATACTCTCGGGGTCACCGCTGCGTACCCCTTGGCGCTCTGCACATGCGCGCAGCTCAGTGATGACGCCGCCTGTCTCCTCTGCCCTCTTCCAAAATGGAGCCGGGCGAGCGGGGCGCTTCTGAGCATGCGCGCGTCATTAAAAAAAAAAAAAAAAGGAACATATAGGATAGAAGATCTAATACATTTATATATTAATTTATAACATACCATAGGAGAAAGTATATCCCTAATTAAACAATTAATATAACCACAAAAAAAAAAAAAAAAGGGGGATAGATATATGTATATAAAATTATTTAATAAATAGAAATGTTGGGGGGGAACATATTGTAATGTTTTCCCTTCTCTCTTTTTTTCCCACCTTTTCGGGCTGTCTCTCTGCTATCCTCATGGGGGCCACTGCCCTCGCAGACCACCGTCAGCTGACCAGGTATAGAGGCCGTCCAGAAGGTGGTAAGTAGAGGGGAGACAAAAAAGAGAGCCTGGCCACTAACGCTACAGTTTTGGTAGCCCTATCGGGTCAAGAGACGCAAGTTTGCGGCACAGAGGGAGATTCCAGCCATGCTTCCGGCAGAAGGCGCAAGAAGTCGCTCAAGGTTACCCTCTTGATTTCTTCAATCAAGGCATAGCCGCTCGCGTCACAGCCACTCCCGTCATAGTCGGTCCCACCGCAGACGATTACCTTCATCCCAGACAGAGCTATCTTACCCGCACCACGGCAAATGTTTGCCAAATATGCGGGGCGCCAGCCTTGCCAGGGGAATTGGCCTGCCGCTCATGCTTCATTGAAGTAACCAAGGATTCAGAGGCCAGAGTAGATACTGAACTCCTAGGAGAATCGCCACAGGGATCATATGTGGGAGATCCTTCCCCAAGCACATCGCCCGGCCGTTGCGCCAGGCTGCAGTAACCCTCTCTAAGAATGAGGAGTGTGAGCAGGCAACGGACTGTATCTTTTTAGTTGAACCATTTGCCCATTCAGTCAAGGAAGCGATCGGCTGGGAGGAGGTTATGGCAGAACTTCTGAAGGTTCAGAAATATTTCCTGGTGCTGAAAAGGGGGTCCTGAATCATTTCCCTTCATCAAAGAGCTGGAAAACCTCATAAAGGATAAGTGGGGGGATCGCATAAGCGGACCAGTATGAGCAACAAGTTTGCAGATTGTACCCCTTGTGGGATTCTAAGATCAATTCTTTTGATCAATGCAACTACGGTGGATTCATCTTTAATGCGACTCGCTAGAGACGTTTCTCTACCGATTGAAGACGCAGTTACCTTCCGGGACGCTCTTGATTGTAAAATCAATATAGAACTGAAGAAAGCCTGCTCCACGACAGGAGACGCTTGTAGGCCGGCTATCACCATGGCGGCAGTCGCTAAAACTATCGCTGCATGGGCGGCTAATGTTGAGAATTCCATTCTAGAAGGAGCCGACCAGGGGAAGATATTCTCCTCCCTGCAGGAAAATTAAGTTGGCTTACGGCTCCTGAGGGGGCGACTTCATGGCTGGGAAGAGCCTTATGGCCGAGACCCTGGATAGCGAAGGCAGCGTCAAAATCAACTGGTGCAAAATTCCATATGGCGGCTCAAGTGTATTCGACACAAAGATGGACTCGGCCATCTCCAAGGTTACCGGGGGAAAGTCCGGGCTGATTCCCTCCGATAGGAAACCAGAGCCCCAGAAGGGCCCCGCTTACAGGCGTGATCTTCCTGTCAAATACAGGGATGTTAGATCCTACCGCCCCGGCAGGGAATTTAGGAGGGACTGGAAGACTCGACCCTCCTTCATGTAGATACAGTAAGCCAATCACAGCTGGGGAACAGCAGAAGTCCTTTTTGAGGGTCCGTCTGCCCACCCAGCTCAGGTGAGCACCAGACTCAAGAGATTCGCTCGGATGTGGGCAACTCGTATAACAGATCCATGGACACTATCCTCTATCAAGACCGGTCACAATTGGAAATTCATGGGCACATTGCCAGGGAACACATTCCAGCCTACCAAGTACTTCCGCACCAGAAAGGGAGGGGGTTTTATTCTCCTTTATTTCTGATATAAAAAAAAAAAAAAAACGGGGATCTACGTCCAGTCTTGGACCTAAAGAAGTTCAACAGATGATCAAAATAGAGGCCCTCAGATTGGAAAAGCCTTCAGTCCATTTTGTTGTCAGTGGACGTGGGAGACTGGATGCTATCTCTAGATTTTTTGGACGTTTACCTTCACATCCCAGTTCATCTTAACTTCCAGAGGTCCCTTCGGTTCTCAATCGATCAATCCCATTTCCAATTTTGGTGCCCCCCATTCGGCATCACCTCAGCACCCAGAGCATTCGGCAAGTTAGGGTGTTCCTAGGGGCAGAATAAAATACCAGGTTGTACCGGGTGCAACTCCCTCAAGAGAGGCTAAAGCCCTTGCTCCAGAAGATACAGAATCTGCTATCATCCAGACGTCTAACTGTCAGAGCCTGCCTCAGTACCCTGGGGTCCATGTCAGCATCCATACCCTTGATACAGTGGCCCCTGTGGCACATGCGAGTCTTACAGAACTCCTTTCTCAGGCAGTGGAATAGAACATCAATACTCCAAACCAATCACATCCCGAACTTTGGTAAAGCAATTAGTATGGTGGTGGACACACTCGTCCAACCTCAGGGAGTCCATTCCAAAAGTTCCCCCAAGTCCAGAAGTAGTAACATCGGATGCCAGCCAGGGGTGATGGGGTCCACACTATCTAGACTGAGTAGCCCAGGGACAGTGGCACTTTCGGGCTCAGGGCATAGTGTCAAATATTTTAGAGCTCAGAGCAGCCTTTCAGGCCCTCCTGGCCATTGCACCTCTTCTAGAGAGGAAGAGTGTCCTGATCAGGATGGACAACAAGTAGCGGTGTCATGTATCCAGAGACAGGGGGCATCAGGAGTCGCACGCTTCAGGAGAAGTTCGCCCATAATGGAAGGGGCACAAGTGCACCTGTTAGATCTGTGGGGAGTATGCGTCCCAGCAACACAGAATTCGTTGGCCAACTACCTAAGCCGAGAGACACTTTCAAACAACGAATGGTCCCTGAACCAACAGGTATTCTCCATTCTTACGAAAACTTGTGGAGTACCAGAAGTCGACCTAGCGGCCACGCCAAAGAACTCCAAGTGTCAGAGGTTCCTGTCCAGAGCCCACTTTCCATTACCTGAAGGGACAAACTGCCTAGTTCTTCCATGGAGCTGCGAGCTAGGGTACATTTTTCTTTAACTTCTCGGATTACAAGATTCCTGTCCCGACTTCGGAAGTCCTCAGCCACGGTTATTGTACTAATACCATTCTGGCTGAGGAGGCCATGGTTTACGACCCCGCTACAGCTAGGTACGCGGCCTCCAATACATCTTCCAGTAACCTAGGATCTCATACATCAGAGGCAATTCTTCCATCCAGCCCAGAGAAGCTGCATTTGCCAGCTTTGAAGCGGAGAGGGCTAGGTTAGGGGAACTAGGATACTCTCAGGAGGTAATATCAACCTTAGTACAAGCTCTAAGGAGCTCCACTGATGTCACCTATACTAGGATCTGGGAGAGGTTCGTGTCATCGCAGCAAAGAGATTGGAATCCCATCTCAAATTCTTGAATTTCTTCAGTCAGGGCTTAACAAGGGCCTGGGCTCGGGTACCCTGAAGGTGCAAGTATCAGCCCTTTCAGCCATGACGGGTACTAGATGGGCTCTTCATCATCCAGTCACTCTGTTCCTCAGGGCCTACGTAAGATCAGACCACCTAGGACGCCAGCCTTTCCAACAGGGGATCTCTGTGTAGTACTCGGGGCCCTGTCCAATCCACCTTTTTCTCCATTCAACTTAGTCTCACCGGTCACCGTGGAACCTAGCTCTGAAGATGGCTTCCCGTATTGCTATCACCTCAGTTAAGAGGGCGTCGGAGATACAGCACTTATGGCTATGGAACCCCTATTTAGTGTTCTTCCCTGACAGAGTGGTTCTGAAGCCCTCAGACCATTTTTATCCAAGGGTAACTTCCTCCTTTCATTATAACCAGGACATCGTCCTTCCGTCTTTTACTAATGAAAGGGTTGAGTCCCATGACTAGGATGTCAAGTCTACCATCTCCAGTTGCGTCACAGCTACATCTCAGGAAGACAGATTCTCTCTTGATTATCCCACACGGGAACAGACGAGGTCAGCCAGCTACCTCCCGTACCATTACCTCTTGGTTGTTAAAGCTATCAAAGAGACCTATTCCATCCAGCAACCTACGACTCCTAGAGGGCATTAGGGCTCATTCGACAGGGGCAGAGGCCACTTCTTGGGCAGCATATTGCGGGACTTCACCGGAAACCATAGGCAGAACAGCAACTTGGTCTACCCAACACATCTTCATTTCTCACTACAGAGTGAATTCTGCTCTCCTGGCTACCGTCGACTTCGGCAGATCTGTTCTTAGAGCCAATTCCTCAGCGCTATAAAGAATAAATATTACTGTTTTCTCGCATCCTCCCGACTGGCGAGTTATTTCCCAGTGTGTGCTGCCATGAATGCGTCAGGAAAATGGAAAATTGTATACTCACCTTTCCGTAGATTTCCTTTCCTGACGCATCTTCATGGCAGCACACAGATGCCCACCCTGCTGTTTTATGATGATATATACAGAGAATGGTGCGGGGCGTCTCCCCTTCAAATTTATAGCTAACCAATCCTGTCAGGTTGTGGGGGCGGAGTCACAACCCAGTGTGTGCTGCCATGAAGATGCGTCAGGAAAGGAAAATTACGGAAAGGTGAGTATACAATTTTCCATTTTTCCCCCACACACGGTCATTTAAATTTACATTTTTAAAAACGTCGTTTTTTTCCATCACATAAAGTGATGGTGTGTACGCGGCATTACAGCTACGCTCAGTGTGTACTGCAATACTAAGAGCGTAAACAGTGGCTCTCGAAATGAAAGGTTACACTCCAAGTGACCATAGAGAATTACTAAGAAGTATAACAGGATACTAACAGGAAACTTGAGGGCTTTTAGACAAGGGACTGTGAGTTTAATACACTTAAAACAACCCAGTTCTGCCATCAGGTACAGTATAGAAATCATCTCCTAAAATAGGCTTCTGCTAGCAAAGTTGGGGCCCTGTCATGAGAGGTTATAGATCAGTACTGTGTGACTGCACAGAGGAGACCAAACAAAGAGATAGTGAAGTGAAGAGGTGTTTATTTACAAAATAAGTGGGGACAACCAGTGAGAAACAGCAAACAGTATATACAAACAAAAGGGGATACCGTATTCATAAATCAAGCCAGGCCAAGGTCATACACAGGGGATGTCAGCAGATAGGTGAGGATGGGGACGGAACAGAGCAGGGAGTGGATGGATGGACAAGCTGCGGGGTAAGACTCCAGGGAAGACAGGAACCAGGATACAGGGTGGAAGAGTCCAGGCAGGGATCAGGATCAAGGAACAGGGAACAGGGTCAAGGCTCAGAATCAGGATCCAAAAGACAGGGTCAGGATACAGGCTCAGGTCAGGAAGGAATGAAGATACCAGGGCGAGCTCTGCTTGAGCTCGCCGGGTATAAATAGGGAGTGTCATGATTACGTTCAAGTCACACCTGAACGTATGAAAGGCTGTGAGTTCCAGAAGACCAGGAACCCCCCGCTGGTGGAGGTCGGTACTGCAGCCAGACTGACAAGCAGATGTACCAACAGGGGGGACCATTCCTGACAGGCCCTTTAACATTGGTACGCAAAAACAGTGAAGATTTCTCAAAGAGTCAAGTTTAGAAGCAGTCAAATGTTAGGTTCAGTAGGCGAGTAGGCCTCTTAGCTATTATGCACTGAACAGAGATGCATAAAGAGCGGTCAAGGTCAACATTCTGGGGGTATTTACAGCTTGAGACTCATGCCGCGTACACACGATCACTTTTTGCGATGAAAAAAACGAAGTTTTCTCTCATGAAAGAAAACAAACGTTTTTCAAACTTCATTTTCCAAAACGACGTTGCGTACACACCATCGTTTTTCCCAAAAGCTCGAGCAGTGCGCGGTGACGTCCATCACGTACGACAGGACTATAAAGGCTCATTTTCATGCGGAAGCCGGCCTCTTTTGCTGATATCGTGTTGCTGCGTGTTAGTAAAAGTTTGGTGAGAGACAATTCGCGCTTTTCAGTCTTCGTGCTTTAAAAAACGTTTTCTGTCTTACAGTTTGTGCTTTTGGGTTCGTATCTGTGTTACAGTGCTTGTTTTCAGATCGTACCTGTTTTGGCAGTGCGTTCTTGTTTGCACGTTCCTGTTTTGCAGGTCGTTCTTCAGAGGCCTTTCTGTTTTTCAGTGAGTTTTTTTTTTTGGTCCGATCTGATTTGATGACCGTATTCTAGCCATGTTGCGGGTACGTTCTCGTCGCCGAGAGCGTGTTTTGCAGATGCAAGATTGTTAGGATGTGTGCTGCATCCCGGCTCCGGTCCTTGAGGAGGGCGAGAAGGACTTTGTGGGCCAAGGACTGGTTTCTTCGCAGGGACCAGTTCTCTCATATGCCTCTGCTGCGGGAGATCCAAGAAAATAACCCTGATGATTTCAGGAATTTTCTTCGGATGTCTGACCACGTATTCCAGCAGCTTTTGGCTTCGGTGTCGCCTTATATCACCAGGCAGGACACTGTTATGCGGGAAGCCATCACTGCTGAGCAGCGGCTAGTTGCTACCTTGCGGTACCTGGCAACAGGGAGAAGTCTTCAGGACTTGAAGTTCTCGACGGGCATCTCCCCCCAGGCTCTGGGCCTCATAATCCCGGACACCTGTTCTGCCATAATCCAGGTTTTGCAGGAGGACTATATTAAGGTAAGTGGTGTCCTTTAAATGCACAAACTATGTTATTATTTTTCATATTTTTGAGTAATGTACAAGCCCACCTAGCCTAGTCCCTATATCCCCCTTGATTTTTGTTCCCTATTGTTGTTCTGCATTTTTAACCACTTGTCATCTGCCCACCGTCAAATGACGGCGGGCAGACGACTCCATTATCCTGACATCACGTCATATGACGTGATGTCTTTAAATAGGGAATGCGCGCGATCGCGTGCGCGCATCCCTGTACCGACGGTGGCGGCGTGTCACCGAGACACCGCTCGTCACCGACAGGGGTGAACAGCGGCGCGGATGCGCTGCTCACCACGTGATCGGCCGTGTTGAATACACGGCTGATCACGATTTGAATCAACGTCTGTGCACGGCGTTTGCGCGCGATCGCGCCGCGCGTGCCCGTCGGCGGCAGCGTGTTCCCGGGAACACTGCTCGTCGCCGACAATGGTACACAGCCATTGGTCATGGCTGTGTACCACGTGATCAGCTGTGATCCTTTCACAGCCTGATCACTAAGTGTAAACACAGAGCTGTAACTAACTGTTACCAGCTCTTCTCTCCTCACACATTGTTTCCAGTGTGAGGAGAGAAGAGCTACTATCAGTGAGTTACAGTTCTGTGTTTCTGTAGTGTCTGCACAAACACCACACCACCCTTTCCCCCCCCCCCCCAATTGTTAACAGTCACCCAACAGTCACCCCTAAAGTGCACCTGTCACACAAAAAGACTGCCATCAGCGGTGCAACCGCCATCCATCAGTGACCGTGCCCTGTCACCGTCACCCATCAGTGACCTGCCCTGTGACCCGTCACCCATCAGTGACCTGCCCTGTGACCCGTCACCCATCAGTGACCTGCCCTGTGACCCGTCACCCATCAGTGACCTGCCCTGTGACCCGTCACCCATCAGTGACCTGCCCTGTGACCCGTCACCCATCAGTGACCTGCACTTTCACCCGTCACCCATCAGTGACCTGTCCTGTCACCCATCAGTGACCTGCCCTGTCACCCATCTGTGACCATCAGCAGTGCATCTGTCACCCATCACCCGTCACCCATCAGTGGTGCACCCGTCAAACATCAGTGACCATCACCCGTCACCGTCCGTGGCCTGTCACCTATCTGTGACCATCACCATCTGTGGCCTGTCACCCATCTGTGACCATCACCATCACCGTCTGTGGCCTGTCACCCATCAGTGACCATCGCCTGTCACCCATCCGTGACCATCACCCGCCACCATCCGTGGCCTGTCACCCATCAGGGACCATCGCACCATCACCCATCAGTGAACGTCACCTGCCACCCATCAGTGAACATCACCTGCCACCCACCTGTCACCCATCGTATACAGCTACCCGCCACACAGCCAAAATGTCGAAAAGATTGTATAGTACCCAAGAGGCGTTGCAGATCCTCTCAATGACCGATGAGAGCACCGGGGAGCTCTCATCAGATTCCATTTCTGATTCCGAATCGGAATTTGAACCGATTGAATACAGTAACGATTCGGATGAAGAATGGGTCCCTCCTAAAAGGGCACGGCACTCTGAAAACCAGGCAGCCGCCAGCAACCAGGAAGATATTCCTAGGCCCAGTACCAGCGCCACCAGCAATAGGCCCAGTACCAGCGCTGACGCCAGCAAAAGGCCCCCGGGAACAAAGACCCAGTACCAGCGCCACCAGCAATAGGCCCGGTACCAGCGCTAATGCCAGCAAAAGGCCCCGGGAACAAAGCCCCAGTACCAGCGATGCCGCCAGCGAAACCCCTCATGAACAAATGCCCAGGCCCAGTGCTGCCAGATCACTCCTAAGTGCCAGCACAAGAAATTCAACCCCCCCAACTACTGGAGTGTCACGTCCCCCAGGAGCCAGGGCCACTACATTCATGCCAGATGGTCTTGCCAACCCAAAATGGCTGCCTTCCGACTCTGGATCACCCATTATTCCCCCTTTCACAGCACAGCCAGGTGTGCAGGCCAACACCCAAAATTTTTCAGATTACCTTCATCTCTTTTTGCCCGACACTTTTTTGCAGTTAATTATTGGCCAGACAAATTTGTATGCCCAGCAGTATATTGCCAACAACCCCCAATCATCTTATGCCCGTCCATTTGAGTGGAGAGATGTAAATTTGGAGGAGTTCAAATTGTTTATTGGCCTCACCATAAACATGGGGCTTAACAAAAAAAATCAAGGACATTCTTATTGGTCCACCAAACCCATCTACCATCAGCCCATATACAGTATTCTGCCAAAATGTCCAGGTCCCGATATGAAATGATAATGCGATTCTTTCATTTCAATGACAATACCAAGTGCCCTCCCCGTAATCATCCAGATTACGATAAATTGTACAAGATTCGCCCTCTGATCAATTTCCTTTCCCATCAATTTGCAGAAATCTATGTCCCCGAGAAACATATATGTGTGGATGAGTCCCTGGTACCCTTTTGTGGCCGTCTAGGAATAAAGCAGTATATTCCTAGTAAAAAGGCTAAATATGGTGTAAAATTTTACAAACTTTGTGAGAGAGCCACGGGATATCTGTATGTGTTTCGCATTTATGAAGGAAAAGATTCCCAGCTCCAGCCCCCTGAGTGCCCGGCCTACATAGGCACAGCTGGAAAAATTGTATGGGACCTGGCTTACCCACTCCTGAGAAAAGGATATCATCTTTACCTTGATAATTTTTACACCAGCCTGCCCCTTTTCCGACACTTATATGTTGAAAAAACCCTGGCCTGCGGAACCTCCAGAAAAAATAGGAAGGGCTTCCCACAATCTATTGTCAACAAAAAGCTGCGAAGGGGGCAAAGAGCAGCAGTGAGGTGCAACGAACTGCTGGCCTTGAGGTGGAAGGATAACAGAGACGTGCACATGACACTGCAGTTGTTGTTCAACGAA
This sequence comes from Rana kukunoris, assembly GCA_029574335.1. Taxonomy (NCBI): domain Eukaryota; kingdom Metazoa; phylum Chordata; class Amphibia; order Anura; family Ranidae; genus Rana; species Rana kukunoris. The sequence goes on from CM056052.1 coordinate 391,558,940, forward strand.
GACGAGGTCCCATTGAAAAGCCGACATGTGTCCAAGATTATAATCTGTACATGGGGGGGGGGGGTGGATTTCAATGATCAAATGATTCAGCCCTATTTATCAATAAGGAGGTCCCGATTCTGGTACAAGAAGGTAGCAATTTATCTCATCCATTTGGCCATTTATAATTCTTATGTAGCCTACTCCAAATCCACTGAAAACCCTGCCCGCTTGCTACAATTCACAGATGAACTAGTCATGTCCCTCATCTATCCACAAGGACCCCCCACAGAGACCCTTTGCTCTGATGCCGTTAGCCGACTTCATGGACGCCACTACCCGCACAACATCCCACCATCCGAAGGAGGCCGAAGACGGCAAAAAAGATGTCGCGTGTGCAGCAAAAGAGGATTTCGAAAAGATTCCAGCTACCATTGTCCCTGGTGTCCCTCCCAACCTGGCCTTTGCATTGGAGAATGCTTTGAAACTTATCACGAATCCCCAAAATATTAGACCATATTTTTAACCATTTCGCCCATCTGACCATTTTCATGCTACTGCCTTCCACGTGAACTGACCCTGGCCTGCTTTTTCACTATGCCTCTGCCTACTGTTTGGACTGCTTCCACGTAAACTGACCCTGGCCTGTGTTTTGACTATGCCTCTGCCTACCGTTTGGACTGCTTCCACGTAAATTGACCCTGGCCTGTTTTATGGACTATGCCTCTGCCTACCGTTTGGACTGCTTCCACGTGAACTAACCCTGGCCTGTTTTATGGACTATGCTTTTGCCTACCACTTGGACTGATCTGTTGCCCTACTATTGTAGTACACAGGGGTCTCGCATATGTGAGGGGCTCCAGAATAGTTTTCCCGGATGGAGAAAACATTTTTTTTGTTTTCTCCGGGTTTTGTAATTTCCGGATTAGGGTCTGGAGTCCGGAGGCTTCATAGAGATTTGGGTGGGTCGAAGCCTCTACCCCTGTGCCCCTGTGCACAGGTCTTACCTGATTGCAGCCCTCACCACTGCTACCTGGACTATGCAAATATGCTGCCTGGAGAATTACTATAGCTGTCGCTTAGCACATCCCTGACTGCTGCCTGGACCAGTGCTCTCTTCTGTGGACACTACTAAAAGCACAGGTAATACTTTTTCCTGACGCCAGACATGGCAGCATACCTATGATATAGCCCCGCCCCTATATCCGCCCACAGGACACGTGATAACTCTCTATAAAACTCTGACTGAGAGCTAGCTCCCCCATTCTCCTTTTTGTCCTTAAAAATATCAGCCTACAGACAGTTTCATTCAGGATACGCCCTTACCTGCCGACTATTGTCGAAGTTCCGGCTGGGTTCAGCCTCTCCCAGTTCGAGGTCCCACATCTTAGGCACGCTAAATGCACCAACAAGGTGGGGAACCAGTTCTGGTGGTCTTCTGGGGTTGAGGTGTTCTCTAATCAGAGACGACAGTCCTCCTTTGGCATTGCCGGCGATGGAGTCTGATTTGAGCAAGCTGGGACTGCATGATGACTTCTTTCCTATGGACAGGGCTTTTTTTCTGGGGGAACTTGGGGGAACTCAGTTCCACCACCTTTGGCTCAGACCCTTTGGTGCCCGCTCACCACAATCACTTGTGAACACAGAAGTCTGGTTTCTGTGTTTACAAGTGACTGCTTTGTAACCCCCTGAACTCTGCACACTGTATGTAATGCAATTCTGGTATTTAATGCCCCTTTAAGACCCTTCTACTGTTTGTGAAATCTGAACGGGTCGTGGTTGAGTTCCTGCACCTATTTTCTGAGAAAAAAAGCTCTGCCTATGGAAGCCCTTTTCCAGGTCTGTCAGTTTCTTTCTTGTTCTCATGTCTTTAAAGGCCCTATACACACTGCAACTTTTGTTGTCTGATTTCCTTTAGAGTTGCCAGGTCCATATGGTGCCTGCCTGATTGCATACAGGTTAAGGCTTTAGGGTTTGGCCTCATGTTGTGTGGTTTTGATAAATCTGAAGGGTAAAATCTGCAGAAGATTGTATGGTGTGTAGCCAGCTTAAGGTGTGCTTTTGTGTGGATGGGTGTTGGCCTTCCTAATTGTATCAGAGTAGAGGTGAGAGAGGACTGAGTCTCAGGTGATCCAATTGCAGGGAGCAGCTAATGAATGCCTTTGCTTTTAAACATCTCCTTCTGAGGTAAGTCTTATCTATCCTAGTAATGGGGATATATGGGGGAGAGAGGAGTAAGGAGCAATTTTTACTAGGGGGATGGGGGTTCTGCCAGATTATTTTTACTATTTGTAAAAAAAAAAAATGCTGAGATATATGTATATTTTTCTCTTTCACTTCCCTTATTTCTGTGGACATGCAGTCCCCCATGCACCTTTCAGTAACTCCCATCAGCATGAGCCTACTGCCACATAACAAAGACCACCCCACTATCAGGTAGAGGGCCAACTTTTCGTAAGTAAGAAGACGCGGGAGAAAAGAGTGCATTGAGCCCTGATGAGCGTGCCTTCTTATCTGTTGCAACCCCGGCCGCTCACGCCCGCTCAAGGAGGTCCAGAGGCCCTCTCTGGATCATCAGGATTTTCAGGGCGGAAGATGTCTCCTCCAGTCCTGGCAGACCCCAGTACAAAGGGTGCAAATGTACGCTTAAGAGAACGCACACAGCTTCTCCTCTGAGGGCTCAGCGCCCGAAAGGCGAATGTTGATCATGTGGAGATGACCCTATGCCTGGAATGCTACTTTGCAGCGACTGCTTCAGGCAGCTTGCCAGAGAGGAGTTTGGGAGTCAGCAGGTGTCACATTGCTCAGCAAAATAGTTCCCAACCCCCTGGCTGAATTTTCCAGTCATCTCAGGCAGCCAGGGACAGAAGTGGATGGGCAGTATGGGCACTACACCAGGTCTAAACCAAGCCATTCAACCCTCTCTAACTGGAGGGGTACCAGGCACTTCGGGGGTGACTCCAGCCTAGCAGATTAAGCAGGCTAGTTCCCCAAAACCAGTAGTATAGCCAACCTTTCAGGCAGAGGGAGATGATATTGCCTCCTCCTCAACAGAAGATCCTGAAGGTTGAGGCTTTGTTTTATGCTAATATGCTCATTTGTTATGGCAGTAAAGCTGCACTGTAATGGGTGGATCCGGTACCTCCTACAAAGAAGGAGAAAGCCTGTTATTACACACAGTACAATCTGATTTAAAATTGTGTGACAATCGCTGTACAATATGCATTAGGTACCGTTATTCTTTCAGGGCACCCCAAATGACATGCGATTCTGCTGTGATAAGTCACATTGGAGAACGCACCTTTCAAAACATTGTGCAGAGTTGGTCGCCCTCAAATAGGAGCAGGGGCTTCTGTTTGCGCACATAGGGCAACCAAGTGAATGGGCCGCACCCATGCGATTTACAACATTGTGTACAAATCGCTCTTTGAAAATCGCATTGCATATACATTGGTCTACTCTAAGTGACAAATTCAAATACCTCTGAAAGGTGACCTAAGCACAGATTGCCTTTTAGGGCAATGGCAGATCATGCTGCAAGTGTGAGCAAGCCTTTGGGTTCCATAGGAGGAATCTAAAGTAGCAGGTAAGCTACCTTTTTTCTCTTAGGACAGAAATAGGAAGCCTGTTTTCAGAGAGGAATGAGAAAGGGTGAGAGAAAATCCTCCTCAACCAATAGGTTGCAGAAGTTGTTTCCACTAATGGGAAAGGATGCGACTCCTTTATCTACCCTCCAACGGTGGATGCGGCAGTCGCCAGACTGACCAAGAATATGACACTTCCGATGGTAGGCCCTTCCTCCTTTCACAAGATCCTTGTGAGACGCATTGCTTTAACATCCATAGCAAGTGCTATGTGAGTATGTGGGCGCAGAACTTGGAGTATGCGATTAAACGCAGCTGCCAAAGAGATGAGTCATCAAGGCTCTTGACGAGATGGCTTTCAGTGGACTCTACAGGTGAGGCAGCTATAGACATCATTCGATGGTTATCCAGAGCCATGCTTGGCTCAGTCGCAGCCAAAGGTGCACTGGGGCAAATCCTGGGCGGCTGGCCCATCCTCAAAGCTGAATTGCTGTAAGCTGCCTTCTGATGGGAAGGCGCTGTTTTGTCAAAATACTGGAAACTATCTTCTCCAGGCTTATAGGAGGAAGATCAGATCTTCTGCCCCAGGATCGAAGAGCCAGAGGGGGCAACCATTCAAGGGAACACCAAACAGGTACTGCGATTTTGGAGGCTTTCGCCCATCCAAGGGCGTCAGAAGACCCATGCGGCTCCCCAAGATACTCAGAAGCCCTTTTAATGCCAGGCCTGCCCAGGAGGCAGTTGGAGCAAAGTGACCCAGTTCCGGTAAGACCACTACCGAAGAATGGCGGTTTCAGGCCATGTAAGAGAAGAAATGGCTGCGCATCCAGGAATTTCAATATTCCTTTTATTGTCTAAAGTGATGACCCCAAAAACACCAACACAAGGTCACATAGACGCTTTTCACACATTCATTTTGTACTTAATCATTTCCAATGGCAAGGCCGTTATTGGTTATTTAATCAGCAGCCTCCAGAACTACCTCAAGAGGCTGAATCAATCTATACGGATAGACTCAAGATGGAGTCTCTCCATACCATAAATCCAGGTCATTCAACAAGGTTACTGGAGGATTTCAGTGGACCTGCAGTATACCTATCAGCATGTCCTGGTCCTTCAGTCATACCAACCGTTTTGAGTCGGGGGGGCAAGCATTGCCAAAACGAGTTGGTGCCTATGCGGAATATGCTCTACCTAGGGGCCTGGTTTAGTACTCAGGCAGTTTCAGTTTCTTTGCCACCTCAAACTCCCTAAAGTCAGGGAGAGGTTCCAACAGGCGTTGGCTGCACCAGTGTTGTCAGCATCCCAGTGCATGAGTCCTCTCGGGACAATGGCTTTTGTATTCCGAGGATCCCTTGGGCTCACTGGAAACTCAGTTTTCCAACAAGGCTTCCTGACGCAATGGAAGCATTTTGTCTAGCCAGAGGCACCAGGGTTCTGTTGATTAAAAAAAAGATAAACTGCTAAATGGCTTAGTCTATTAGGGCTGTAGCCATGGATCACTATTGCTACAGATACCAGCACAGCAGGGTGGGACACCACCAGTGAGCATCTCAGGATTCAGGGCAGGTGGGAATTTCCCACTCAGGGCCTAGTTTCCATATTCTGGAACTCCTACCAGCATTGACATTGAATACTTTACTGTCACACACATAGGGTCTGCCAGTCCTACTCTGTCTGGACCACATGGCAGCAGTCCCATATACAGCGACAAGGCGACATGCACAGCCAGTCCCTCCTGGGAGAGGTGGAACCAATCCTGGCTTTGGCCTAGCAATATCTCCCAGATTTGAGGGCCATATATCTTCCAGCCTATCAGAATTTGGAAGCGGATTGTCTATCCGGGCAATTCAAGGATCCCAACGAATGGTCCCTTCACCCTGAAGTGTTCCAAGGGATCATCCACAAGTGGAGGTTCGCTCAACTGGATCTGTTTTGCCTCATCGGCCTGCTACAAGGGGAACTGGTTCCTCTCACGCTACCCTCATCCATTAGTGGAGGGGACAGATGCCTTTACCAAGCCTTGGGTTGGGCAAATGACCTATACCTTCCCTCCAGGAATTTTAGGATTAAAGAAATTGTTGAGCCTGACAGTCATCACAGGTTTTCCTTACTGGCCTCACAGACCATGGGTCTCTCTGGCAATGGGCATCAGTGTGTGCACACCGATAATTCTGCCTGTGACTCCTCATCTCCTCTTATCTGAGGGAGATGCACTACATCGGCAACCATCACATCTAAATTTAGCAGCCTGGAAATTGTAAGGCAGAGGTTACAAGAGTTTTCCAGAGGGGATTAGAACTCTGCAGAATTCTTCGAAGGGATCAATCGATGCTATCCACTCCAGAGTATGGATTAGGCCCACAAGCTTTGCAGCTGGGCATCAGTTTGACTCTTGTGACCCAAATTTATCTCAAATCCTGTCTTTTCTACAATCTGAATTGGATTTGGAGCTCAGTTTGCGTAAGGTGAAAATTTCTGCCATCTTGGCTTTTTCCCCAAAAAAATAAAATAAATGGGCAGCAAACCTGCTGATGGATCACTTCATGAGAGGTACTTGGACTATGCCTTACCAAGAGAAATAGGTTTCCTTTAATGGAACCTGGCAGCAGTCCTCAATTTTCTAGCAAACCCTCATTGTACTCTTGACAGAAGACTGCTCTTCATGGGAGATCTCCCTTAAAATCAGCCTTTTATTAGCCTTGATTTCAGGGGAGAGTGCGTCGACTCCAAAATTTGGGGCGACAGAGCCTCATTCCATGTTCTTCCGAGACAGGGTTGGGCTGAAGTCTTTTTGTTCCAAAGCATGACATCCATGTTTTGTCTTTTCAGTGAATGGGTGCTTCCAGCCTTCCCAGTGCAATCAGATGCCGATCTGCTCAAGTTAGGCTTTGAGGACTCTGGAATGTCCATCTCAGGCTACTTCTACATTCAGAATGTTTAAGATTTAAAGAGTAAGTGGCTTCGGCCTGAACCATCTCGGCCTGAATCGTGAAAATACTCACTGGGCATGTGGAGGCGGTAAGGATCCTCCAGAGATGGTTGGAGCTCATCGCTCAACCAGGGTGATGTCATCTTCTTGGATAGCCCAGGCAGGGTTGTCTCTGTAGACAGTCTGCAAAGAGGCAAGCTGGTCATCACATTATATGTTCTTAATACACCACAGGGTGGATCTAGCAGCTCTTACTACGGTGGGAGGAAGTTTATCCAAGCTTCTTTGTCTTTTTTAAGTTACAGCATTAAACCCTCCCTCTAGAAAGCTCTTCATGTATCATAGGTATGCTGCCATGTCTGGCGTCAGGAAAATGGAAAATTGTATCAAATACTTACCGTAATTTTCCTTTCCTGATGCCAAGACATGGCAGCATACGAACCCTCCCTCTGATATTTTGTACTTTATACGGAGAATGGGGGAGCTAGCTCTCAGTCAGAGTTTTATAGAGAGTTATCACGTGTCCTGTGGGCGGATATAGGGGCGGGGCTATATCATAGGTATGCTGCCATGTCTTGGCATCAGGAAAGGAAAATTACAGTAAGTATTTGATACAATTTTCCATTTTTTTTACCCTTTCCGCAATAGAATTTATTTTGGATTGTAATTCTTGGTATGTACATGCTATGTGTTAGAAATATGAAGAGCATGAGCATCGGGGATGACGTGCACGTGAGGACGTGACGCATCGGTAGGTGGGAGGAGCCGCCGGATCGGGAGCCTCGCGTGTGGGAGCGAGCGTAGCGGGCAGTGGCGAAAGGACCGGCCGGCGGAGATGAGGGGAGGACGGTCGATGCGAGGCAGAGGAGAGCACCGCTCATGCAGCCCGGACCTGGAATAGCCGCACGCTTCCACACGACAACCGTCCCCCACGGCTGGAACAGCGAGACGCTCGGCTGGCGGGGACACACGCCGCCGCAATAGCCGTCTCATCCTCTCCCCCTCCTCCCCCGGAAACCCTCCCTCCCCGCGGTAACTACAAAGGGATAAATTAAAAAAGTCTGATGCCTGCAGCGTCTCTCTCCCTGGCCCCGAGAGGAAGAGTCCCCGGTAATGGTGAGTGGCGTCTGGAGCAGGGTTACGGAGTTCCCAAGGTAATCCAGCGCACATACAGGAAGGTAAGCGAATTGGTCTGATCTGTATATATTTGGTGAGAAAAGAAGGTTGAAGATCAATACTGAAGGTATGCTAAATCCTATATGCCGGAACACCGATCTATAACAGGGTAAAAAAAAAAAAAGAGGGTGGACTGTGAAAAGAAAAAGCGCCATAAGTGTGTAATAAAATTAATTATTTTTGGAGCTCAGAAGAGACTTAGAAATCCTCCGATACAAAAGTATTTGCATCCAAGATAAATGAACGAAATTTCCAGTAGTTCGGTCTCCTGATGGTAATACTATGATAAATACGGTCCTAACATTTCTGAACACTGACACATGCTAGAGATCAAACTGATCAAATACACTAGATCCAGTTACCCTAAGGAAAAGTTAAGTTGGTCCTGGAAAAAAAAAAGGGGGGCAAGGAGGGAGTTAAATAAAACAAAATAAAAGTGGAATTAAAGAACAGATACAAGTAACCCCCCACCTCTGGGGGTCCGGTCAATTAGGCTGACCTGAAAATCCGTGGAAAGCGAATATACTGTGAAGGGGGAAACGACCCCCCCAAAAAAAAAAAAATCTCAGGAATAAAGGAGTAAAGGAAGAAAAAAGAGGGGGGAAGAAACAAGATCTCAAGCTGGGGAAGAGAATTAGAAGACGAGTGGATACTATGCAAAGAATGACGAGCAGATCCACAAAGGGGGGCCCCCCGAAAACGCCCCCAAACCCCTCCAGTTATCAACCAACAACAAGCTCCATCAGACAATATATGACAAAAGAAGATAGCCCACGATCTCAAGGCATAAAAAACCAACAAATAAACAAGGATAAAAAGACGGAAAACAAGACACCCCAAAATAAGTCGGGGAAAGAAAGAACAACAGAACCAAGAGAGGAAAGGGGAATGGACAAAGATCTAGAACTTAGTGGATCAGAGGAACAAGGGCCATCAGAGAGCGAGATGGCAGACATGCTACAGAGATTGGAGAATGCCATCAAGGGAGAGATCCAAATACTACGATCGGATTTAGGACACCTATTATCCAGAATAGAGGTAGTGGAAGAGAAAATGGAAAAACAGGAGCATGAGTCAACACGCATAGAAGAGCAAATCGATCAGATAAAACTACAGCAGAGGCAAATACTATACAGATTGGAAGACCAGGAAAATAGAAGCAGGAGAAAAAACGTAAGAATTAAATTTTTACCGGAGGAACAGGGAGAGGAGCTGAGAAAGGCGATGCAGGACCTCTTTAACCCCATACTGGACAAAACCCCAGAAGCCTCAATTGGGATCGAGAGAGTACATCGCATAGGGAACCCCAGAAGAAAAGACACCGAGAGAGTTAGAGATGTTATTGTAAGGTTCAGAGAGTATGAAGAAAAGGAGAGGGTTTGGAAAAGTCTGAGAGGAAAACCTCCCCTGGTGTATAGAGGGGCTGAACTTCAGATCTATCCAGATTTGTCAACAGAAACATTAACAAGAAGAAGATTATTAAAACCTCTGCTGAACCAATTGACAATGCAAAAGATCAAATACAACTGGGGTTTTCCAGCATGTTTAATAGGGTTTAAAGAAGGAATAACAGCAATTTTAAGATTCCCGGAGGATATTACATTATTTTGTAGCAGACTTGACATCCAGATCCCAGACCTCCCAGGTTGGGAATAGGGAGGGGAGTAGGGGGAGGGGGGGAGAGGAGGAACAGCCCGAGGGGACCAACAACAGATGAGGCGGTGACCCGTGCTCCTCCCCCACGATTCTGTCCAGAGGGGGAGGGGATAATCCCAGGCCCACTGAGACAGGTCTGAACCAAGACCAATACTGATGTTGGTTCAGAGGCCGTTAGTTGGCCACTGGGGAGGGGGGGAGAGGGAGGGGGGGAGGGGAGGGGAGGAAGGGTGGGAAGGGGAGGGGAGGGGGAGGGAGGGGGAGGAGGGATGGTCGGGGAGGAGGGAGGAGAGAAGATGAAGGAAAAGTATGTAGCCCACCTAGAAAGCCAAACGAGGCCAGAAGAAATAATTACACCAGAAAGATCCGAAGTGTCCTTCACAGTAAGGAAAAGGAAAAAAAAATAAGGAAAAGATGGCAGTAACTAAATTTTTGTCGTATAATGTGAAAGGCCTAAATAACCCAACAAAGAGACACAAGATATTAAAAGAATTGAAAAGCTACAGGACGAACGTGGTGTTCCTGCAGGAAACACACCTCTCGATAGAATCAAACATCAAGCTTCACTCACCTGATTTCCCAGTGTGGTATTATGGGGATACCATCTCCAAACGAGCTAGGGGGGTAGCTATTGGGTTGGCCAAAGGAGTGCAGTTTAGACTAGCGGATCGACTGACAGACCCTGAAGGGAGGTTTATTTTTTTAAAAGGAGAACTAGAAGGGATGAAATGTACACTGGTAAATGTTTATGCCCCTAATGTACACCCGATAAAATACCTCATGGAACTTATAGGAAAGCTGAAAGATTTTAAACATGGGAAGGTAATTATGGGAGGTGACTTAAACTTCTGCTTTAATCCCGAGGTGGACAAGACCCCCCAGTCGAAAGAGAAAAATAAAACACTCTTAAAAAAAATAAAAAATAGTCTACATGATATTCAACTGATAGATGTGTGGAGAACTATGAACCCAGGGCAGCGGGACTATACGTTTTTTTCCCCAGTACATGGTAGCTACTCCCGCATTGACCACATTCTCATAGATCATAGTATCTTGGAGATGGTAGGGGAGGTGGAGATAGGGACCATGACACTTTCAGACCACTCCCCAATAAGTGTCTCCTTAAACATACCAGGAAGCCAGAAGTCATTCCAGAATTGGAGGCTAAATGAGGAACTTCTGATGGACGAGAGTATATTAGGTAGGATAAAAACAGAACTGGGGGAATATTTCAGGACTAACGAAACAGATGAAATATCGGGAGCGACACTCTGGGATGCACACAAAACAGTGATTAGAGGGATTTTGATATCAGAAGGGGCGAGGAAAAAGAAAGAAAGAAGTTGCAAGAGAGATAAAATAATAAACGAGATAAGAACGCTAGAGCAAAAACACAAAAAATCGGTGAAGCAAAGAGAGATATTCCAGGATTTAGTGAACAAGAGAAACGAACTAAAGGAAATAGCGCATCAGGAAACAAAAATGGAATTCAATTTAGTAGCAAAAGAAAGGTACATGTGGGGAAACAAAACAAATAAACATCTTGCCAGGATGGTACAGAAAAAAAAAACAAGAAACTATATAGATAAAATAAAAAATGAGAAAGGGGAGTTGGTTCATACCACAAAAGAAATCGCTGAATCTTTTAGAACATACTATGAGAGGTTGTATGCAGTAGAACAGAAGAAGTGGAAACAGGGTGAGAAGGAGGAAAAAATAATTGAGTTTTTAAAAGGAGCAGGAGTACCAAAATGTAGCCAGAAAGATGCAGATACGATGGATAGGCCAATCACAGAAAGCGAAATTAAGAAAGCTCTAGACGAATCAGCGATAGGTAAAAGCCCAGGACCAGACGGCTTCACCATCCTTTATTATAAAAAATGCAAAGAGATACTCATTCCTAGGCTCTGTCATTACTTTAATGGGCTGGGGAAGGACTATCCACTAAGCAGAGAAGCAGCGGAGGCAACCATTACAGTCATACCAAAGGAGGGGAGTGATGGAAAAAATTGTGCAGGATATAGGCCGATATCTCTGTTGAATACAGATATTAAATTATTTGCCAAGATACTGGCAGGAAGAGTAAAACAGGAGATGACAAAACTAGTTCATGCGGATCAGACGGGGTTCATCCAGGGGAGAGAGGGAAGAGACAATGGGGTCAGGGCCCTTCTAGTGTTACAAAAAATGAAGGAGGGCGGGTTCCCCAGTCTACTCCTGTCGATAGATGCTGAGAAAGCGTTCGACAGGGTAGACTGGGGACTCATGTTAAGAACGCTGGAAGAAATGGGGTTTGGGCAAGAAATGATGAGATGGATAAGAACTTTATATCAGGCCCCGACAGCGAGGATAAAAATAAACGGAAGTCTATCCCAGGGGTTTGAAATGAAGAATGGAACGAGACAGGGGTGTCCCCTGTCCCCATTGCTATTTGTACTTTCACTAGAACCCCTCCTGATCAGGATACGTGAGTGTCCTGAAATCGAAGGAGTCAAAATTAAAGAAGAAGAACATAAGGTCTCAGCCTTCGCTGACGATGTTTTGTTCTATATTGTAAACCCCACGACATCAATACCAAAAATACTCGAAATATGTAACCAATACGGGGAAATCTCCAACTTTAAACTAAACATCGTTAAAACAGAGATCCTAAACGTAAGTACATCACGGACTGAGGCACAAGAACTTAGAGATAGGTATAAATTCCCTTGGGTGAAGAAACTGAAGTACCTAGGGGTGAATTTAACAAAATCAACTAAAAAAATATACGAGATAAATTACATCCCTCTCCTAAATGAAATTAAAGAAGAAATAACAAGGGTAAAGAACAGACCCATCTCATGGATAGGTAGAATTAACTTCTGTAAAATGGTACTCGTACCAAAAATTTTATATAAATTCCAGATGCTTCCTATTACGCTCCCAAAGGTACTGATCCAGACTCTCAAAAACCTGATTATGAAATTTATCTGGAGAAATAAAAAGCATAGAATCTCATTGCAAGTATTAAAACAATCAAAAGAGAAGGGAGGGCTGGCAGTTCCCGATATTAAAAAATATTACGACGCGGTAGTTTTATCGAGAGTGGTCGAATGGGGAAGAGGAAATAAAGAAAAACGGTGGGTCAGTATAGAAAACGCACTAGCAGAGGTGAAACTAGAAAAAATAATATGGAACCCCCCCCAATATAGGGAAGTTGGGAGTAACACACACGAAATCACGCGGAATGCACTTAAAATTTGGGACACTAATCATAAAAGAATAGATAAAGAATATAACTCACCTTTAATAGCACTAAAAAATAACGACTATTTTGCACCAGGTAAAGTAGAAGTGGGAGGGAACTGGATCAAAAAAGACACGGCACAACTAGGAGAAGTAATTAAGGACGGGCACCTAATAGCTTTACAGGAAATAGAAAAAAAAAAAAACTTTATGAAAATAAATAACTGGAGATACCTGCAGCTCGGAAACTTTATCCGGAAATTATCACAGCCTTTGAGATCGGGAGACCAGTTGACAGAATTGGAAAAGCTATGCTTAATAGAAAATTCCAAGGGTACGATTTCAGGGCTGTATAAGATCCTATTGAGGGTGGACGAGCAGGAGGTGCCCCCCTATATAAAAAAATGGGAAAGGGAACTGGGGACACAAAGGGACAAGGGCACAATAAAGAAAATATTGAAACTGACACACACCTCAGCGACCGACAGCAGGACGGCTGAAATGAGTTTCAAATGCTTGACCGGTTGGTACCTAACACCAGACAAATTAAGTAAATATAAAAAAGGGCAGTCCTCGCTTCGGCAGGACATATACTAAAATTGGAACGATACAGAGAAGATTAGCATGGCCCCTGCGCAAGGATGACACGCAAATTCGTGAAGCGTTCCATATTTTTCTGGACTACACCCCATCCCAATTCCTTCTACATCATACGTCGCTTTCCAAGAAAGACTATTTCAAATCCCTGGCCATGCATATGGTCAATGCTGCTAGAGTCTGCGTTCCCAGACATTGGCGCTCTACCACCGTCCCGACAATCAGAGAATGGCTCGCACAGGTCTCTTCAATAAAAGAAATGGAGGAGCTGATTCACATTTCCCAAGATAGAGTGCAGAAATTCTCCTTTACTTGGGCTTGCTGGAATCATTTTGTTACCACTGATCGATACCATCAATGTGTTTCTTGAGTCGCCTGAGACACCGGATGTGTATCCCCCCCCAACAGGCTTGCGGGGGAGGGGGGGGGCGGTTGCGGATCCACTCCCCTTCATTCTGTCTTTCTTTTTTTTTTCTCTTCTTCCTCTCTGCCCCTCTACCTTCCTTTCTCTCCCCCCTTTCTCTTATCGCCTCTTTCCCTCTCAATATGGGCATCTGATCCCATTGCTTCCACGATACGATGCACTCTAATTACTGACCAAGATTGAGGTCTTGCACTGCTTCCCCCCTCTACACTTGGCGAGGGGGGGGGTATGGGAGGAGGGGAAAATTTGAAATTTGAGATCCTCCGCCCTCCTCCGCTTAATTCAACTCCCTACACCTTGTCTATGGTATGAACATGTAAATTGTTGCCTTTTAATTGCACTCCGTGGCATGTTTTTTTCATGATTCTCTGTTCTGTAATAATTACCTTGTTATGTACGGTATCTCACGCTATGTTTTGAATAAATAAAACTTTTGTGGAAAAAAAAAAAAAAAAAGGGCAATCAGATAAATGTTGGAGAGAATGTGGATCGATAGGCACGATGGCCCATCTGTGGTGGGACTGCCCTAAAATAAAAAAATATTGGGAGATGATTACGGGGCACATAGAGGAAATCGTAGGAAAAAAAGTAAAGATGGACCCGTGGGTAATTTTATTTCATGGGGGAGAAGAAAGTATTAAAAAATACAAAAACTCCTTAGTCCCGCACCTGCTAAATGCGGCCAAGAGGCTCATCCCTGGTAAATGGCAAGAGGTAGAGAGCCCTGAGATATGGGATTGGATAGATATGGTTGAAAGGACATATACGATGGAAGATCTAAAAAGTGGCATTGAGGATAACAAAAAACATCAAAACCAGATCTGGGAGAAATGGAAGAGATTCAAGAAAACATGGAGTTACGCTGAAAACTTAAGAGCAGAGATTTAAGTAGTAGGAAGGCTAGATAGGGCAACAAGTAGATATGGCAAATACTTGGTGAGGAAACAGAGAAGAGCAGGGAAGGGGGGGGAGAAGGGGGAGGGGGGATCAGGGGAGTTAATGGGATAAAAGGATGATGTAATAATGATAGTGTCTACAACGATCGTGTAGACAGACACCCTGAGAGGAAAAAAAAAAAAATATGAAGAGCCTTCAAAAACAATAGGTTGCCAGGAAATTATATATGTAATGTATGCTCCTAGAACGCCTGATGGTGCTACTTGGATGTTGGGCATCTGTATGTGGCCAAGCTGTGTAAAAGTCCCACACATTTGGTATCCCCATACTCAGAACAAGTAGCAGAATGTATTTTGGGTTGTAATTTTTGCTATGTACACGCTATGTGTTCGAAATATCTTATAAATGGACAACTTTGTGCAAATAAAATGCGTTTTAATTTTTTTTCCACATTTTCCCAAAACTTCTGGAAAAAAAATAACCGCTCAAAAGACTCATTATGCCTCATAGATTATACGTTGGGGTGTCTGCTTTCCAAAATGGGGTCGTTTGGGGGGTATTTTTAATTTTCTGACTTGTTAGTATCTCAAGAAATTAGATAGACCGTCAGTACTTTAAGTGTGATCAGATTGATCAATTTTCAGGGATTGGCACCATAGTTTGTAGACTCTATAACTTTCACAAAGACCAAATAATACACACCAATTTGGATTATTTTTACCAAAGACACGTAGCAGTATAAATTTTGGCCAAAATTTATGAAGAAAAATTACTAATTTGCAAAATTTTATGACAGAAACAAAGAAAACAGCAATTTTTCACGAAATTTTCCGCCTTTTTTTATTTATAGCGCAAAAAATAAAAATCCCACAAGTGATTAAATACCACCAAAAGAAAGCTCTATTTGTGTGAAAAAAAGGACGCAAATTTTATTTGGGTAAAGTGTTGCATGACTGAGTAATTGTAATTCAAAGTGTGAGAGCACCGAAAGCTGAAAATTGGTCTGGGTAAGAAGGGGGTTTAAGTGCACTGTATTGAAGTGGTTAAGTCCCTATATCACCCTTGATTTTTGTTCCCTATTATTCTGTATTTTTAAGTCCCTATATCCCCCTTGATTTGTGTTCCCTATTGTTCTGTATTTTTAAGTCCCTATATCCCCCTTGATTTTTTTCCTATTGTTCTGTATTTTTAAGTTCCTATATCACCCTTGATTTTTGTTCCCTATTATTCTGTATTTTTAAGTCCCTATATCCCCCTTAATTTGTGTTCCCTATTGTTCTGTATTTTTAAGTCCCTATATCCCCCTTGATTTTTGTTCCCTATTGTTCTGTATTTTTAAGTCCCTATATCCCCCTTGATTTTTGTTCCCTATTGTAGTTCCCCCCCCCCCCCCAATCTTTTCCAATTTCCCTTTTTTTTTTTTAAGAGAAATGTTTCAAGGTCACAAACTCATCTTGGGCCCCCCCTCACCCTATTTTGTTTGTGTTTTGTGACCATCAGAGGGTTTGATTAATGTGCTTATTAATTCTTTATTATTTATGATTCGGTCAATAATACTTGAACTTAACAATCTTCTTTTTTTAGGATCCAAGAATGTTTTTGGATATTCTATTAGGAATGTTTGTTTATATAATTTTTTGGGGGTTTCTCTACAGTTCCCCACCACGCCACAGGAATGGCAGACTGTGGCAGCGGAATTCTCCCAGCGATGGAGTTTTCCGAATTGTGGAGGAGCTATTGATGGCAAGCACGTCCGCATCGTGCCACCACCCCATTCCGGATCCCATTATTATAACTACAAGGGGTTCCACAGTGTCGTGCTGATGGCGGTGGTTTCTGCCAATTATGAATTTCTCTACCTAGACATTGGGAAGAATGGGCGGATGTCGGACGGCGGGGTCTTTGCCGAGACCGAGTTTGCCCAACGGCTTCAGTCGGAGGACCTGGGATTGCCACCTGCGGAGGAGAACGAAGAGGGGCTTCCTTTTGTGTTCATCGCAGATGAGGCATTTGGCTTGGGTCCCCACCTCCTGAGGCCATTTCCCCAACGTGCCCTCACCCATGAGAGGAGGGTGTTTAATTATCGGCTGGCCAGAGCCAGAAGAGTGGTTGAAAATGCATTTGGCATCATGGCCAGCCGGTTCCGCTTGTTTTTAACGGCCATAAACATGGCAGAGTATAAATGGGATACCATAATTTTATGTTGCTGTATCCTACATAATTTTCTCAGAAGACATTCTGTCAATTACTTAGCATTATTGCCTGAGGAGGCAGTTCATGTTCCTGATGTGGCCCGTGAGGCTTGGCCCCCCAAAACGCACATGCTGTGCGCCAGGCCTACGTGGACTATTTTATGGGTAGGGGGGCCATTCCAATGCCAGATCTTGGCTGATTTACATAATAAAAATCTTTGATGAAAGAAACAGTCTACTTATTTTTTTGACAATATTGGGAATGTTTGTGTATTTTCATTGCCTCCTAGGTTATCATAGTGCTATGTGTTTTGAATGGTCTAAATATCCATCATTGTTTGATGTTACCAGAAAGAACATTTTTAAGGTCAGCATTCATAAAAAATAACAAGCCACACAATTGTGAAAGTGACCTTTTTTTTTTTTTTTCATTATTTAAACAAGAAAACAGGTACAATCCTTTTTTTTTTCTGGTGATTCAAACAAACACAATCATTTTTTTATTTTTTACTTGTTGCTATAATAAATATCCCAATTAAAAAAAAAAACACATTTTTTTTCTCAGTTTAGGGCGATACGTATTCTTCTACGTATTTTTGGTAAAAAAAAATAAAAATCGCAATAAGCGACTGGTTTGCGCAAAAGTTATAGCGCTTACAAAATAGGGGAGAGAATTATTATTTTTTATTATTTTTTTTTTACTAGAAATGGCGGCGATCTGCGATTTTTATTGGTACTGCGACGTTATGGCGGACACATCAGACACTTTTGACACATTTTTGGCGCCATTCACATTTATACTGCGATCAGTGCTATAAATATGCACTAATTACAGTATAAATGTGACTGGCATTGAAGGGGTTAACACTAGGGGGTGAGGAAGGGGTTAAATGTGTATCCTAGGTGTGTTCTAACTGTGGGGGGAGGGGGGGTGACTGCGGGGGTGACCGATCTGTGTCCCTATGTAAAAAGGAACACAGATCGGGCTCCTCCTCTCCAGAGACAGGAAGCTGTCTCAGTGTAACACGGCAATGAAAGATCTATGAGAGATCATCTCTCATTCGCCCACAGATCGCATCGCAAACGGCCACTCTGATTGGCCGTTCACCGCGATCTGTGATTGGCCGTGTCCAAGGGACACGGACAACACAGGGCTTCCCCGCAGCGCACTCTACAGCGCGCGCTGGGAACGCCTGAAGGACATGCCGTCAAATGATGGCACGTTGGATATTCAGGCCCGCGCTGTTGCCATCATCCGACGGTAGCGCGGGCCTGAAGTGGTTAAAATAACTATAATTTTTTTTTTTTTTAATCTGTTTTTTTTTCTAGTGATTAAAATAACTATAAATCTTTTTTTTTTTTTTTTCTGGTGATAAAAATAACTGTAAAATCTTTTTTTTTTGTGCTGGTGATTCAAATAAACTTCAAAATAGTGTTTGTTCCTCTCATTAACAAAACGTAAATAAAAAAAACATTTAAAACACTTTAAACCCTCCCCAAAACATCCAGGACATTTTAGAGCTGGAGTTCCACCCTTTTTGTATTTTCCATGATTTGTCTGGATGCTAGCTGGATGTCCTCAATTTGTTCTGCGCAGGACCATATTTCTCGAATGAGGAAAGGTGCAGTGTCCTTATCAAGTGCTGACCCAGCACGACTTGCTCCTGAAATGTGCGAGCAAACCATGTATTAATAAAAAGTAATCCTACACCTACATTACCTGTGTATCTGTGTTATCTGATACATTACCGGATGTGGTGGCAGCTTCCCCTTCATCCAGATCCCTCGGGGGTGTTGGTTGATCAGTACTTGCGTCCTGCCTTGATGCTTCCTTGCGCCCTACGAAATTGAAGAAAGGGAAGCCAGAAAGGTAAAAGATTAGAGGGATGAAAGATAATTCAAAATACAACTACAGAGTCCACATGTGTAGAATCCACTGCTGAGCACACTCTCCTTTTTCTGCGTATTGTTACTATTAATTATTCACATCTACTAGGTACACATCTACATTACAAAAACACAATTGATGTCACATTAAAAACAGATGTCACAACTTTCATGTTTGTGAGAACAATAACTGGTCGCAGGAGTCGTCGTAGGTTCAAACTGCAATCATACAAATACGTTCTTTTTAGAGGATACAGTGATTGCACTCCGATTAGTCCACGCGAACTAGGCATGAAGATCGTCATTTATTAGTACAAAAAGCGACGAATGATCGACGACTCCTACGACCAATTTTAGTGTGAGCACAAACATAGATACAGTACAACCTGAAAGAAGAAGCACATGGCACAAAGAACAAACACCAAAAATGAGGCCACATCAAAATTACTTACTTTTGTTTTGAATCATTCTTTTTATTCGCTGCAGCTGCTCTGGCTCTCTATTCTTTAGGTCTGACCATCTCTTTCTGACTTGTTCTTTGCTCCTGCTTTGACCAAATTTCTGCCTGAGGCTCCTAATGACTTTATCCATTATGTCCGCCTTCAACTTATTGGGATGCAGGTAAGGGCCGTGCTTGCCATCATAGTCCTCTTTCAGAAAGATGGTCACCATCTCCACCATCTCCTTGAAAGCCATGTTTGAGGTCTTGTACCTCCGCCTGGAGCTTCTTCTGGTCTGGCCCTGGCCTGCCTCCTGGCTTGAGCTTGCCATATTGTTTGCCCGGTCTTGTTCCTCCAGAAATGACACCCACCATAAAAAGTTAGAGAAAGGGGCGTGTAAAGGACGAGACCGAACGTCAGGGGCGGGGTATGCCTCGCGTCACACGTGTGCGTCGCGTCACACGTGCGCAGTGTTTAAAGGGATCCGACGTCATTGAAAGCGACGTTCACAGTCTGCGGAAGAAGGCGCAAGTCACGATCGAATAATACGACTGTATGTAACTGTATTTTGGACATTAATATTATTGAACAGTGGATGATGTTGTGTGCTAGAGAAGATATGGTGTTAAAGCTTTTAGTAGTAGGAGTGGCTTCACTGACACTAGGTTTTTATTTTCCATTTTACATGCAGACAACATGGAGGCCTTCAAGGAGCAAGAATTTTTTACTGAATTCATCCAAAGATGGAGGGAGCAGCCAGTGCTCTGGCAAACAAAAAACAAGAAAAATAAAAACAAACAGGCCAGGAAGCAAGCACTGGAGACCCTGCTGGTATTTGTGAAGACAAGGGTCCCCAATGCAACAACTGAGACTGTGAAGACCAAAATAAATTAGATTAGGGGCACCTACAGGACCCAACGGTCACTAGTCCAGGCCTCAATCCAATCAGGAGCTGCAGCTGAGTCCGTATATAGGCCAAACCTGTGGTATTATAATCAGCTGCAGTTCCTGGATGACCATCTTGAATCCCGGCCATCCGTGTCGACCCTTCCCCCAAGGAGACAGGCCCCTCTTCCCTGCAGTCAGTCCTTCAGTCTTCCCTGCAGGCAAGAGCAGGCTAGCTCGGAGGAAGAGCCTGAGTTCCTGGAGGACCCAGATTGTGACCCATGGAGCCAGGTATTGCATTTTACTAACAAATTATGAACTGCAATGTAGAATAATGGTGACAAATTGATGTTACAAGTGTTGAAAATTATATATGATTGCAGCAAAAATTAGGAACATGTCACTAGGCAATAGCCGCAAAACAGAATGGGGACAAAATCCATAAATGCACAGGTCATAATGATTGTGTGTAATTTTTGGGTACGCCACTAGGGGGGTAAACACAATACACCGGGAAGGGGTCGCAGATGAGAAACAGCCTTTTTGTTAATTTCCATTTTGGCCACCCCAAAAACAAAAAACATCCATTTTTAGTTTGGGGAAAGGCCCCCTACTGAGCAATTTCAGCCAACATCAACCCCCCACCTCCAGGGGTCACATATCTGTAGCTGGGTAAGGGGCCACAAAATTATGGATGTGTGCCCTGTGTGTAATCTATTTTTGCAGACAATTAGCATATGTCAGGATTTTAGAAATGGGTGTGATTAATGAGGACAACAAATTCCCTTTTTTTCATACACAGACAGAGCAAAGCCAGGAGGAGGCAGAGCCCACTGGGAGACAGGAGGAGGCAGGCCCCCTGGGAGACAGGAGGAGGCAGGCCCCACGGGGAGACAGGAGGAGGCAGGCCCCACGGGGAGACAGGAGGAGGCAGGCCCCACGGGGAGACAGGAGGAGGCAGGCCTCACGGGGAGACAGGAGGAGGCAGGCCCCACGGGAGCCAGGAGGTGGCAGGCCCCAGTGGGAGACAGGAGTCACGCCGGCGAGATTGCATCTCCCAGATCCCTCCTCTACGCACTCCCGCAAAAAAGGCCCGGAGACTCATGCAAATGGAGGATGAGACCCAGGCCATGCTCCGTGAAGCAACAGCGGCCATCAGAGAGCAACCCAGTGAAGAAGAGGGCTTTGGAGCGCTCATCGCGGCCAAGCTCCAAAAGCTGGAGCCGGGCCAGCGTATGCGCTGCGAGCTACTAATCTTTAAGGCCATGAGCATGGCCACACTGGGCAAGCTCAATGACGACATTGACATTGGGCTGATCGGCACTCCTGTCCTCTCTGCTCTTCCTGCTCTGGCTCTTGCTCCTTCTCCTGCTCCTCCTCTTCCTGAGCCTGCTCTGGCTCCTGCCACAACCTTGCCTCCAGGAACCCAGCTCCTGAGGACTCGGGCTGTAGGGAAGGCTGCAGGGAAGACTGCAGGGAAGACTGCAGGGAAGAGTAAAGGGAAGAAGAAATGATGGTGCCCCTAATCAAATTTATTTTGTCTTGACAGACTTCAGTGTTGCTTTGGTGGACCCTTGTCTTTTCAAATACCAGCAGGGTCTCCTTTGCTTTCTTCCTGGCTTTTTTGTTTTTATTTTGATTCCATTTTTGTTTGCCAGATGTGTGTAATTTTTTTTTTTTTTTGCTTTATTGCTTTGCGACAAAAAATTTGTACATGTGTATTTTGAACAATATATAGAGATCATTTACTGAGTAGGCAGACACATTAAAAAAAAAAAAAAAGTAACAAGGGACAACAACCTCCTTGCTGGTAATTTATATAAAAAAAAAAAAAATTGTTGGGTCACTTCACACACTCCAAAATCAACCACAATTCACATTTTGAAAAACATTTTAAAAAAAAAAGAAGGGAGATGATGTGCTTAAACAAAAAAAGAGGAAATAAAGACATAAAGAAAAAAAACAAAGAAAGTCAAAAGGTTAACAGAACTATGTAACAAGATCTGTTAACCTTTTGACTTTTTTTTTTTTTTTCTTTATTTCCTCTTTTTTTGTTTAAGCACATCATCTCTTTTTTTTTTTTTTTATGTCAACTATGTAACAAGATGAGCCACAACAAACTAGGAATTTAGTGTAGCATTTAAATGCATTGGTTCAAATGCAGCGCATTCTTTGCTTCATTATACTTTTAAAAAGAAACAAATGTGCTTAATCCATTCTGAACAGTAGTTTTACCAGAACAAGCGCTCCCGTATGAGAAATAACTTCTGAGCATGCGCGGGTTGAAAACGTTGTTTTGCACATCGTTTTGCCCACACACCATCAATTTTTTATGACACAAAAAACGACGTTTTGAAAAACGGCACAAAAAATTCAAGCATGTTCGAATTTTTTTTTCATCGTTTTTTTGAAGACATAAAACAACGTTTTGCCCACACATGATCATTTTAAATGATGTTTTTGAAAACGTCGTTTTTTTCATCGCAAAAAATGATCGTGTGTACGCGGCATCAGTCTCTGACATTGATGTCTGCTGCTTACAGGTAGAAGTAGCAGCAGGTGTAATTGACATCTGATGGCAAAGTGTCAATGAAGAGTAATGGTTCTCCTTCAGATAGTTAACAAGTAGTTATAGTTGTTGTGCAGGTCATAAACCCTCTCACCAGATCCTTCTGCGGCTATCCATGTGCAACAGTAAGAAATCTGTACTGTGGGGGACCCCTGCCGGTGCAGTGATGATGGCTGAGACAAAGGCAGCTCGGACAGCAGTTCTGGATGATGGTTGTTCACACTCCTGATTAGCTCCCTCACCTTGGCACTCGGTACAGCAGTCTGCCCTTTGGCTCTGGCATGGCTTGGTCTGATGTAGTCCAGCCTTGCACAATTCAGCACAGCACAGCACATACACTCCTTTCTGATTGGCGTAACTCTTCCCAAATGCCCAACTCATTCCTGGGCTTTTATTAATATTTCATCCCTTCCCCCTTTGGGTGCTTATGGGCCTTGTAGTTGCAGCCCCAGGTCAGCTTTGTGCGGGATCCTCCTTCCAAACTACAACTCCCAGACTGCCCCTGGCAATTATAGCTAGGTAAGCTAGTTAACATTGCTATCTTGTAGACAAAGTTCTTAAAAAAAAAAAAAAAAAGATATGACTGTATGATGCCTACATCAGAGATGATTGTCTCCACAGGTTCTGATGCAGGCATCATACTGTTAGATTTTTTCCCCTATAATTTGTGAGACAGGTCAAAGCACCTGGCAAATGTTTGGATGTTTGGCTTAATTTTAAAAGCTAGATATTTAAAATGTTTGAAGATAAAGCTGCTTGCTCTAGTCAGCAGTCACACTCGTTTGGCACAGCTAGCTTTATGGTTCTAACCATCAGGTGCCCTTTCTTTTTCAAAACTGGCTCTTCCAGTGTTGCATATCATCAGTACTCTGTCACAGAATACTAGGGTGACCAGACATCCCCGATTTCCGGGGACAGTCCCCGGATTGAGGACACTGTCCCTGGAGCCAGTCTGTCCCCTGATTTGTCCCCGGATTGCAGTGCCATGGGGGGCATCTGGTTAGGGATGAGCCAAACACCCCTGGGTTCGGTTCACACCAGAACCTGCGAACAGACCAAAAGTTTGTGTGAACTTTTGAACCCTGTTAAAGTCTATGGGACTCGAACGTTTGAAATCTAAAGTACTAATTTTAAAGGCTAATATGCAAGTTATTGTCCTAAAAAGTGTTTGGGGACCCGGGTCCTGCCCCAGGGGAGTGTTTGGGGACCTGGGTCCTGCCCCAGGGGACATGTATCAATGCAAAAGGAGCAGTGATTTTAATAATGCTTAAAGTGAAACAATAAAATTGAAATATTCCTTTAAATTTCGTACCTAGGGGGGTGTATAGTATGCCTGTAAAGTAGCGCTTGTTTCCTGTGCTTAGAACTGTCCCTGCACAAAATGTGATTTCTGAAGGAAAAAAGTCATTTAAAATCACTCACCTTAGGGTCTGGTATGGATATTAAGGGGAACCCTGCGTCAAATTAATACCCTTCTGGTATGGATTTTAAGGGGAACTCCATCCCAAATAAAAAAAAAATGCTGTGGACCCCCTGTATTCTCTGTATTGCCGGGAGCCGATAATTCATTATAGCCACGAGTGATTTTAAATTACTTTTTTTCCTTCAGAAATGACAGTTTGTGCAGGGGCAGTTCTAAGCATGGGAAACAAGCGCTACTTTACAGGCATACTATAAACCCCTCCTAGGTACGAAATTTAAAGGAATATGTTATTGTTTCACTTTTATTGGAATTATTAGAATCATTGCTGCCAAAAAAACTGCAGTTTTTAAACTTTTTTTGCATTGATACATGTCCCCTGGGGCAGGATCCAGGTCCCCAAACACTTTTTATTACAATAACTTGCATATTAGCCTTTAAAATTAGCACTTTAGATTTCAAACGTACGAGTCCCATAGACTTTAACAGGGTTCTAAAGTTCACACCGCGGCGAACAGGCAATGTTCGAGTGGAACATGAGTTCTTGAGTTCTTGAGTACTCGAACTCAAAGCTCATCCCTACATCTGGTACTCTTCCCCCCGGTGCAACATTTAGGGGGATGCAAAATCATTATTGTGCCCCCCAAGTGTGATGTGTTGCCCCTCCACCCAGGGACTCCTGTGGGCGGTGAAGCCAATATGGGGCAGTGCAGGGGGGGCGGTGCAGAGCATGGCGGCTATTGGAGAAGCTCTTGGTAGGGGATACTGAGGAGAGGCTGGGTGTCGGGAACAGTACCTGGTGCTGGGGAGAGCCCTGCTCTGATGGATTATCATTGAGGCCATGGAGAGGTGAGAAAAATCAACCAATCTACACTGTTCATGTATGGGGGTGTGAGTAGTGCAGGAATCAGGTAGGTCAGTGTAGTGGTCAGTATAGAACTCAGGTAGGTCAGTGTAGTGGTCAGTATAGGAATCAGGTAGGTCTGTGTAGCAGTCAGTGTAGGAATCAGGTAGGTTAGTGTAGCGGATAGTGTAGGAATCAGGTAGGTTAGTGTAGTTGTCAATGTAGGAATCAGGTATGTCAGTGTAGGGGTAAGGTAGGTTAGTGTAGCGGATAGTGTAGGAATCAGGTAGGTCAATTTAGGGATAAGTTAGGTCAGTGTAGTAGTCAGTGTCAGTAGCGTATTTAGTTTTTTGCTGCCCTAGGCCTGACTAAACTCGTGCACCCCCTACTTTAAATATGACCCAACCCTTCCTGTCAAGGCCACACCCCTTGCTGCTTAAGACACGCTCAGGTAATTTTCGAGTGGGAACACTAGTTCTGAGGTCCTGGGGCAATGGATTCCCTTAATTTGTATATAGATTTCCTCTCACTTCCTGTTTGGCTATGGGGCATGTGAAGAAAATAGACTTTATTTTGGATTTTCTCATAGACTCTGTTTGTCTTTTAAGAACCCCTGGACCGATCTGGGTTAAAATTTGGATATGTTGGTCCCCCAGATCGGGGCTATCAGGGGATATGTACTAGCAGGTAGGGATGAGCTTCGCGTTCGTATGTTCGACTCAAACATTGCCTGTTCGATCGTTTGTCGAAAATCGAACAAAACGGGTCGTTGGCGCCAAATTCGAGTGACGCGCGTCGGCCCATAATTCACTGTGGCGTTGCACGCTGATGATTGGCCAAACATGCACCATGACCCCGCATGCTTGGCCAATCACAGCACCCAAAAAACGAAGAGCCATAATTAGGGTTGCCACCTCATCCCTTTAAAAAGGAACACATCTGAATTACACAGATTCTGAGGCTAATTTAATGCAGATAAGGCACCAAGTGAGTTTAATTACCACCTTAAATCGGCCACAGAATCTGTGTAATTCAGATGTGTTCCTTTTTAAAGGGATGAGGTGGCAACCCTAGCCATAATTGGCCAAAGCCTGGGTGCTTTGGCCAATTATGGCTCAGGGCTTTAGCACACGCCCCACACTATAAAAGGCCGTCTTCCGGGCGGCCTCGTGTAGTGTGTGTTCCGGCTTTGTTAAAGAGAGCAGTCAGAGAGACAAAGAGATTCTCTTTTTAGCTAGCTAGATAAAGCTAAACTGACTAGCCTGCTCTATTACAGTGTGTAGAGAATATATATACATCCTTAGGAGTTGTACATATATTTATAGACTGTATAGCTTAGCTAGATCTGCTATTAGTATTTGTCAGGCAGGAGATTGTGCAGGCAGGAGATGCATAGCTCTAACGTGTTGTATTGCCTGTGGCTGTGTGCTGTGTTTAGTTTACACCTAAACGTACTGGGTGTTACTGCAATTGTCCTGCTTATTTTTTCACCTAAGCGCATTTTTGCTTTAAGTGCAAGTTTGCTGTGTAATCGCACATGAGCGCATTTACTGTAAGTGCACGTTGCTGTGTAATCGCACGTAAGCGCATTTACTGTAAGTGCAAGTTTGCTGTGTAATAGCACGTAAGCGCATTTACTGTAAGTGCACGTTTGCTGTGTAATCGCACGTAAGCGCATTTACTGTAAGTGCATGTTTGCTGTGTAATCGCACGTAAGCACATTTACTGTAAGTGCAAGTTTGCTCTTTAGTAGCACGTAATCGCATTTACTGTAAGTGCAAGTTTACTGTGTAATCGCACGTAAGCGCATTTACTGTAAGTGCACGTTTGCTGTGTAATCGCACGTAAGCGCATTTACTGTAAGTGCAAGTTTGCTCTTTAGTAGCACGTAAGCGCATTTACTGTAACTTTAATAGCACATAAAAGCATTTACTGTAAGTGCAAGTTTGCTGTGTAATCGCACGTAAGCGCATTTACTGTAAGTGCAAGTTTGCTGTGTAATCGCACGTAAGTGCATTCACAGTAAGTGCAAGTTTGCTGTGTAATCGCACGTAAGCGCATTTAGTGTAAGTGCACGTTTGCTGTGTAATCACATGTAAGTGCATTTACTGTAAGTGCAAGTTTGCTGTGTAATCGCACGTAAGCGCATTTACTGTAAGTGCAAGTTTGCTGTGTAATCGCACGTAAGCGCATTTACTGTAAGTGCAAGTTTGCTGTGTAATCGCACGTAAGCGCATTTAAAGTAAGTGCACGTGTGGTGTTTATTTACACCTGAACGCATTAAAATGTCTGGAAGGACAACAAAGAGAGGCAGAGAGTCAGGACCGTTTCATGATGGCGTGCGCGTGCACGTGAGGACGTGACGGCCGCGAGGTGGGTGGGGCGGCGAAAACACCCGCGAGACACGGCGGAGATCGGGAAGTTGGAGCGAGGCGTTGCATCTCTAAAAGGTGAGGACCCTTAGCAGACGTCCCTAGGGACATCAGTGGAAGAGGACCTGGAACTACCCGGCATGACACGGGGAAGACCGCATAATCAGAGGACGCCACGCGGTACACACTAGCAGTAAGCTCCACCGCCCCCCCCCCCTCCACCAGGGCCAGCTCACTCCAACCAGGGCTGGCTTACTCCAATACCGAAGGTACCTAAACCCCGGCTACAACGGGCCCCCCATCTGAGACAAGAAGGTAGTATACGCAGCGGAGATGGAAGGTAAAGCCTTTACTGTTGTTTGAATAAACTGAACTTTAAGTTATGAAATCAAATATGGCGGAACTACACTACACAGGAAGAGAGGAGGCATAGGAGCTGTATGGTATATTGTATTTGCATGTAAGGACTGGTATCTACATCTGCGGCTATGATTGGTTAATTAGTGAGGATTCCTCTGCAAGAGGGCTTAATTGTCTCAAAAATCCCAAAGCCGAGCCCCTCCACATAAATGTCTCTAAATTTTGAGCGCATTTCGGCAATATTCCAAGAGACAAGAAGTGGTTCTTTTTTTCACAACGGTGTGTAACATATATGTTGTGGAGATTAGGCTCCCGTAGAGGAAGTAATAGAGGCATAAGAAGGTCTCTTGTTTATGTCATCTATGTTTCATATATATATATTTTTTTTTTTGCTGGCTCTCCTGTGGCCCATTATTAGAGTGACTCTCTTGCTCTGCTGAAGTGCACGTAGATTTAAAAAGTCGCAAAAGGGCACAGATATAAATAGGGCCAGGAGGGGTTGTATAAAGAGGTCACCAGAGGCAGTAAACCCCTACTCCTCTCCGCCCCCCTCTATGCCCCCCCGGAAAAAGGAAAAAGGAAAGAGTTAGAATCAGGGGAGTTGACGAGTATAAAAAAAAAAAAACTTCCTACATACGAGATAGGACCATCCCCCCCCCCCAAAGAGGATAAGAACTAACCTCTGGGTGCTAGGATGAACCTGGTAAACCCTAAGTGGTCAACCGGAAGCTATATACGTATTACCAACAGTAGCAAACAAGGGGAAAACCCAGACTCAGAGGTAGTAAGGAAGTAAATAAGCTGGCAACCTGGGGAAAAGAATCAGAAAAGTGAAGAATAATATGTCCAGGATGTCAAGCAGATCAACTAAAGGTGGTACCCCAAAAACATCCGGTACTGTGGCAACATCAAGTACGATCCAACAATATATGTCCAAAGCAACAAGCTCTAGGAATATAGGATCCCCAAAATCTACACAAAGGGAAAACGGAGAAAAAAATGGATGTGAAAAAAGCCCAGAAACCAACCATGGGGGATACATCTGGGGACTTACGAGAGGACTCAAGAGAGGAAGAGACCAGAGAGGGGGACGGAGATATAAGCAGAAGAGAGGAACAGAGACCCGAAGACCAAATTCCAACTATGGGGGACATGGAAAAAATGCTGATGCGACTTGAAAATTTAATTAAAGGAGAAATACATAGCTTAAAGACGGACCTTGGCCATCTTCTTCTAAGGCCTCGTACACACGATCCGCGGACCATTTCCATCGGATATGTCCGATTGGGAGTTTGATCCGATGGCGTGTACACACCATCGGATCAAATTCCCCGCCGCCGGACGGCGTGGTGACGTGGCGGTGACGCGGCGGTGACGTTGACGCCACCACGTCACCGCCACGTCACCGCACCAGGAAGTTAAACACTTCCGCGCATGCGCCGAATCCATTCGGCGGCGGCGCGGCGGTGGTGGGGGACGACATGTCTGCTGGTAAGTGTACTAACCAGCAGACATGTCGGGCGGATAGATTCCACCGGATAGATTTCAAAGCATGCTTTGAAATCTGTCGGGTGGAGAAATCTGTCCGCTAGCCCATACACACGAGCGGAGATGTCTGCTGAAACGGTCCATCGGACCGTTTTCAGCGGACATATCCCCTCGTGTGTACGAGGCCTAAGGCGGCGTACAGACGATCGGACATATCCGATGAAAACGGTCCGCGGACCATTTCCATCGGATATGTCCGATCGGGAGTTTGATCCGATGGCGTGTACACACCATCGGATCAAATTCCCCGCCACCGGACGGCGCGGTGACGCGGCGGTGACGTTGACGCCGCTGCGTCACCGCCACGTCACCGCACCAGGAAGTAAAACACTTCCGCGCATGCGCCGAATCCATTCGGCAGCGGCGCGGCGGCGGTGGGGGCCGACATGTCTGCTGGTAAGTGTACTAACCAGCAGACATGTCGGGCGGACAGATTCCCACCGGATAGATTTCAAAGCTTGCTTTGAAATCTGTCGGGTGGAGAAATCTGTCCGCTAGCCCATACACACGAGCGGAGATGTCTGCTGAAACGGTCCATCGGACCGTTTTCAGCGGACATATCCCCTCGTGTGTACGCCGCCTTAGAGTAGAGACACTGGAGGAACAACAGGAGAAACAAGAGTCAATTGAGTTAAAGGTTCAAATCTCCCAGCTTCATCTCCAACAGCGAAATATACTTTATAAACTGGAAGACCAGGAAAATAGATCCAGAAGACAGAACTTGAGAGTTAGAGCTGTCCCAGAGGGAAAAGGGGAAGATCTGAGAAATTATCGTGACAATACTAAACCCAATATTGGGTAAAACTGCCGAAGACACGATTAAAATCGAGAGAGTCCACCAGGTGGGAAGATTTAATAGAAACGATAATGATAGGCCTCGGGACGTTATTGTTAGATTCCATTCGTTCGAAGAGAAAGAGGAAATATGGAGGAAACTGAGGGGAACCCCACCCCTCACATACGAAGGGTCTTCTTTACAGATCTATGCTGACCTGGCCTCTGAGACGTTGGCTAGAAGGCGTCTCTTAAAACCTCTTCTAGAACAACTACTGTCTAAAAACATTAAATATAACTGGAGGTTTCCAGCGTGCTTGGTGGGCTCAAAAGATGGAAAATCAGCCTTACTGCGATTCCCGGAAGATCTGGGTGAATTTTGCAAAAAGTTAGACCTACAGATACCAGACCTACCGGGATGGGTTTAATAAGGGGAGACGGTGGGGGGGAGGGGCAGGATTAGAACAACATGGAGATCCCACTTTTCCGAGAGGGGCCCCGAGTTCTATATCTCCCACTTTTCCCCTTCTCAAATAGAAGGGGATTGTGAAAATAGGCCCCACCCCAGAGGGAAACTAGATCAAGGGGAAAATTGGTCTAGAGGCCGATTTCTGGCCAGGAGGGGAAGGGATGGGGAGAGGGGGGGAGGGGGGAAGAGGGAGGGGTAGGGGAGGGATTGGAAGAGGGAGGGGAAGGGGATGGAGGGGGGGAGATACACTACACCAAAAAGATTAATAGGGAAAGTATATGAAATCAGGTCGAGGTTAAAATCGGAATCAAAGAGGAAGATCTCCAACACTAGACAATGCCGATAATAAAATGCGTTTCATATAATGTAAAAGGTTTAAATAGCCCCACAAAAAGACATAAAGTTTTAAAGGAATTAAAGAGAATTAGAACCGATGTAGCATATCTGCAGGAGACCCATCTTACCATAGACTCGACCGTGAAATTAAACTCAATAGATTTCCCCGTATGGTACTATGGGGACACTGTTTCAA
This sequence comes from Rana kukunoris, assembly GCA_029574335.1. NCBI lineage: Eukaryota > Metazoa > Chordata > Amphibia > Anura > Ranidae > Rana > Rana kukunoris. The sequence continues at coordinate 391,589,702 of CM056052.1, forward strand.
AACGTGCGAGGGGAGTAGCTATCGGGTTCGCTAAAGGAGTGAGGTTCCGGTTGATCGACAGATTGACAGATCCAGAGGGGAGATTTTTCATATTAAAAGGGAAACTAGAGGACACAGAATGCACCCTAGTAAACATATACTCACCTAATATCCAACAGATAAAAATTTTAATTGATGTCCTGGGAAAGGTAAGGGACTTTAAAAAAGGTAGAGTGATTATAGGAGGGGACTTCAACCTCTGTATGGACCCAAAGGTTGACAAGACAACTCAGACAGTAGGGACTAACATAAAACAACTCAGAAATCTAAAAAATACCCTGCATAGTAGTCAACTAGTAGACGCTTGGCGAGTGTTAAACCCGGTGACACGAGATTATACTTTTTATTCTCAGGTACACGGGTGTTACACACGGATCGACCATATCCTCGTTGACCACTACTTATTGGAGGAGGTGGTGAACGCAACAATAGAGCCTATGACCATATCAGATCATGCCCCAATTAGCGTGTCCTTTAATATCTCAGGTAATCCAAGGACACCCCAAACTTGGAGGCTTAATGAGGAATTACTAAAAGATGAAAATAGCCTCACCAGGGTTCAAAAGGAGTTAGAAGAATACTTTAAAATAAATGATACAAGTGACATATCCAACGCCACACTATGGGATGCCCACAAGGCCGTAATTCGAGGCACGCTGATATCAGAAGGAGCAAGAAAGAAAAAAGAGAAACGGCTCCAAAAGGAGAAAATAATCAAGGAGATAGACAGGCTAGAACAAAAACATAAAAGAGGGGCTCAGCAACAAGATCTATACCAAGAATTAGTGATCAAACGCAACCAACTTAAATATCTTCTATTTCAGGAAACCAAAAGAGATTTACAGATTATTGCAAAAGAAAGATATATGGGAGCCAATAAAACTAGTAAACACCTGGCAAGGTTGGTTCAGAAAAAGAGAGGAAGAAACTATATAGAAAAAATTAAAAACGAACAAGGAAAGGAGGTGTACAAAACCAAAAAGATATAGCTGAAACCTTCCGAGTTTACTATGAAAATTTATACGCAGTTAAACAGAAAAACTGGGATAACGAGGAGAAAAAAAACAAAATTTTGGATTTCCTGCAGGGGGCGAGACTCCCATCACTAAACCCAATAGATGAAATAACTATGGATAGGCCAATCACAGAAAATGAAGTACAGCTAGCGTTATCTGGTACAGCATCAGGTAAAAGCCCTGGCCCCGATGGCTTTACCGCTCTTTATTATAAAAAATGCAAGGATATCCTCATACCCCGACTATGCCAATACTTTAACGGTCTAGGAAAGGACTTTACCCTGAGTAGAGATAAGCAGCCGAGGCAACAATAACCGTTATTCCAAAGGAGGGCAAGGATATGAGGATCTGCTCGAGCTATCGGCCAATATCTCTGCTAAATGCAGATTTAAAACTATTCGCAAAGATACTGGCCGAGAGAATAAAACGCGAGATGGCGGGGCTGATACATCCCGACCAGACAGGGTTTATTCAGGGTCGAGAGGGAAGAGACAACGGGGTAAGGACCCTCCTCCTGATTCAAGAGATGAGGAGAAGTGGGGTCCCCAGTCTGCTCTTGTCGATCGATGCCGAGAAAGCGTTCGATATGGTAGACTGGGGATTCATGCTACAGACCTTGGAAAACATGGGATTTGGACGCAGGATGATGGGATGGATTGGAACTTTATATAAAGCTCCAACGGCTAGGATTAAAATAAATGGAGGTCTGTCTCAATACTTTACGATGGAAAATGGTACGAGACAAGGGTGTCCTCTTTCTCCATTGTTATTTGTGTTGTCCCTTGAACCTCTGCTATCTAGAATCCGTAAATGCCCTGAAATAAACGGAATTAAGGTGGGAAAAGAAGAGCATAAACTGGCTGCATTCGCAGATGACGTGCTCTTTTACCTGACCAACCCTAAAACCTCTGTCCCAAAATTATTAAATGTATGTAGTCAATATGGGGAAATCTCAAACTTTAAATTAAATATCACTAAAACGGAAATATTAAACGCTAGTACACCCAAGGAAGATATTCAAATCCTTAGATCAGATTATAAATTCCCATGGGTAAAAGAGCTTAAATACCTAGGAATCTACTTAGCGAGTACGGAAAAGAGAATCTATGAAATCAACTACATCCCCCTGATAGAAGAAATCAAAAAGGAAATAACTAGAATAAAAAACAGACCAATTTCATGGTTCGGACGAATACATTTCTGTAAAATGGTGTTGATTCCAAAGATCCTATATAAGTTCCAGATGATCCCGATCAAGCTCCCAAAACAATTGTTCCGTATTCTCCAAAAATTAATTATGAATTATATATAGGGAAATAAGAAACATAGGATTTCATTCCAGATCCTCAGACAGACCAAAAATAAGGGGGGACTGGCTATCCCGGATCTTAAAATATATTATGATGCAATAAACCTGTCGAGAGTAGTGGAGTGGGCTAGAGTAAACTCAGAAAAAAGATGGGTTAGGTTGGAGAGCACTCTCGCTAAGGCGGAATTAGAAAAAGCAATATGGAATCCCCCACAATTTAGAGCACTGAGCACAGATACACATACAATCACAAAGAATGCACTCAAGGTGTGGGATTACACACAAAGAAAAATTGATAAAAATTTCAACTCCCCCCTTATCTTCTTAAAAAATAATGATTACTTCCCTCCGGGGAAAAAAGAGATATTACACATCAAGGACACTTATTAACATATAGGCAAATAGAGCTAAAAGAAAACTTTATGACACTTAATGAATGGAGGTACCAACAGTTAAACCACTTTATTCAAAAACTACCCCATCCCTTAAGAACAGGGGACCAACTCTCAGATATAGAAAAACTATGTTCTCCGGAAAGTAGGAAGGGAACTATATCAAAGATCTACAAGATTTTAGTACAGTGGGAAGAACTAGAGGTACACCCCTTCATTACAAAATGGGAGAAGGAATTAGGGACACGTTGCGATAGGACCACAATTGAAAAAAAAATTAAACTGACCCACTGACAGTCGATCTGCTGAAATGAATTTAAAATGTTTATCAGGCTAATACTTAACACCAGAAAAACTCAGCAAATTTAAGATCGACCAATCAGCAGACTGCTGGAGGGGCTGTAAATCCCCCGGAACTATGGCCCACCTTTGGTGGGAATGCCCAAAGGCCAAAACTTACTGGGAAAAGATTTTGAGGATAATAGAAGAGATCACAAAGGTAAAAATAAAAAGAGAGCCTTGGATGGTACTCTTCCATGGAGGAAGAGAAGGGATTAAGAATTCTTTGGTTCCGCACTTATTAAATGCTGCCAAAAGGCTGATACCAAGGAAGTGGCAGGAAACAGATTGCCCCACGGTGTGGGAATGGATAGACACCGTAGAGGAAACATATATGATGGAAGATTTCAGGGATAGTATGGAAGATAACTGGGACTACTCAAAATGGGAAAATTGGAGAGTATTTAAAAGAACATGGAGCTATGTAGAAAACCTGCGGCAAGGGGTTTAACCTAGCTCGATAAAATAAGAGAACTTTAATGGTGTGGTGGAGGGGAGGGAGGGGGAAGTGGGAGGGGGGAAGGGAAGGGAAAAGGGAAATTAACATATGTATAATGAGTAATAAACTTTATAGCCTATACAATGTTAAACTAAGAGGAAAAAAAAAATGAGAGGGGAAACGAAAAGGAAGAAGAAATATAAAAAGAGAAAAATATTTTCCACAAATGATGCAAACCTGAAACAGAGATGAAAATTAAGCACCTTCAACATGAGCTGGTCTCTTGTGCGCAGTAAAAGCTGAATGTGGAACAAAAAGAAAAGAAAAAAAGAGAGGCAGAGAGTCACGAGGGCAAGCAGGCTCTGCATCTAGAGGCAGCGCTGGTGGTGGACGCGGTGCATCCTCTTCAGCACGTGGCCGCTCGTCCTTCTTTTCGGGAGCTGGCCGTGTTGAGCCTCAACATGCAGAGAAAATAGTAGATTGGATGACCAAGCCGTCCTCATCCTCCGCATCCTCTCTCACATAGACTGATCTTAGTTTGTCTGGCAAAGCAGCTGCCAAGGCTTCCTTTTCCCTCTGTACAATGGCATCACACAATCCTTCCCTAGTCCCACCGTTTCCTCCTGAGGAGTCCCCCGAACTGTTTCAACACAGTGTTGGGTACATGCTGAATGAAGATGTTTCGAAGGCTCCGATGATGGAACACAGAGGAAGGCATTGATGTGAGCCCAGGGAGAGGGGATGGCCAAGAAGGACAGCAATCTGGCAGTGATGTTCCCCCAGCTGGAGCCAGGTTTTTGACAGTGATGAGGAGGGAGGGGATGATGAGGTCACTGACTCTACCTGGGTGCCTGATAGGAGAGAGGAGGAGGAGGAGGAAGAGGAGGAGGACGAGGCACAGGCACATCTCCAAAGAGGCAGGATGTCCTCCAGGGGCCAGCTTAAGGGCACACCAACTGCATTACAACGCACATCTACGCTTGTGCATGGCGCTGCTGTGTCTTAACGGTACAGAAAAAGTTCTTTGGTGTGGGCCTTTTTTGAATCATGTCCATCAGATCGTACCTTTGCTATTTGCAACATATGTCGCAAGCGTATCTCGCGTAGCCAAAACATCACCTGCCTGGGTACCACATGCTTGTCCAGACATATGTCGACCTGCCATGCAGCTCGTGGGCAAGCACACCAGAAAGACCCACACCAAAGACCAAAGCGTACCTCCCCTTGCCCTTCTGGGACCTCCAACCCCACTAGACCCCCAGTCCTCTCTGAAGCATGCAGTGAAGGTGTAGAAATAGGTGTGTCACAACCTAGTTGTAGTAGTACATGCGGGCAATCTACTGATAGTACCAGACAAATATCCCTGCCCCAGCTGCTGCAGCGCCGAAAGAAGTGCTCTCCCAGCCATCCACATGCCCAGCGGTTGAATGCTAGCTTAGCGAAATTGCTAGCGCTTCAACTGCTACCTTTTAAGTTGGTAGATTCTGCCCCCTTCCGTGAGTTTGTGGAATGTGCAGTACCTCAGTGGCAAGTACCCAAATGCCACTTTTTCTCATGGAAGGCGATTCCGGCTCTCTACCGGCATGTGGAAGGCAATGTCCATGCCTGGCTGGACAGGGCGGTCAGTGGTAAGGTGCATGCCAGCAGGCATGGACAGGGACGTTACCTGTCTTTTACGGCACATTGGGTGACTCTGCTGGCAGCTGGGAAGGACGCAGAGCAAGGTACAGTAGTTTTGGAGGTTGTTCCACCACCACGGCTCCAAAGCACTACTACTGGTTGTGACACACCTCTCTCCTCCACCCCCTCCTCTTCTTCTTCCTCTGTGGCCTCTTCCTGTGGTGATGTTTTTGTGACGGTCGTAGAAAATATCCCCGTCAAGCATTCCCTTCTTCTTCCATAAAAGAAATCGCCCAATATTCCATGAGTAGGAATATCCCTGAAATCGCCGAATAATCCACACATGAGCCAAGGCTTAATGCTGAATGTAACAGGACACACTTTATTGAAAGTACACAGCACACTTTTATACAGGATTTGGAACATCCCGCCCCCAACAACCGCTTTCTTATTGGTCTTTTTTTCAGTCCCATCAGTTCCCCCTCAGGTCCACCTTCCATGCAAATGAGGACTTGAAAATGACACAGCAGAGATTGGTCAGAAAGCTTTGAATGGAAACTGATGTGTATTCAGACAAAAGCCCCAGGGGGTAATTACTACAAATAAGCAATCAGAACATGAGTCAATTATCTAATCGGTCTCGTCTCTGAAACGGCTATTCATCTGCAGAACACAATGGAAAGGTATTTCACAAGCCACTTAGCATTGAAAGGTCATTGTCCCTTACTGGCAGCATGGCAATCTGGTTTAAACAGGTTTTACAGATGCCTCTACAAAGGGGAAAGTAATCCAATTATCCAGGGCTAGAGGCAGACCCCATTGAGCACATGGTTGCAAAAAAAGTCATAAAAGCCTTTAGAATACAAAAGTCACCTTTTACCCATAACACACAGACATTAAAATTAACAGGGAGAGAATTAAACTGAAGTATATAGGCAATTGCATAAAAGTCCTTCACAGTTTTCTCTGAACCAGCCATGCTCCGTAGGCGTACGAGGGGCTACGCAGGAATGCAGGCCAAGAGATGCCATGCGGTGCTAGAGCTGGTGTGCTTGGGAGACAGGAGCCACACTGGGGAAGAGGTTTTGTCAGCTCTGCAGGGGCAGGCTCAGAGGTGGTTAGCGCCACGCCAGCTGAAGCCTGGAATTGTGGTCAGTGATAATGCCACCAACCTCCTCTCTGCCCTGCGACAGGGAAAACTCACCCATGTGCCCTGTTTTGCGCATGTCCTCAATTTGGTGGTGCAGCGGTTCTTGGGCAGGTACCTGGGCTTACAGGATGTCCTGAAGCAGGCCAGGAAAGTCTGTGTGCATTTCCGGAGGTCAAATAATGCCACTGCTCGGCTGACAGACCTCCAAAGGGAATACAACCTGCCCAAGAACCGCCTAATCTGTGACATGCCCACCAGATGGAACTCTACGTTGGCCATGCTGCCGAGGCTGCACACGCAGCAGCGGGCCATTAATGAGTACCTGTGCCAATATGGCAGCAGAACTGGGTCAGGGAAGCTTGTTTTTTTTCCCCACGCCAGTGGGCCTTGATCAGGGATGCATGCACTGTCCTGTCACCATTTGAGGAGGCCACAAGGATGGTGAGCAGTGACAGTGCATGCATCAGTGAGACTGTCCCTCTTATTTACATGTTGGAGCACACGCCAGGTGGAATAATGGACAGGGCCCTTAAGGCAGAACAGGGGGAGGAAGAGGAGGACTTCCTTACATCTCAAGGCCCCCTTTACACAGACAGTGGTCCTGCTTGCCCACCTAGCACACAGGAAGAGGAGGAGGAGGAGGAGGAGGAGGAGGAGAAGGGGGAGGAGGAGGAGGATTGTATCAGCAGCATGGAGGTGGAGCCTAGCACTCAGCATCAGCAGCAGCAGTCTTCAAGGGATCATTTACAGTCCCAAGGAACACGTGGACTTTTACGTGGCTTGGATGAGGTGCCTGTGGATCCTGATTTCCTCAGTGACCCAGAGGACTGCCCTGAATGCCTCTGCAAACCTATGCTGCATGGCCTCCCTGATCCTGCAAAGCCTGTGTAAGAATCCTCGTGTACGTGCTATCAAGGAGAGGGATCATTACTGGCTGGCAACTCTCCTTGATCCACGTTACAAGAGTAAGGTTGCGGAAGATGAAACTTCTGCGGGAGGCCTTGCAGAAGGGTCTGTGCAATGCTTTCCCAGAACCTGGGGGATTACCAAAACCTGGCTCTGGACAACGTCTTGCTGAGGCTTCGGTGAGTCACAGAAGGAGTGGTGGAGAAGGTGGCCGTCTGACCGATGTGTTCAGACAATGTTTTAGTCCGCAGCCCCAATGTCTGACCGGTTCCAGCAACCATCGCCAGCGTCTGGTTTACATGGTCCGGGAATACCTAGGGGCAAGATCCGACTTGGACACCTTCCCCACCGAAAATCCTCTGGCTTACTGGGTCTTGAGGATGGATCACTGGCCAGAGCTTGCACAGTACGCAATTGAGCTACTGGCTTGCCCTGCATCCAGTGTTCTTTCAGAACGCACATTCAGTGCTGCTGGAGGCATTGTGACCGATCACAGGGTGCGCCTCTCCACCGACTCTGTTGATCTACTGATTTTCATCAAAATGAATCGGGCTTGGATCAACACCAGCTACCAAGCACCTGATGCTAATGTTACTGAATAATAATTTTTTGTTGAAAAGTCGGATCCCTTTGAGACTGTGTATGCTGCTGCTGAATGACTGTCCTGTTATGCTGCTGATGGAATATCCTTCTCCTCCTCACTTTTCTTGCTGATAGCTAGTAAGAAATGTTGTGTTTCTGGGCTCCGCCACCAGTGCCTAAGGCCAAATTTTTGTGCCCCTGTTTAACAGGGGCGTCTAATAACAATTTTTGATGCAATACTTTGCACGTGGCTCTTTGTTGTGCTCCAATTAGAGTTATTGGGAGGGGTTGCAGTCTAGTGTTGTGCCTAAGGCCCAATTTTTCAGCCCCTGTTTAACAGAGGTGCCCAATAACAATTTTTGATGCAATACTTTGCACGTGGCTCTTTGTTGTGCTCCAATTAGAGTTATTGGGAGGGGTTGCAGTCTAGTGTTGTGCCTAAGGCCCAATTTTTCAGCCCCTGTTTAACAGGGGTGCCCAATAACAATTTTTGATGCAATACTTTGCACGTGGCTCTTTGTTTTGCTCCAATTAGAGTTATTGGCAGGGGTTGCAGTGTAGTGTTGTGCCTAAGACCCAATTTTTCAGCCCCTGTTTAACAGGGGCGCCTTATAACAATTTTTGATGCAATACTTTGCACGTGGCTCTTTGTTGTGCTCCAATTAGAGTTATTGGGAGGGGTTGCAGTGTTGTGTTGTGCCTAAGGCACAATTTTTCAGCCCCTGTTTAACAGGGGTGCCCAATAACAATTTTTGATGCAATACTTTGCACATGGCTCTTTGTTTTGCTCCAATTTGAGTTATTGGGAGGGGTTGCAGTGTAGTGTTGTGCCTAAGGCCCAATTTTTCAGCCCCTGTTTAACAGGGGCACCTATTAATTTTTGATGCAGTACTTTCCACGTGGCTCTTTGTTGCGCTCCAATTACAGTATCTTTTTTTTTTTTCATTAAAGTATTTTTTTTATTGGAAAAAATAAAAATCAGAGTACAAAATACAGCCAGAATACCGATAACACAAATCAAGACATATCAATATATACTCTGAGAAATAGGCTACTTTTATATCTTATAACACAAGATAGCAAAGGGAAACATCACAACCTAGGATGTTACCCGCTACTAACTACTACTAAATAAAAGGGAGAGAGGAAAAAAAAAAAAAAGAGATACTGTGCACAAACAGCTCATCTAGAATCTCTGTATACCAATGGGAGTGAACAAGAGAAATCAAAACTACAATCACAATCTCATCTCATATCTAGTTGTGAGTATTGATCTGAACATCTGAACGCCACCCAAGGTGACCATGTCTGCTTAAATTTTTTTGATGATTCCCTGGCAATGGCTACAGTTTCCTCCATTTGGTGGATATTCTCTATGGAGCTAAACCATTCTGGAATGGAAGGGATATCCTTCGATTTCCAGTGCCTGGGAATTAAGACTTTCGCTGCATTCAGCAGATGTCTTATCAGTGATTTTTTATAATGCTGCATAGAACAATCCGCAATATGGAGTAGACAACATGCGGGAGAGAGAGAGATTGTGGTATCCGTAATGACCTTGATCACCTTACTCACCCTATCCCAGAAGGGTCTCAAACGAGGACATTCCCACCAGATGTGAAAGATAGACCCCTGGTCTTGCTCACATCTCCAACAAGAATCTGATGTCTGCGGGTACCATTTTTTAATTTTATCCGGGGTGGCATACCATTGTGTCAAAAGCTTATAAGACATTTCCTGAAATCTTGTGCCAATGGAGCACTTATGGGCAAAAATACAGGCACGTTTCCATTGCTTATCAGTGAAGCTTGTTTTCATCGCTTTTTCCCATTGTACTCGTATTCCGGAGGGTTCCCCCCCTATCTAGTTGGAGCCATGAGTACGTAAGAGGTAGCTCTAGGTATCGGAGCTCCAGCCAAACAAGTTTGTTCGAAGGGAGTTATTGGTCTAAACAACTGTTTTTTGGTCTGGGAGACCTGTGTATAATTATGCAGCTGGCGGTAGGTCCAAAATGAAAGAGAGCTCTGAGGATTCAGTTCTCGTTTTAGTGACTCAAAATGTTTTAGGGTGTTTGCCTCTACACAGTGTATCAATAAAAGAGGCATCAATTTGTCAGTAGGAGCAGAAATGTGCAGGTTCATCCCAGGCAGAAAATCCGGATTGCGAGTAATGGGAGTAAGCGGTCCAGGAGATGAGGAGAGTTTATGGTGTTTCGTCATCGTATGAAACACTTTAAGCGTGGTCCCCACCAAGGGATGCTGCTGCAAATTTTGCGGCAGTTTTACCCAAGGAATCCAAGGTAAGAATTTAAGGTGAAGTGTGGTGGATGCTTCCTCCAATGTGACCCAATCCTTCTGCTCCCTATGGCAGTTGCAATCCATAATTCTGGCTAAGTGTATTCCAGAATGGTAAAGTTTAAAATCGGGTAAACCTATACCTCCCTCTTCCTTAGGTTTTACAAGCGTATCAAACTTTATCCTAGGTTTTTGCCCCTTCCAAATAAATGTGCGTAAAATGGCCTGAAGTTGTTTGAAAAAGGAACCTGGGATGGATAAGGTGTAGAAGTGGTATAGGATTCTGGGTAAAATTACCATCTTCAAAATAGCAGCTCTGCCGAACCAGGAGAAGGGTCTGGAGGTCCAACCTTTAAGCTCTACTTGAATTTTTTTTAGCAAAGGGAGGAAGTTAATATTATATATATCTCCGAATTTGGGCACAAGTTTAATTCCTAGCTAGGTAATAGATGAAGTTACCCACTTAAACGAGCCGGAAGAGCGTGCACTCTCTAAGAGTTCAGCTGACAGTGTGAGATTGAGAGCTTCTGACTTAGAATAGTTAATTTTCATATTGGAGATATAACTAAATATTTTAAAAGCTTTAGAGAGCTTCGGAATTGAGACCTGAGGGTGTGTTAAAAAAAATAGAAGATCATCCGCGTATGCCGCTATTTTAAAGTCGTGTTGACCTATCTGGAAGCCTTGTATATCAGGATTTGCGTTTACTGTGCGAATAAAAGGTTCTAAAGATAAAATAAATAAAAGAGGGGAAAGAGGGCAACCCTGTCTTATACCATAATTTATGTCCACTGCTTCTGAAAGGGTGCCATTAATTTTAAGCTGTACCCGAGGTTTATGGTATAAGGCAGATATCCACGCCATCATGTTCGATCCCAACCCAATATGTCTGCAGATAGCAAACATATAGTCCCAGGCAACACGATCGAAGGCCTTCTCCGCATCAGTTGACAGGAGAAGGCCCTCAATTCCCTGGGTATGTGCGTAATGAATCAGATTAAGGGCTTTTATAACATTATCCCGGGCTTCCCTCCCTGGCATAAAACCCGCCTGTTCTGGGCCTATAAGTTTGGGGAGGAAAGTTGTCAGTCTAGATGCCAATACTTTCGCCAATATTTTTAGGTCCAAATTCAACAATGAAATCGGCCTATTGCTTGTACACTCAGTAGGGTCCTTTGCTGGTTTAGGGATCAATGTTACATATGCCATCGTAAGGGGGTTGACATTAATGAAGAGGTTTGAATATGTTCCAGGACACGGAGTAGGGGAGCTTTCAGAATGTCTATAAAAGTTTTGTAATAATGGGCCGTGAACCCATCTGGGCCTGGGCTCTTACCCGGTTTTTGAGTCTTAATTGCCAAAATAAGTTCTTCTTCTGAGATCGGCGATTCCAAAGAGTCGCTCTCAGCTGAAGATAAAGTAGGCATGCCACTCTCCATAATATACTCTCGCAGAACGGATTCTCTATTTCCTTGAAGCTCCACTGGTTTATGTGTCGGGGAGATTATAGAGCTTAGTATAAAACGTATGAAATTGTGATGCAATCTGATCAGTTTTTTGTATAAGTTGACCCTTGGAAGTCTTAATAGAAAGAATAGAATGTGCATGAGAAATTGTTTTGAGGGTCTTTGCAAGGAATTTGCCACACTTATCCCCATGTTCATAGTGAAAGCCTTTCTTGAAATAGAGAATTTGTTTCGCTTTAAGATTAAAGCGGTATTTCACCCTAAACATAAGATCTCCCATGCGATCCAGCATACTGGCGTCAGCGCCAGTATGCTGTTTTTTTTTATTTTTATCGCACACTTACTGTATTATAGTGGAATTCCTTTTCTGTCCCCCGTGGTGGACGGCGCCAGTATAGCGCGTCACATCTTCCTAAAATACCCGATATGGACTCGGGTAATCTCGGCGAAAATGCGGCGCCTGCGCACAGACCTAGGAGCTGACTGCGCAGGCGCCATATTTCTCCGAGTCCTACGGCTATGGCACGTCACGCCCTCCGAAATAGGACTCGGAGAAATACGGCGCCTGCGCAGTCAGCTCCTAGGTCTGTGCGCAGGCGCCGCATTTTCGCCGAGATTACCCGAGTCCATATCGGGTATTTTAGGAAGATGTGACGCGCTATACTACAGCCGTCCACCGCGGGGGACAAAAAAGGAATTCCACAATAATACAGTAAGTGTGCGATTAAAAAAAAAAAAACCCAGCATACTGGCGCTGACGCCAGTATGCTGGATCGCATGGGAGATCTTATATTTAGGGTGAACCTCCGCTTTAAGTAAAGAGTTAAGTTTTTCCCGCATCTTTGACAGTTCCAACAAGTGCGCCTCCAAATGTGACTGTTTATGTTGGGTTTCCAACGAGGCGATTTTTTCCGCTAATGTCAGAGTAACTTTTTTAGCTTCTCTTTTCTTAAGAGAGCCAAGGCGCATAAGTTCGCCACGTAGGACGCACTTGTGAGCCTCCCAGATCGTCAGTGGTGACATATCCTCTGTAGTATTAAATTGAAAATATAATTTAAGCGCCTCATGGATTTGTTGGCAGGTAGATGGGTCTGTCAATAAGGTGGAGTTCAACTGCCAGCTGCATGGTCTAGGGGGCCTATCTGATTGTGAAAGAGAGATCGATACCGGGCAATGATCCGAAAGGGATTATATGCCTATGTTTGCTGCCTGGAGCAAGGCAGCAAGATAAATACATAGTCAATATGATAGTGTTTTTTGTGTAGCGGAGAATAATATGTATAATATCTGCCCAATGGGTATACCAGGCGCCAAGCGTCCACCAAGGCCAAAGAGTTTAGCTGTGATTTGATTTTCTGTATAATAGAATATGAAATGCTAGATTTGCCATTAGAGGTGTCCTGTAGGGGTAATAGTGGTATGTTAAAATCCCCACCTAAAATAATACAGCCAGTGGCAAAACCCTTTAATTCATCTATTAGGTGACGGCAAAATGCAAGATGGCCTGAATTAGGGAAATAAGCCAAGGTGATCTCTCTATTATGCCACATTCCTTTAAGGAACAAAAATCGCCCCATAGGGTCCGTGTATTGTTGAGACACTTTAAAATGTGCATGTTTATGTAGCAAAATAGACACGCCTTTAGATTTAGAGTTAGGGTTTGGCGCATGGTATGCCTCAGGGAAGTGTCTATCAAATAATCTAGGTACCGAAGAGGATTGGAAATGGGTCTCCTGGATAAACACAAAAGCTGGTTGGGCTTTTTTCAGTTCTCTTAAAAGTGATACCCTCTTTTCCGGGATATTAAGGCCCCTTAGATTATGAGAAATCAGGGTGGGGTGTTTGCCTAATGAATGATAAGCCATTTCAGCACAGCGTCAAGAAGAGGAAAAAAAAAAAGGAAGAAAGTCTCCTGAATAAACAGGCTAGATATATACAAATAACCGATCGAGCACTCCTCTACCACTGCAGAGGGGCTCCTCCTATTGTGTCTACCCAGGGGTACACCGGCAAATGAAAAATAGCCCGGTGAAGCACCCGGGATAGACACAGTGTGGGGTACGTGGGAAAAACCCGTGAAATGGTCAGAGAAGAAAATATATTTATTATGTTAAATGACAGAAAAAAGCAGCTACTCACACCTGCAGCCTAGAGGAAAAAGAAAACAAAATACATATTTATAAAACATTGACCCGTAAGTGTATCAGGACTTGCATGAGTCCGAGAGAAAAAAAACAAACAAGAAAGCAAGAATTTCATCATTCCACAAGTGTAGAGAGCAGTCAAACAACACTGTACAATAAGCACATAGTTACAGGCCGTCACTCTTCATGCATGATTACAGTATCTTTGAGGGGTGCCCTTTTTTCTACAATTTTTCTTTCACAAAAAAATAATTGATTGAGCCAAGATCTGGCATTGTAATGGCCCCCCACCACCCCTAAAATAATCGACATATTGTTGCCACATAGCACGGGCGCAAGCAGTATTAAATTACTTTTTTCTGAGAGTAATCTCATGTTGTGCAGGGACATTTCTTAACAAGTGCCACTACTATAGACACCCAGCAGGTACCACATTTAAAGGAATTTTTGATTTTTTTTTTCACCTTAAGCATCATTAAAATGGCTGTTCCGGAAAAAACTTTAGTTTTTAAAACTTTTTTTTCCATTGATACATGTTCCCTGGGGCAAGACCCGGGTTCTGAAAGACGTTAAATTGAATATTGGTCTTTAAAATTATCGTTTTTGAATTCGAACGTTCGAGTCCCATAGACTTCAATGGGGTTCTAAATGTTTGCGCGAACCCGCGGTCTGTTCGAACGTTCTGGTGCAAACCGAACGCGGGTATGTTCGGCTCATCCCTACTAGCAGGGTGCTCTCTGCCTGGAGATAACTGGTTTATTCCTTAAACTGATCTCACTATCTCCATGTGTCATGTAAATGATCTTTAGTCTGTCTCTCAAGTGTTCATTGTGTGAATTTCTATTGTTTAGCAGGTGAGAAGTTCTTACCTCTGAATCACCTGTCTGGGCAAATGAACAGTAATTACCTCATGTGGATTCTATCGGAGACAGACGTCTGTCTCCTAAAAGAGGTCTATTCAAGGGGTGGCTCGTTAGTAACACCATTGTATGATGTTGGGTTAGGAGGATGTGATTGTATATCTGATTACATCAAGTATCCATTTTGCAGTATAAATATAGGCATAAAAGTGAAATGATGAGCGCAGCTAAAAACTAAACTAAATAATCAATCCAAAATAAACAAGTGAGCATCGCTATGGAAAACAGTGATAATATTACAAAATAAATGAGATAATCCAAATATGTGCAATTGAGTGCAGCAACAAGTGTCCCAAATAAATGAAATCCAGTGAGGAGACAAATGTGAATCAATCAGTGACAAGGCTTCTGTCCATGTAAACAACGAGATCATCCAGATGAGACTTCACAGATGGACGTGCTCACAGAGCGCTTACCTTCCACCAGGAAGAAAAGGGGCATCAACACATACACCGATGGTCCTGTAGACAGCCGTCTCTGATAGAATCTTTAAGCCAACCTTAGCCACACTCGAGGTCCGGTCACCATAGGATAGAAATATGGAGGATGTTCCAAAGAAAAAATTAAGCTCACATGGTGAAGTACGTAAAACGTGAGCACTGCAGAGCCGGTAGACACAGGTGCGTTGGCTTTTGCAGAAGTTAACCCTCTCCAGTTGGAAGGATCTGAAAAGGGCGCATACATGGCAGAGGTTTTGTCCTCAGCAAAAGAGATGAGGAATGTTGAGCTTCAGAATGATATGGTAATGGATAGCGATTTGGAATCGCTCAGTGTTGCTGAAAGTGAGAGGATGAGTGTTGCACATGCGATTTGCAGTGCTCAAGGGGAGCCGCAGGTTTTGTCAGTTACCTCTGAGGTAGAGGTCTCTTTAAGTGACTCAGCCTCTCATGCCTTAGCAAATGAGCCCCTCCACATTGTTTGTAAAGGAAAAGTTCCTAAAGTTCTGTGTTTAGATGTGGCGTGTCTAGAAATAACTAGGATGTTGTTGGAATTGGTGAAAATATTTCCAATGTACACCTGCATGTATCCACTGCAGAGGGGCGACACAGGTGGTGCTGGCGTTAAGCAATATTGATGAAAATTGGTTGCTCTACTGTTGGTTCATTTTGTGGAAAGTTGTCTCGCAGTTCTCTTTGAGAGTGCTTCCAGCGGCGGTTGTGTGCAGAAGGCGCTCAGGAGAATTGTTAGAGAAATCAGAAATAATAGACAAAGTGGAAGTCTCTCCGTCTGCTGATGTGATGGAATGCATTCCTACTGGTGCGGTCCGAGGTACGGCTGAGCAGTGGTTGGTACATGGCGCGCGTACTGTCTCACCCTCTAGACCTCATGTAAAGGAAGGGCTCGGAATGGACGTGACAGTAGTGGGAATTCAGTCCATCACTCGCAGAGAGGTGCAGTTTGAGGTACCCGGAGACACTTTGATAGGAAATAACAGTAGTGGTAACTGTAATGAAAACGTGTATGAGAAGCACTGTAGAGCACTGTCAGACAGCTCAGAGATCCTGGTTGAGGTACCAATGGATACAGAAATGGTCAAAGAGGTTGGTGTGGAAAAATGTGCGTTGGTAGGACAATTGCCATTGGAGTGTTGGACAACAGGGGGTGATGTGAAACCACGGGACTGTCCCAGAGGGAGTAGCTGCTTGCCTATAGGTGGTCCCTCCATAGACACTGTTCTAACAAACAAGGGGACAAGAGGTCCCAATGACAATGCTGAGTTGAATAACTCTTTGTGGAACATTGCTGGTGAGGTTAAGAAGAAGGATGTGGTGTTGATCTCGGATGGTTTGGTTGCCACGGGTAGCAACAGAGGGATTAGTGAACCTGAGAAACAAATGTTGTGGATTAATGTTGAGTCAGGTAGTGAGAGCGGTCAGTACCTGACAGATGCAATGGAAATAGGTCCCCAACAGTCCCAGGAGAGTAGGTCTGTGGGAGGGAAAAGAAGGATCCTAAGGCCAGATGGTAGAAATGATAGAAAGATTAGTGGGAGCCCACGGTTCAGGGAGAAGTGCTGGTGGAAGCACACCCGGAAGAAGATGTGGGTGGAGTGTCCCTTTAGAGAAAAGGTTGGGCAGATTAGGACTCCTGCTGCTGATCGTTGGCACAAAGGCGCCACGCTGAAGTGTTGGTGGAAACATACCCGTAAAAAATGGGCATATGCAGCCAATGGCTTGTACATAGGTGTCCCATTTATAATGACGGGTCTTTGTGTTCCTCCCTCCGGTTCGAAACAAGGGGGGGAGGTATGTGACAGTCTGGGTCTGTCTCTCCTGAATGATGGTGGGTTTTCGCCATATTTTGGAGAGACTAACACCTTAATTATACAGCTGTGTGGTCAGCTTTTTATGTCTGACCTGAACAGCATTCAGGGCCCCACCCACAGACAGAAAGTCTGGTCCTGGGAGCCAGGTGTGAGCTCCCAGTTGGAGACAGCTCCACAGTAAGAGACAGGAGGTCTCTTGGAATCAGAGAGGCTGTAGGAGACAGCCAGAATATTGGTAAGCTGCAAGAGGCACAGCTATAGATGCTGAAGGGAAGCCATCTATGTTGAGGAGTCCGCTGGTCGGGATGACCAGGAAAACGTACAGAATTATTGCTGCAGAAGAGTACTGCTACAGAGAGCCAGGTGGGCTAGCATTTTCTGTTGTGTGTTTTTGGAGAAGAACCCCCCTGTGTGGGAAACCTTTATTTGGACTTTTATTTTGCCTTTTTAATAAAAATGGGCTACCATGCCCTTAAACATACTTCCTGGCTGGAGTGAATCACTGAAAAACGCCCATACCACGAGAGCTAAACAACCCCAATATCACACCACTTACAAGTTCACCCAAACTAGAGACTGAAATTTGTTCATGTGATTTCAATTGCTTCATTAGCACACAAGCACACATGTTATAAAAAGTGTGGATAGAGCTGTCCTCAGCTGCCCTGAGAGGGGGCAGGCTGGCAGGAATGTTGTTGCTAAACAGAGATGTGGTTTGGAGCATTTTTTTTTTTGCCAATGTTTTTGTTTATTTTTAAATGGTGTTCACTTTGATGTTTTTGTCTCTGCTGCCTTATTTTGAAAAATATTTCTGAAGATGTTGGGACGGTTAACCTATGTTTATTTTGATTTTTAAAATGTGTGTGTGTGTGTGTGTGTGTGTGTGTGTGTGTGTTTGTCTTTTTTGCTTTCCTTGGTTTTGTTGACCAATAAAAATTACAAATTTTGAAGTATGTTTTTTTGTTACTTTTTCATGCTACAGATTTTGACAGCTGCAGCTGAAATAGGTTTGGCCTAACAATGTAGGTGTGATTTTAGTCTAAGCTTCTTTCCTGGTGTGTATGCATGAAATGTTTGCTGCCATGTTTAATCACCAGGAAATTAACCACTTCCATACTGGGCACTTAAACACCCTCCTGACCAGACAACAAATTTTCAGCTTTCAGCGCTCTTACACTTTAAATGACAATTACTCAGTCATGCAAATGATTTTTTTTGTCCTTTTTTTTCCCCCACAAATAGAGCTTTCTTTTGGTGGTATTTGATCACCTTTTGCAGGTTTTTATTTTTTGCGCTATTAATGAAAAAAGACTGAAAATTTGGGAAAAAATATATTTTTTCTTAGTTTCTGTGATAAAAGTTTGCAAATTATTAATTTTTTCTTCATAAATTGTGGCCATAATTTATACTGCTACATGTCTTTGATAAAAATAACCCAAAGTTTTTGGAAATTATTTGGTCTGTGTGAAAGTTACAAGTCTACAAGCTATAGTGCAAATCATAAAAAATTATGACATCTGATCACACCTGATGTACTGAAGGCCTCTCTCATTTCTTGAGACCCTAACAAGCCAGGAAAGTACAAATGCTCACAGATGGCACTGATGAGGCGTCACAGATGGCACTGAGATGGGTACTGATGAGATGGGTACTGATGTGCACCGATGAGGCCTGTGTATTGGTGGACACAGGTGGGCACAAATGAGGCGGCACAGATGGCACTAATGAGGCACAGATGGCACTGAGATGGGTACTGATGTGCACTGATTGACTGCGGCACTGATGAGGTGGCAAAGGTGGGCACTGATGAGGTGGCACAGG
The DNA here is from genome assembly GCA_029574335.1 of Rana kukunoris. Taxonomy (NCBI): domain Eukaryota; kingdom Metazoa; phylum Chordata; class Amphibia; order Anura; family Ranidae; genus Rana; species Rana kukunoris. The sequence goes on from CM056052.1 coordinate 391,608,405, forward strand.
TGGGCACTGATTGCAGATGGGCACACGGTGGTACTGGTGGGCACACGGTGATACTGGGGGGCACAGATGGTCCTCGGGGCACCGATTGGTCACTTTTTTTTTTTTTATCGCTGTAGCTCCGTTTGCTCTCCCCTCCTCACAGGCGCTGTCTGTGTGAGAAGGGAGAGTCGGCAATGAGAGGTGACCTCATATGTTTATATATGAGATCATCTCTCATTGGCCGCACAGATCGTGCTGTAAATAACCACTGTGATTGGCTATTTACCGCGATCTGTGTTTGGTTGTGTCCAAGGGACACGGCCAGCACAGGAGTTCCCCGCTGCACGCTCGGGAGTGAGGAAAGGGGCGGCCGTAAAAACACGGCCTGTTCGAGATTCAGAGCTGCGCTGCGGCCGTACAAAGTCGTACGGCCGTCAGCAAGTGGTTAAAAAGACAAAGTGGTAAGTATTTTCTTTTTACTGCAGTGGTCCTCAGCCCTCAAGTACCCCCGACAGGACATGTTTTGTGGATTTCTCTTATCAAGAATTGCTGTCCAGACTGTCTTTTAAAGCACATGTGCAAGATGAAGGAAAACCTGCAAACATGGCCTGTTGGGGGGGATGGTGTATTGGTGGCCAGGCTTGAAGTGCTGATTTACAGGACTGTGCTTAAATCTAGAGCAAGACAATCCTATTCTAATTGTGGGTGTTTGAGGGAAGCCAAGTGAGTGTTAGAACCCCTGCTTGTGGTTTTTGGGTTAGGCTTTGTGTCACTTTTCTTAAAATTGGCTTCACTTTCTGTCACACAGCTGAACAGGAAGTGAGGTTAAAACCCTACCGATGTATTTTCTTGGGGTTAATCTAACTGGTGTCCCCATTAAGCAAATTGCACTGCTGTGTACACCCCAAATGATTAGTTAGCTTGGGGTTTAGTAAAGGTAAAGCCACTCTGCAATAGAAGCATAGTCGCTAAAAATCAGAAGGGAAGCACTGATGGTTTTAACATCCAATCCTGTAGAAGCAAAGTTTTTTTTTTTTTTTTTTCTTCCTTGCTTGTCCACTTATAATGCAAAGTTGATTTGCCTTTAGTAAATGGACCCCCAAAGTCCAAGATCCGTAATAATTTGGAATGTACACAGCAAAATGCAATTTCCATAATAGGAAACTATTTAGATTGATCTGTATCCCCAACAAAAGACATTAGTAAGGTTTTATCCTCACTTCCTGTTTGGCTATGTGACAGGAAGTGAATGAATTTGAAGTAGAAAGTGACAACATTTGTGAGGTGTCTTAACCCTATTAGGGGTGCAGCCATCCCCCAAAAATGAGCATATAATACTTATTTGCAAATTAAGAAAATTGTTTATTTAACATTGGGTGGTGTTTGTGGGGGTCCCTAACACACATTCATACATATTAGAAACGCTGTATCCTGGCCTATTGGCATGGTTATATTTTCTTAGGCCTCTCAATAAAACACTCTGAAATTTGTGCTTAAACTAGAACTATAATCAACACTTTTTATTTTCTTTCATTTTGGATAGAGTGAGGGAGGGTTATAGGTAGGGTTGCCACCTTTTCTTCAAGCCAAACCCGAACACTTTAGCAGCGCATGGCAATTTTTTTATTTTATAGTATGTTAAATTCATTATCTCTGTACAATGCAATGAACGACAATTTTTTGTCATACACTATGCATATAGCTTTGTGATGAAATAAAAATTCTGGAGGGTATGATAGGGACAGTATGTACAGGAGAGGAGTGGGGAGGGGATAATGGGGGCAGTATGTACAGGAGAGGAGTGGGGAGGGTATGATGGGTGCAGTATGTACAGGAGAGGAGTGTGGAGGGTTTGATGGGTGCAGTATGTACAGGAGAGGAGTGTGGAGGGTTTGATGGGTGCAGTATGTACAGGAGAGGAGTGTGGAGGGTATGATGGGGGGCAGTATGTACAGGAGAGGAGTGGGGAGGGGATGATGGGGGGCAGTATGTACAGGAGAGGAGTGGGGAGGGGATGATGAGGGCAGTATGTACAGGACTGGTGTGGAGGGTATAATGGGTGCAGTATGTACAGGAGAGGAGTGCGGAGGGGATGATGGGTGCAGTATGTACAGGAGAGGAGTGCGGAGGGGATGATGGGGGGCAGTATGTACAGGAGGAGTGGGGAGGGGATGTTGGGTGCAGTATGTACAGCAGAGGAGTGTAGAGGGTATGATGGGGGGCAGTATGTATGGGAGAGGAGTGCGGAGGGTATAATGGGGGGCAGTATGTACAGGAGAGGAGTGCGGAGTGGGGGGCAGTATGGGGAGGGATTACTTGCAGTGTCTGTGGGGTGACCAGGGAGTGGTGTTGGGAAGATAAGGGAAGGAAAGTGACCATGGAATGATGCCCCTCAACTGGGGGGGGGGGGGGTAGGAAGCAGCTGAGACATGTCTGTATGAAGTGGTCTGGGGTGGTGTAAGCAGGGGGGAGTTGGGGGCTGAGAAGTGGTCAAATAGTAATGTCTATAACAGAAAAAGCTATTCATCCTCTAAAATATACAGCAATACAACTCCATGAAAACAATCTGTTAAGCTGCCAGCACTGTGTTCTCCAGGGTCTGAGGCTGGCCAATCAGAGGTGTGAACTCACCACATACACACAGGGTTAAGTAAATGGCTATACATGACTTCACATAATCTGGACAGAGGGATGGGGGAAGTTTGAATACAAAGATAAGTGCTGTTTGTGAGATACTGTGAGTTGGCTGGGCTGTGATCATCGGGCTGCAGACTACCCCCCCCCCCACCACACTGGCTTTCTGTCTCCGATTCTGCTTTTCTTAATGCTTCAATGAAAAAAAATCTTCCTGGAACTTTGTACTCTAGAAAAGCTACAGCGATCTTCTCGGCTCCCCCTCCCCCTTGTCTGGAACATACCACTAGTGATTGGAGAGAGGGGGGGGGTCAGAGATAAGAGACTGCAGGAGCATGGGTGGGGGGGACTGAAAGACACCGAGCTTAAAATACAGAACACACACATCACCATAGTGTGTATGTGAAATTATATTGCTGCTTAAAAAAAATTGACGACGGGGTTCCCCTTAATATCCATATCAGACCTGAAGGGCCTTGTAATGGAATTTGGGGGGACCCCCACACTTTTTTCTCACTTCGTCTTTCAGGACAGCACTTGGAGAGAGCGCAGCTCCACCCACTTCCCAGGAAACACTGCAGTCATTGCTTTAACTTCCGCCCACCTCCACCATGGCCTCAGTTGTAGTGTTTCCTCCGGCCATGGTGGAAGCGCTGCAGGGAACCAGGAGGTTGCTGGACTCTCTCCAGGGGGAGATGGATGGAAGAGCATACCTGCGATCGGTTGTTTTCTCAGGAGGCAGACCCAACCTCCCCCCTGACGCGTGGGGGATGTTTCGGTGCTCCCCTCTTCTCGAGCCCGGCGAGGGTAAAGGCTGCCGGAGGTTCCGCTCCAATAGGCTGGGCATTACAGGCTGTTTTTGGGGCGGTTAGATGCCGGTCTCCTGGGGTCTGCGATGTCCCGGTACGGAGGGCGGGCGACGTCATTTCCGGTGGAGGCGGGACTTCCGGAGGCGCGTGGCGGCCTCCGGTTCCGGCCGCTGGAACGCAGAAGGGAGGGGCAGCCTCGGCGGTGCAATTTCCGGTTCCCACAGCGGTGGGGTTAACCGGGAGTTTCAAAAGGAGGCGCACAAACGATCGCCGCGTTCTGGGAGAATGGAGCCAGAAGACACAGCGGAGGTGGCGGGAGCAGGAGCCACATAGCCCGGCCCAGGTAGGAAAACAGCGGTTTAAGTCTACCTGGTTCCTTGTTATGTCCCTCCTACTGCCCCTTTGGGTAGAGGAGCCTGTCTCACTCACCCTAGTCACGTCCCTGGGAGAGTGTTGTCTGTTTTGGTACAGCGGTGATGGGACCTGGTGTGTTTTTGTTCACTGGCTGTTTTGTGGTGGTGGTGGTTTGGGTCTGAGACACAAAAAGTTAAACATGGGGTTGTTGTCTTTTGTGTTTTTCAGAAAGCTAAAGAAAAGCTAAAAATTGCAGTGCCCCCTCTTAAGAAACGGTGTGCTACCTGCAAAACAACCCTTAAAGGGTCTTGGACTAAGCCGTTATGCAAGGCATGCATCGCGGACATAGTCAAAGGGGAAGCCTCTACTAGTGCAGCCTCCGAACAACCCAAAGAGATGCTCTCTTCCTTTCGGAAGGAGCTAGAAGAGACCTTTCAGTCGTTCCGCTCCTACTTGGACAGAGGGGCGGCGTCAGGGTCAGCAGCTAAGGCCTCCACTAGTGCACCCTTGGATTATAGAGGGGCAGGTAGTGAGTCCGAGGAGGAAGAACCTAGCAGCCTAGTCTCAGGGTCAGAGGCGGAAGAAGAAGATACAGGAGAATCTTCTTCACGTTACAAGTTGTCCGTAGAAGAGGTGGATGACTTGCTGAAAACTATTCATTCCACCTTAAACATTAAGGTGGATAAGACGCATTTATCTCTGCATGACAAGATGTACCAGGGTTTAGACGAAGTCAAGCATCGAACCTTTCCAGTACATAGAGTATTGTCAGATGCGGTTAAAAGGGAGTGGAAAGACCCAGAGAGGGCTCCTTTCTTTTCCCGGTCACTTAAGAGGAGATTTTCTTTTGATGAGGATCCAGCGCAGGTATGGAATAAGAAACCTAAGCTGGATGCTGCATTCTCAAAGGTATCCCGAAATACGGACTTGGCCTTTGAGGATACGGGCACCTTAAAGGATCCCCTAGATAAAAGAGCAGAGGCGCTCTTAAAAAAGGCTTGGGATGCCTCCCTGGCCAACCTCAAACCAGCTATGGCATCCACAGTAGTGGCCAGGAACCTTGAGCATTGGTTGGAACAGCTGAAGGGTCACATTGAGTCCGGGACCTCACGCAGAGAGTTGCTAGAGTCCTTCCCGATTCTTCTGAAGGCAGTAGGCTACATGGCGGATGCCTCAGCCGAGTCAGTGAGAATATCAGCCCGTTCCTTGGCCCTAGTGAATTCGGCCAGGAGGGCTCTCTGGGTCAAAACCTGGACTGGGGACACGGCTGCCCTTCGATGGAGATCTGGTATTTGGCGCCGGTCTGGACGCTGTTCTGGATAGGACGGCGGATAGGAAAAAAGCCTTCCCCTTTAAAGAAGGTAGTATCGCGGACCAGGAAACATTTTCGTCCTTTTTTCCAGCCCCAAGATCCTAAAGAGACACAAAAAGGTCAGGGTGGAAGGTCCTGGCGGCCTCAGAGGGGTAGAGGGAGACCCGGGTGTTGTTTCGCTCCCCTAGCCAGCCCGCTAAACCCCAGTGACGGTCGCCCGGCTGTGGGAGGATGACTTCAGTCGTTCCTTCCACAGTGGGCAGAGACGACTTCCAGTGCATACATCCTCAAGGTTATTGCAGAGGGCTACGCGCTGGAGTTCTCAGAGAAACCACTGTCGCGTTTCTACGCGACTCAGCTGCCCAGGGATCAGGAGAAATCCAGGGCAATGTTGTCGCTGTTAGAGGAATTTCTCCAGCAGAGGGTGATCACCTCGGTAGCCCAACAAGAGCAGGGGACGGGTTGCTACTCCCATGTGTTTCTAGTAAAAAAGCCGGCAGGAAAATTTCGTTTGATTCTGAACTTAAAATTCCTGAATCGGTCAATCAAGTACAAAAGGGTTCCGGATGGATACCATCTACTCGGTCAGAAGGCTTCTTCCAGCGGGTTGCTTTCTGGCCTCGATAGACCTAAGGGATGCTTATCTTCACGTCCCGATAAGAGCCTCTTCTCAGGGTTTCCTGCGTCTAGCGATCAGGACAGGAAGTGAGATCAAACACTTTCAGTTCAGGGCCCTGCCGTTCGGTCTCTCCTCCTCTCCGAGGATCTTTTCGAAGGTGGTGGCGGAGGCCTTGGCACCTCTAAGGCTGGAAGGAGTTTCGGTAATTCCATACTTGGACGACCTCCTGTTGTTCGCCAAGACGGAAGATCAGCTTCTCAAAGACTTGTGGAGGACTCAGGCCCATTTGGAGGGCCTAGGTTGGATTATGAACAGAGAGAAGTCAAATCTAGTCCCCTCTCAGGTTATAGTCTTTTTGGGGTAAACCATAGACTCCATCCAGGAGAAGTTATTTCTACCAGAGGAGAAAATAATTAAGGTTCAGGCAGCAGTGAAGGCAGTGCAGACGAATCTGTCAGTATCAGTTCGTGCAGCTATGTCCACCCTGGGACTACTCACATCCTCCATTCCTGCGGTTCAGTGGGCCCGCCTGCATTCAAGGAGTCTCCAGCAGGCGATTCTACAGAATTGGACGCATGGAGAACCCCTAGAAAAGGAGATCAGGGTTCCAGCTTCAGTAAAAAGGAAACTTTGGTGGTGGAGGGCTCACACAAATTTGAGTCAGGGTCTAGTGTGGTCCTTCCCCGCTACAATGGTCCTAACTACGGATGCCAGCTCCTGGGGGTGGGGTGCTCACCTCAGGGGCCAGTTGGCTCAGGGGTCCTGGTCCAGGGAAGAGTCCAAGAGATCCTCCAATTGGAGGGAACTCAAAGCCGTTTGCCTGGGGCTTTGGGCCTTCCAGGAGACAATACAGGGTCAGCATGTCCAGATACTGTCGGAAAATGCTACAGCGGTAGCTTACGTCTCAAGGCAGGGGGGCACGAGGAGCAGGGTTCTCCTGAACCTGGCCCTACACATGCTTTACTGGGCAGAGACAAACTTGGCATCTCTGTCTGCAGTACACCTAAAGGGCAGTTTAAACCACCTGGCAGACTTCCTAAGCAGGAGGAGGGTTCTAGAATCCGAGTGGAGTCTAAATTCAGAGGTGTTCCAGAAAATAGTAGACAGGTGGGGAACCCCTCAGATAGACCTGTTCGCGTCCCAAGCCAACGCCATGGTTCCGTTTTTTTTTTCCCTCAACAGACTGGATCAAGCGGAGGGTCTAGATGCGTTAGTTCAGCATTGGCCCTTCCGTTTGTGTTATGCTTTCCCCCCAGTACAAATGATTCCGTTAGTTCTGCAGAAACTTCAGGTAGAAAAGACGACTCTTATCCTGATAGCCCCATACTGGCCCAAAAGGCCTTGGTTTTAACCCTGCTAAAACTGGCAATAGAACCTCATCAGCTACTTCCAGTCAGAAAGGACTTGTTATACCAGGGTCCTCTGCTCCATCCCAATGTGGATCGGCTCAACCTGGCGGCCTGGTTACTGAAGAGTTAATCCTAAGTAGGAATGGTTTATCTAAACGGTTAGTGGATACGCTACTTAGTAGCAGAAAGGAAGTTACCAGGGCGATTTATTTTAAGACCTGGAGGGTCTTTAATTCCTGGTGCAGTTCAAAGAATTGTTCCCCCATGAATAATTTTTCGGTCCTGGAGTTTTTACAGGACGGGATGGACAAGGGTCTGGCAGCCAGTACCCTGAAAGCGCAGGTTGCTGCGCTATCAGTATTTCTAGAGAGACGGTTATCCCTAGATCCCTATGTCATCAGATTTTTTTAAGGCATTGGCCAGGGCTAGGCCTTCCCCCTTTAAGTTTTTTCCCAAGTGGGACTTATCGGTGGTTTTGGGGGGTCTGACAAAAAGACCTTTCGAACCACTGTTAGAAGCATCTTTAAAATTTTGGACCCTGAAAGCGGTCCTTTTAGTAGCCGTCACCTCAGCTAGGAGAATTAGTGAGCTACAGGCTCTTTCTATTGCGGAACCCTTCTTGACCATCTTCCCAGATAGAGTCGTGTTGAGGACAGATCCTGGGTTCCTTCCTAAGGTGGTGTCGGCCTTCCATAGGACACAAGAAATAGTGTTACCTACCTTCTGTCCGGCTCCTTCCGGTTCAAGGGAAGAAGAGTTTCATACCTTAGATGTCAGAAGGTGCATTATACACTACCTGGAAGTCACCAGGGAATTTAGGAAATCCAATTCTCTGTTTGTGTTGTTCTCGGGTGCACGTAGGGGTTACGGTGCTTCCAAAAGTACGCTAGCCAGATGGCTCCGTATGGCTATCCACGAGGCCTATAAGGCTAGGGATATAGAACCTCCCCCAGGGGTGGTGGCACATTCTACAAGGGCAGTGGCAACTTCCTGGGCAGAACGGGCTGGAGCTTCACCAGAGCTTATCTGCAAGGCAGCTACGTGGACGAGTTTTTCCACTTTCACTCGCCACTACAGGATGGATCTGCTCTCAGCAGCGGAGCAGTCTTTTGGCAGGAAGGTCCTGCAAGCGGTGGTCCCACCCTAGAGTAAGTACTCGGTTATCATCTCCAAGTGCTGTCCTGAAAGACGAAGTGAGAAAACCTTAGTTAGACTTAGCGGTAACGGTATTTCTATGAGTCTTTCAGGACAGCACCGATAACCCACCCTTCTCTCTTCTGGTGGATATATATATATATATATATATATATATATATATATATATATATATATATATATATATATGTGTGTGTTGTACTAACATGTTTGGTTGCTATGTTCTGTTCAAAAATATAGGGAACGGGGAAACATAAAAGCACTCACATGTAGCCAACATCCGAAATAATTCAATCAAAAATAGGAATTACTACATAGAGTAGTAGAGAGGCGGACTTTTTCAGGCAATCACAAGGACATAAAATTTAAGAAAAAATATTTAATTATATATCATAAAATCCAAAAACAAAAACTAAAATATACAAAAACAGGGTATACAGAGTATATATCAGCAATGGTAGCTTGCATCTCGCCCGGCGAGGCGAGATGCAAGCTACCATTGCTGATATATACTCTGTATACCCTGTTTTTGTATATTTTAGTTTTTGTTTTTGGATTTTATGATATATAATTAAATATTTTTTCTTAAATTTTATGTCCTTGTGATTGCCTGAAAAAGTCCGCCTCTCTACTACTCTATGTAGTAATTCCTATTTTTGGTTGCTATGTTCTGCTTATCTCATTTCAGTATGCCCGGAGTTGCTTGTGTACAACTGAGGCCATGGTGGAGGTGGGCGGAAATTAAAGCAATGACTGCAGTGTTTCCCGGGAAGTGGGTGGAGCTGCGCTCTCTCCAAGTGCTGTCCTGAAAGACTCATAGAAATACCGTTACCGGTAAGTCTAACTAAGGTTTTTTTTTTTGTTGTTTTATGAATGAATCTCTCACAATTGCCGGGAGCCGACAATTCATTATTGCCGCGAGTCAGTTTTAAACAGCTTTTTTTCTTCAGAATGTCATTTTGTGCAGGGACATTTCTAACTACGGGAAACGTGTGCTTTTTCACATGCTGACTTTACAACCCCCCTAGGTACGAAATTTAATGGAATATTTCACTTTTATTGTTGCACTTTTAGCATTATTAAAATCACTGCTCCCGAAAAAACTGACATTTTTTAAAATAAAAAAAACATTGATACATGTCCCCTGGGGCAGGACTGAGGTCCCCAAACACTTTTTAGGACAAAACTTGCAGATTAGCCTTTTAAAATAACACTTTTGATTTCCCCCATAGACTTTAACAGGGAGTTCGGCGCGGCTTTAGTTATCAATTGCATTGCGCTGCTGCTGCACCAGGTTCATGCGCCTAATTAAGGAATTCATCAAGCGCACTAATTAATGCAGCGCAGTGACAATGGTAGATCAGCCCCATGGACTCAGTAGCAAAAGTGTTGGCATGGCCGATCCGCCCTATAGGCTCACTATGCAAGCCGCTTAGGGCCACGCAAAGCTGCGAAGGGTCCCCCGCTTCTCAACTTGCTGGCTGCATGGAAGAAGAGGTAAGAAGTCAGCACCCCCTGCTTCTCAATTTAATGTAAGATGTCATTTCTGACAACAGAATACCCCCTCCCCCCGCTTCTCAACTTTCTTTAATGTGACATGTCACTGTCGTCAGCGCCCCCCACTTCTCATTTTTAATGTGCCATGTCATTTTGCTTAGGGCCCCAGGGAGGTCAGGATCGGCACTGAGTGTTGGCCACAAGAACAACCTAGTTAGGGTGTCACACAGAGGTGATCCAGTGGATAATTGGAATTTTTTCATGTAGGAAACTTGGCCAAAGATAGAGAAATGTTGCAGCTTTCGTAATGGATAAAATCCTGTGTTAAGCTTAGAAGGGTTGTAAAAACAGACAATTGTACCACACGTTACAAAAAGAATGATTGATATTCCTCTTTCAGACCTCTAATCTTTTTGATTCATGTATTCCTTTTTTACAATCTCATAGGACGCAATCAAGCTGCAGCAGTGGAGCAGACAAACCCCACACAGAGCCAAGCCCCACCCCCGCCGGATGTGCAGGATGTGGAAAATGCCACCACATCAGGTCAGTGTCATACAGCACAGCTTCAGGTAATAGATGTAGGCCTGCATAATTGTAATACATGGTTTGTTTCCAAATTTCAAGAGGTAGTCGTGCTGTTGGGGATGGACTGGACACCTACAGCGCCCAGGTCTTAATTGGGGAGGTGTTGTCCTGCAGGTCTCAAATTGAGGACATAAATATCTGCGTACGGCAGATAAAAAAGAAAACGCAAGCGGTGGAGCGGACACTAAAGAATGTAATGGATGTTCTGGGGAGGGTTTAAAAAAACAACATTTTTTTTTAATGTTTTCTTTTTTTTTTCTCTGTATGTTTCTTTTGTTATTTTTTTCAAAGAGTAATCTCTATTTTTCTGGCTAAAACGCATGAACAATGACAACTGCTAAAAAGTTGGTCATTGTTCATGCGTTTTAACCCCCCTGGCGGTATTCCCGAGTCTGACTCGGGGTTAGATTTTCATGCTGCGATCGGTAACCCCGAGTCAGACTCGGGCTCGCCTCGCTGAATCCACAGGCTTGGTTTACTTACCTTGTTCCTGGATCCAGCGATGCATCCACGCTGTGTGAGCGAGCGGGTCCTCGTTCGATTCACACAGTGTCCCCGTGTGCCGCCGATCTTCGTTACTTGCGACGTTACGACGCACGGGGGGCGGAGAACGGCGCCATTTTCAAAAAAGTTAACAAACACATTACACTGTATTTTTATAGATTACAGTACTGTATGTAAACAATACACACCCCCTTTGTCCCTAGTGGTCTGCCCAGTGCCCTACATGTACTTTTATATAATAAAAACGGTTCTTTCTCCCTGCAAACTTAAGATTGTCCATAGCAACCAAAAGTGTCAATTTATGTCAAAAATTATTTTAGATCAGCTAGAAAACAGCGATAATAAATTATAATCACTTGCAGAATTGAACGATAGCGATTTGTGGGGGAATTCGTCATAAAAAAATAATAATAATGACAGCGACAATTCTGCAACTGAGCAAATTTCAGTGATTTTGAGTTGATTACATTATTGAATAATTTTTATTATAATTATATTATTATTTGTTATAATTATTTATAATTATTTATTATATTATAATTTATAATTTTGTTTTAAAAAAAATGTCATACCCGGTCAGATTTAAGTGAGTTATTCCTAAGAATTACAGGCCTACAGTATAAAACGCCAAATTTCCTTGCAAATAATGGTACCGCTTTCAGCACCTAAAATCTGAAAGAATCATACCGCCAGGCCTCTCTAAAGAAAAATAACATTTAAAAAAAATTTCATGTAGACAAATATTTCAAAGCAAAAGTATATTTCTTGACAATGAAAAAAAAAATAAAAGAATTTCTATTAAGATATTTTTTGAAAAAATAAAAATGACACCTTTTGTCGTGTGAAACAATAAATATTTTTGGATACTCAACAATGTGTGGCTTATTACTATATCAATGCTGCCGAAAAGAACCTAGAAATCTAGATTTGTGGTGTTTACATTGAGAATGATGAGTATTTAGTACAGGAAAATAAACATGACACTATGATAACGTAAGAGAAAGCTAGAATAAACTCAAAGTAGAAAATAATCAAACAAAAAAAATACTACAACAGGGTATGAAAAATTCTAAAATATTGCATCTAAAATTATTATTATACCCCCCTGTTAAACAGGGGCAGAAAAATTGGGCCTTAGGCACTGGTGGCGATACCACAACACTGCAACCCCTCACAGATTATGTAATTGGAGCTCAGCAAACAGCCACATGCAAAGTATTGCATCAAACATTGTTATTATACGCCCCTGTTAAACAGGGGCAGAAGAATTGGGCCTTAGGCACAACACAACCCCTCACAGATATTGTAATTGGAGCGCAACAAAGAGCCACATGCAAATAATTGCATCAAAAATTGTTAATATACACCCCTGTTAAACAGGGGCAGAAAAATAGGGCCTTAGGCACTGGTGGCGGTGCCCAGAACCACCAATGTTCTTAATAGCTAGCAGCAAGATCAGTGAGGAGGAAAAGGATATTCAGTCAGCAGCATAACAGGACAGTCACTCAGCATCAGCATAGGCAGTCTCCAAGGAATCTGACATTTCAAAAAAAATATTTAGTTACATCAGCATCAGGTGCTTGGTAGCTGGTGTTGATCCAAGCCTGATTCATTTTTTTTATGAAGGTCAGTCGATCGACGGAGTCGGTGGAGAGGCGCACCCTGTGATCGGTCACAAAGCCTCCAGCAGCACTGAATGTGCGTTCTGAAAATACGCTGGATGCAGGGCAAGCCAGTAGCTCAATTGCGTACTGTGCAAGCTCTGGCCAGTGATCGATCCTCAAGACCCAGTAAGATAGAGGATTTTCGGTGGGGAAGGTGTCCAAGTCTGATCTTGCCCCTAGGAATTCCCGCACCGTGTAAACCAGACGCTGGCGATGGTTGCTGGAACCGGCCATACCTTGGGGCTGCGGACTAAAAAATTGTCTGAATGCATCAGTCAGATGGCCACCTTCTCCACCTCTTCTTCTGAGACTCACCGAAGCCTCAGCAACAGGTTGTCCAGGACCAGGATTTGGTAATCCCCCAGGTTTTGGGAACGCATTGCACAGACCCTTCTGCAAGGCCTCCCGAAGAAGTTTCATCTTATGCTCCCTCTGCGATGGCAAGATAAGCTCTGCAACCTTACTCTTGTAATGTGGATCAAGGAGAGTTGCCAGTCAGTAATGATCCCTCTCCTTGATACCACAAACACGAGGATCCTTACGCAGGCTTTGCAGGATTAGGGAGGCCATGCAGCGTAGGTTTGCAGAGGCATTCGGGGCACAGTCCTCTGGGTCACTGAGGACGACAGGATCCAGCCTCGTAAAAGTCCATGGGTTCCTTGGGACTGTAAGTGATCCCTTGAAGACTGCTGATGCTGAGTGCTAGGCTCCACCTCCATGCTGCTGATATAATCATCCTCCTCCTCCACCACCCCCTCCTACTCCTTGTCCACTTCCTGTGTGGTAGGTGGGCAAGCAGGACCACTGTCTGGATAAAGGGGGCCTTGAGAGGTAAGGAAGTCCTCCTCTTCCTCCCTCTGTTCTGCCTCAAGGGCCCTGTCCATTATTCCATGTAGCGTGTGCTCCAACATGTGAATAAGAGGGACAGTCTCACTGATGCATGCACTGTCACTGTTCACCATCCTCGTGGCCTCCTCAAATGGTGACAGGACAGTGCATGCATCCCTGATCAAGGCCCACTGGCATGGGGGAAAAAAACAAGCTCCCCTGACCCAGTTCTGCTGCCATATTGGCACAGGTACTCATTGATGGCCCTCTGCTGCGTGTGCAGCCACTGCAGCATGACCCATGTAAAGTTCCATCTGGTGGGCATGTCACAGATTAGGCGGGTTCTTGGGCAGGTTGTATTCCCTTTGGAGGTTTGTCAGACGAGCAGTGGCATTATATGACCTTCGGAAATGCACACAGACTTTCCTGGCCTGCTTAAGCTCCTGTAAGCCCGGGTACCTGCCCAAGAACCGCTGCACCACCAAATTCAGAACATGAGCAAAACAGGGCACATGGGTCAGTTGTCGCAGGGCAGAGAGGAGGTTGGTGCCATTGTCGCTAACCACCATTCCTGGCTTAAGCTGGCATGGCGTCAACCACCTCTGAGCCTGCCCCTCTACAGCTGACAGAACCTCTGCCCCAGTGTAGCTCCTGTCTCCCAAGTACACCAGCTCTAGCACCGCATGGCATCTCTTTGCCTGCATTCCTGCATAGCCCCTGGTACGGAACAACCTCCAACACTAGTGTATCTTGCCCTGCGTCCTTCCCAGCTGCCAGCAGAGTCACCCAATGCGCTGTGAAAGAGAGGTAACGTCCCTGTCCATGTCTGCTGGACCATGAGTCAGCGGTAATATGCACCTTACCACTGACCGCCCTGTCCAGCGAGGCATGGACATTGCCTTCCACATGGCGATAGAGAGCCAGAATCACCTTCCCTGAGAAAAAGTGGCGTTTGGGTACTTGCCACTGTGGTACCGCACATTCCACAAACTCACGGAAGGGGGCAGAATCTACCAACTGGAAAGGCAGCAGTTGAAGTGCTAGCAATTTCGCTAAGCTAGCATTCAACCGCTGGGCATGTGGATGGCTGGCTGGGAGAGTACTTCTTTTGGCGCTGCGGCAGGGAAATTTGTCTGGTACCATCAGCAGATTGCCCGCATGTACTACTAGGTTGTGACACACCTAATTCTACACCTTCAGTGCTATCAGTGCAGGCTTCAGAGAGGACTGAGGGTCTAGTGGGGTTGGAGATCCCAGCTGATGAAGGGCAAGGGGAGGTCCGCTTTGTTCTTTGGTGTGGGTCTTTCAGATATGCTTGCCAATGAACTGCATGGCGGGTCGACATACAGTATGTCTGGTCAAGCATGTGGTGCCCAAGCGGGTGATGTTTTGGCCATGCGAGATACGCTTGAGACATATGTTGCAAATAGCAACGGTGCGATCTGATGCACATGTCTCAAAAAAGGCCCACACCAAAGAACTTTTGCAGTAATGTTGAGACACAGCAGCGCCCTGCACAGGCATAGCTCTGCGATGTAATGTAGTTGGTGTGCTGCCCTTAAGCTGTCCCCTCGAGGGCATCTTGCCTCTTTGGAGATGTACCTGTGCCTCTTTCTCCTCCTCCGCCTCCTCTCTCCTATCAGGCCCCCACGTTGAGTCAGTGACCTCATCATCCCCTCCCTCCTCATTACTGTCGAAAATCTGGCAGTATGCTGCAGCTGGGGGAACATGACTGCCAGATTGCTGTCCCTCTCGGGCACCCCCTCTCTCTGGGCTCACATTACTGCCGTCCTCTATCTGTGTTCCATCATCGGAGCCTTCAAAACGCTGCACATCTTCATGCAGAATGTACCCAACACTATGTTGAAACAGTTCGGGGGACTCCTCAGGAGGACATGGTGGGACTAGGGAAGGATTGTGTGATGCCATTGTGCAGAGGGAAGAGGACACCTTGGCAGCTGATTTGCCAGACAAAGTAAGCTCAGCCTGGGTGTGAGAGGATGAGGACGGCTTGGTCATCCAATTTGTCTGCATGTTGAGGCTCAACACAGCCAGCTCCCGAAAAGAAGGACGAGCGTGTCAAACGGCCACGTGCTGAAGAGGATGCACCGTGTCCACCACCAGCGTTGCCTCTAGATGCAGAGCCTGCTTGCCCCCGTGACTCTCTGCCTCTTTGTTGTCCTTCCAGACATTATAATGGCCTGCACAGGACAAAATCAGTATACACACACCTCGTACCTTTAGGTACAAACTGGAAAGGACAAGTGCACTAAACTCCAAGTAGGTTTAAGTGAAAACTATACAGCACAAGTGCAGTAAAACAAAGGACGTTTAGGTGCAAATAAACAGCACAAGTGCAGTGACACCAACTATGTTTTAGGTGCAAATAAACAGCACAGGTGCAGTAACACCAACTACGTTTAGGTGCAAATAAACAGCACAAGTGCAGTAACAAAAAGTAAGTTTCGGTGCTAATAAACAGCACAAGTGCAGTAACACAAAGGATGTTTAGGTGCAACTAAACGGCACAAGTGCAGTAACACCAACTACGTTTAGGTGCAACTAAACAGCACAAATGCAGTAGCACCAACTATGTTTAGGTGCAAATAAACAGCACAAGTAACACCAACTACGTTTAGGTGCTAATAAACAGCACAAGTGCAGTAATACCAACTACGCTTGGGCGCAAATAAACAGCACAAGTGCAGTAACAACAACTACGTTTAGGTGCTAATAAACAGCACAAATACAGTAACACAAAGGACGTTTAGGTGCAAATAAACAGCACAAGTACAGTAACACTGAGTGCGTTTAGGTGAAAACAAAAAACACCACAAGTGCAGTAACACCAATTACGTTTAGGTGCTAATAAACAGCACAAGTGCAGTAACACAAAGAACGTTTAGGTGAAAACAAAACACCACAAGTGCAGTAACACCAACTACGTTTGGGTGCTAATAAACAGCACAAGTGCAGTAACACTGAGTACGTTTAGGTGCAACTAAACAGCACAAGTGCAGTAACACCAACTACGTTTAGGTGCAAATAAACAGCGCAAGTGCAGTAACACCAACTACATTTAGGTGCAAATAAACAGCACAAGTGCAGTAACACCAACTACGTTTAGGCGCAAATAAACAGCACAAGTGCAGTAACACCAACTATGTTTAGGTGCAAATAAACAGCACAAGTGCAGTAACACTAAGGACATTTAGGTGCAACTAAACAGCACAAGTGCAGTAACACCAACTACGTTTATGTGCGAATAAACAGCACAAGTGCAGTAACACCGAGTACGTTTAGGTGCAAATAAACAGCACAAGTGTCACGGTCTGGGGTCAGGCTCAGAGGCCAGTAGCTGTAGCAGCAGAGCAGGTCACCCTGGCTGATGACACGGGGTCACCTGAGGTGTGGAATCTAAGCGCTAACCGGTGTTCACCAAAGCTCCTGATGGTGGAGATGGATTTTGCTGCATGTTAGCACCAGGTCGCGGTCCTCAGGATCGCCCCACCAGGAGGTGAGAAAGCCGGGGTACGATAGCAGATAAACAGGTAAGGATCAAACAGAAGAGTGATTGGTAAACAAGCCAAAAGGTCGGTAATGAGTATCTGTAGGTTGGAATCAGGCAGTAGCGTAGTTGATAACAAGCCAAGGGTCAATAATGAACAGTAGCAAATATGGATGGCAGTAGAGAAGTCCAGGAACAGGCCGAGGGTCAAACACAGACGGTAACAGATTAGGATCAGGCAGTAGAGAAGTCCAGGAACAGGCCGAGGGTCAAACACAGGTGGTTGCAGATACAATGGTAGCAGAGCAGACAAATTGCAAGGCACTGGCTGGGAAGGCACAATAACCTGGCAAGGAGGAAGTGCAGAGACATGGCTTATATCAGGAAGTTCATGGGAGGAGCAAGGGGTTCAAGGTTCAAGACAAATTAAGACACAAGGCAGCAAGGTCCAATGGATCAGATGGGTTTGTCCAGCAGAACAGACAGGGAGCTGTCCAGCATCCCAGATAGCTCAGTGAGAAGGTTCACTGCCAGACACAGCTGAGGTCCCAGGTTCAAAACCCGGTCCTGACAACAAGTGCAGTAACACCAACTACGTTTAGGTGCAAATAAACAGCACAAGTGCATTAACACCAACTATGTTTAGGTGCAAATAAACAGCACAAGTGCAGTAACACCGAGTACGTTTAGGTGCTAATAAACGGCACAAGTGCAGTAACACCAACTACGTTTATGTGCTAATAAACAGCACAAGTGCAGTAACACCGAGTACGTTTAGGTGAAACTAAAATGGCCAATCTGTCCTTATGTATGCTTGAGAGACGTCAAAACGACGTGAGCGTCATTTACGCAAGTCCCTATTCGCGAACGAGTTAGTAAAACGACGTAAGCGACGGAAAAAGCCGACGCTGACCCGACGCCATACTTAACATGGCGTCCGACGGGACACGACGGCATCCGACGGGACCTCGTAAGGTTACTCCACATAGAAGCTGGGGTAACCTTACGCGAACGAAAACGACGTACGCGACGACGGAGCGGCGTAAAAGCGATCGAGAATCGGCGTACTACTTCATTTGCATATGCAAATGAAAAAACAACGTAAAGGCCACCTAGTGGCCGGAGTTGTCATTACACCTACGATCCGAAAGTGTAATGCTTTTACACTTGTCGGATGTAGAAGCGTATCTATGCAAAAGTGATGCTAAGCATCACTCGCATAGATACGAGGACAAAAAAAAGGCGTTACGACGGGGTATCTGAGATACTCCGTCGTAACGCCTCTGAGAATCTGGCCCAAGATATTTAGAATATCAATATATATCTTGACAGCTTCTAGAAAGCTTCTGGGCTCAAATGCCTCAGGAGAAAATGACATCAGGAGATCATTGGCTCAAAACTCACATTCACATCATATTAAATAGAAATATATATTCTTATTGATTAGACCAGATTCAATTTAGTTTTTAAAAATATAACAGTTTGCGACAGCCCGACACGTTGAAATTCAACACTCCTAATGTTCGACCGCCTGCTCCAACAAGAAAAAGCCGTCAATGAGTATTTGTATGACCGGGGTGCTAGTACAGCCTCTGCGCAGCTGGAATTTTTTTTGCCACGTTACTGGACTCTCATGCGGCGCAATGCCTGTAGGCTCATGGTGACAAACCTAGTCCGTTGCACTGAAGGCACCATCAGCGATATCATCCCATTTGTTTTTTTCCTGGAGCGTGCCCTGTGAAGAGTGCTGGATCAGGCCGTATATGAGCGTGAAGAGGAAGAGAAAGAGTTGTAGTTACCAATCACCACCAGAAACAGCCTTATCCGCATTGCTTGCTGGACCAGCGGCAACACTGGAAGAGGAGTCTGAGGAAGAGGAGTCAGAGGAGGAATGTGGCTTTGAGGAGGAGGAGGAAGACCAACCACAGCAGGCATCCCAGGGTGCTCGTTGTCACCTATCTGGTACCCGTGGTGTTGTACGTGGCTGGGGGGAAGAACAGACCTTCAGTGAGATCAGTGAGGACGAGGAACTGGGCATGAGAAT
This sequence comes from Rana kukunoris, assembly GCA_029574335.1. Lineage (NCBI taxonomy): Eukaryota > Metazoa > Chordata > Amphibia > Anura > Ranidae > Rana > Rana kukunoris. Next base: position 391,627,249 of record CM056052.1, read on the forward strand.
CTCGGCATCCAACCTTGTGCAAATGGGGTCTTTCATGCTGTCGTGCCTGTTGATGGACCCTTGTATAAAAAGGCTGAAGGAGAACGACCTGTACTGGGTGCCCACGCTACTAGACCCCCGGTATAAGCAGAAAGTGCCTGAAATGTTACCGAATTACCGGAAGTCGGAAAGGATGCAGCAGTTCCAAAAAAAAAAAAAGTATGCTTTACACAGCATATAAGGGTGATGTCACAGCACAACGGGAATCTAACAGGGGAAGAGGTGAAAGTAATCCTCCTCCTACCATTACCACGCCAGCAAGGACAGGACGCTTTACAGACGTGTTGTTGATGGAGGACATGCAGAGCTTTTTAAGTCCTACGCATCGCCACAGCCCTTCGGGGTCCACCCTCAGAGAACGACTCGACTGACAGGTAGACTACCTCGCCTTAACTGCAGATATTGACACTCTGAGGAGCGATGAACCCCTTGACTACTAGGTGCGCAGGCTTGACCTGTGGCCTGAGCTATCCCAATTTGCGATAGAACTTCTGGCCTGCCCCGCTTCAAGAGTCCTTTCAGAAAGGGCCTTCAGTGCAGCAGGAGGTATTGTCACTGAGAAGAGAAGTTGCCTAGGTCAAAAAAGTCTAGATTACCTCACCTTTATTAAGATGAATGAGGCATGGGTCCCGAAGGAACTGACAGTGGGCGATACATTTGACTAAAAAAGGTCTGATGAGATGAGCTGCCTTGAGCTAAAAATGGTCCACACGCTGCTGTATTTTATCTCTGCATGCCGGATGACTTGCGTGACTTATCTGCCACCAACCAGGGTTCAAGCCGCAATGTTTTAGTGCACTTTCTGCCTGGAAAACATCAATTTTTCTGGCCGCTGCTACAGCGGCGGCTGCAACAATACCTAATTTTTCAGGCATGTGTACATGCCTAATTTTTCTGGCACATACATGTGTCAATTCCCCTTTGTGATCGTTACCTTGTTGTGGTGAAGGGGTTTGCGTATCGCAATGAAGCGACCACCTCTATGAGTGTGTTGGCAATGGCAATGTTGGCACACCCCAGATGATAAGGTCTTGCTTCATCGTGAACAGACCAAAAGCGATCAGCTGGATCATTTTGCATAGAAAAAACTTTATGTTTCTTTGTGATCATTAAAGCCTTGCAGTTGTGCAAATGGACTGTTTGCGGTTGTTTGCGGTGCGTTAAACAGGGAGTTTGGTCTGTCACTGTGAAGAGGACATAACCCTTAGGCGGCGTACACACGATCGGACATATCCGATGAAAACGGTCCGCGGACCATTTCCATCGGATATGTCCGATCGGGAGTTTGATCCGATGGCGTGTACACACCATCGGATCAAATTCCCCGCCGCCGGACGGCGCGGTGACGTGGCGGTGACGTTGACGCCGCCGCGTCACCGCCATGTCACCGCACCAGGAAGTAAAACACTTCCGCGCATGCGCCGAATCCATTCGGCAGCGGCGTGGCGGCGGTGGGGGCCGACATGTCTGCTGGTAAATGTACTAACCAGCAGACATGTCGGGCGGACAGATTCCCACCGGATAGATTTCAAAGCTTACTTTGAAATCTGTCGGGTGGAGAAATCTGTCCGCTAGCCCATACACACGAGCGGAGATGTCTGCTGAAACGGTCCATCGGACCGTTTTCAGCGGACATATCCCCTCGTGTGTACGCCGCCTTAGGCAGACCACTTTCAGTGGACAGATTCGATCGTTTGTACAGGCTAGCAGACAGGTTTTCAGCAGACAAAAATTTTAGAGCATGTTTTAAAACTTGTCTGCTGGAAAGCCGTCTGTCGGAAATGTCCGCTGGTTAGTACGCCTAACCAGTGGACCGAAATCTCCCGCAAGCTTCGAATGGATTTGACGCATGCATGGAAGTATTTTACTTCCTGGTTTGGTGACGTGGCGGCGTCAACGTCACCGCCACGTCCCTGCGCTGTCTGTCTGCGGGGGGTTTGGTTTGATCGTGTGTACACAGATCAAACCAAAATCTCCCAGGAGACATGTCCGATGAAAACGGTCCGTCGGACTGTTTTCATCGGATATATCTCCTCGTGTGTATGGGGCCTGACACTACCTGATCGATACAACATCATACCTGATGTTTTAAAGCACGTTATTCCAAACAATTTAGGAATGTTAAGTGATTTTATGCCCTTTATGGATTAAAACCTGACTCTGTGTCAACTACATAATTTTCCATTGGAGCTATCAGCAGCATATATATCTTTGATATTATTCGATCGAGGGGGTTCCTTCTCGTTACAGTAAGTTTCAAATTTAGTCAGTTCCCATATTTTTTTTTTCCACATCAGACTCAACCGGGGGTTGGGACAGTAAGACATGCTCATAGTAATTCCGCCTTTCGCATTTCTTCTGTGGTCTTGCATCACTTGTGTTTTTTTACAATATCTTATTATTTGTTTATATTTATTTGTTTGTGTAATTTGTTTTTATCTTATTTTATATATTCTTATTTTTTTTACAATATCTTATCAGAAAAAGAATAACAAAAGAAAAACAAAAAAATCAGACTTGACCCATTCTCATCCCCTTTCCCATATCCTGCTCTATTCTCCCCCCTCTTCCTCTTCCCTCCTCTATCTCCCCCCCTAGACCCCCCCCCCCCAACTCCTAGTCACCCTCCCCCTACCCTTGGGATTCTGTCCATCATCTTTTACCATTACTTTTTCTGTTGTTAGCTGTCTGAGTCAATCATTGTCTGTGCAAATTTTCCTGATGTTTTAAAAGCTCTCCATTGCTCCCAGACTGTTCTGTTTCCTGTCTCTTCTCCCTGATCGATTCGCCTCAAATATTCCATCTCTGATATATGATAAACACGGTGTATCCATTCTTTTATAGTTGGTCTCTGCGAATATAGTCAATTTGTGGGAATTAGTCCCTTTGCTGCATTCAGCAGCACTGGGACCAGAGTCGATCCATACCCTTTTTTTAACCTTTCCGTTCCATGAAACAGTCAAGTCAAGGGCTTTCGTAGGATCTTTTTACCTGTAATTTCTTCAATGTATTCTAAGATTTCTTTCCAGTATTCCTGTATTCTGGGGCAGTCCCACCATACATGCATTGTGGTTCCGACTTGATTACATTCTCTCCAACACAGAGCAGAATTATTTGGATGTATTTTATTCATTCGATCAGGTCTCAAATGCCAGCGGACCATGCCTTTATAGTTTCATTCAATGGTATTTATATCTGTTGCATAGTTGAATACTGCACCTGTCATATGTGGGTCCTCGATCTTTTCCCCGAGATCTTGGCCCCACTTTTCTACGCATGCCAGTGTTTCCCTTGTCTCAAGGTCTGTCAATATTCCGTAAAATGCCGCAACTCCATGTTGTACAGGTTTTCCAGTGGAACATAATTTTTCTATTGAATTCAGTGTTGTAACATCTCTAAGTGGTAGTGGTAATGTGCTCACAAAGTGTTTTAATTGAAAATATTCCCAATCGCTAAGGTGTTGAAGCCCTTCATGTATTTGAAGGTCGTTTCTCGACTTTATCTTCCCTAGTGTGACAATTTCCCCTAGTCTTATAGTGCCTAAATTCTTACCCATTCATGTCCTATTCCCAGGTGGGAACAGGTTGGTACCAGCTAATGGGATCAATGAGGAGTTGTATTCCCATTTTTCCTGCCTATATAATATGTCCCATATTCTAAATACATTCTTCGTAATACTATGTGTGCCCGTGCCTATTTGTCTAAATTTAGGTGGGATCCATATTTTCGTGTTTAATTGTGTCGAGCTTATTATTCCTTCCATCTGTGCCCATTTTTTTTTTTGTGTTTATATTTGTCCATTCGGCTAACCTTGATAGAATTACTGCTTGATAATATCTTTTTATATCTGGGAGTGCGAGCCCCCCCATTTTTTTTTCCCGAGTTAGAGTGGAATACTCTAGCCTTTTTCCCCTGCCAGATGTATTATCGTTTTTACTATCTTAAAAAAGTTTTGCGGAATTTTTATTGGGAGCATCTGGAACTTATAGGTTATTTTTGGTAACACCATCATTTTAAATGCATTGATCCTCCCTACCCAGGAAATCGGTCTTGTTGCTAGTTTTTTTAAATCATTTCTTATTTTGTTAACTAATGGAATATAATTAGCCTCATATAATTTTTCTACTCTGGGGGTGATCTTTATTCCTAGATATGTCAATGTCTTTTTTTCCCAAATAAATGGGAATGCTTTCTGTAGATCTCTTTATTCTGTTGCATCTATTCCTAGGTTCAAGATTACAGTTTTCACAGGGTTGATTTTAAAGTTGGAGAGTTCCCCATATCTTCCAATTTCTTTTATTACAATAGGTAGAGAGAGTCTTGGCTTGGTCACATACAGCAGTACATTGTCTGCAAAAGCAGCCGCCTTATGTTTCTCTTCTCCCACTCTCACCCCCCCAATATCTGGATTGTTCCGTATCATAGCCAACAATGGTTCCAAAGAAATTACATATAGGAGGGGTGAGAGCGGGCAACCCTGTCTCATTCCATTTGACATTTCAAACACCGACGACATGCTCCCGTTAACTTTTACTCTTGCCGTCGGAAAATTATATAAATTTTCCACCCATTTCATAAATCTGGGCCCTAGTCCTATGGTTCGAAGGGTTTCCATCATAAGCCCCCAGTGGACTCTATCAAAAGCTTTTTTAGCATCTATTGAAATGAGTACGACTGGGGGTTTCTTCTTACCGTTCTCCCGTAGGAACAGTAAAGTTCTTAAGCTGTTGCCCCGCCCTTCTCTCCCTTTTATGAATCCCGTCTGGTCTGCGTTTATTAGGTCCGGCATTAATGTCTTTATCCTCGTTGCCAGTATCTTTGAATATACCTTTTATATCTGCATTCAATAATGCAATTGGGTGGTAGCTGGAGCAAAGAGTACCATCCTTTCCCGTTTTAGGGATAACTGAGATACTAGCAAGGAGAGACTCTTTCCTTATTTCTTCCTTTTCTCCTAGTTTATTAAAATAGTTGCATAACTCTGGGACCAAGAGTTCTTTAAATTTTTTATAATACAAAATCGGTAACCCGTCTGGGCCTGGGCTCTTACCTCCGGATGTTTCTCTAATAGCTTGGTGAATTTCCCCCTGTGCTATTGGGCCTTCTAGGAGATCAGCGTTTTCTTGCGACAGCTTCGGTATGTTGGCTTCCTCTAAGAATTCCTTGGTTTTTATTTTTCTGATTTCTTTCTGCTCCTGAGTTTCACCCCTTCTAATAGAATACAAAGTACTATAAAAAGTCTGAAAGGCCTCTGCAATTTCAGAGGTTTTGTATTTTATCTGCCCTACCTGTTTTTTTATTTTCTCAATATAGTTTTTCTTTTGTCTTTAAAAATTCTTGCAAGGTATTTCCCTGGTTTATTCCCCCATTTATATCTTTCTTTTACAATGTTCTTGAATATGTTTCTAGTTTCTAATTCCATCGTTTCTCTGAGTTGGGCCCTTTTTATCACTATTTTCTGATATACCTCACTTTCTCCTTGATTTTTATGTTTATGCTCCAGGTCTTGTAATTCCCTTATTATCTTTTTCCTATTTGCTTCCCTTGCTTTTTTCTCCCAGCCCCTAAGGAGATTAACTTACCCCTAATGCATGCCTTATAAGCTTCCTATATAGTCGCAGAAGTGACGTCCGGTGTATTATTTATCAGGAAATATTGCTCGATCTCTTTTTTTACTATGTCACAAACTTCTATATCATCAATCAAATCTTCATTTAAATTCCACATCCCTTTTCTCTGTTATATCTCATTGAAGTGTATTCTAACTATTACAGGGGCGTGGTCTGAAATTGATATTACTCCTATTGAGGTTTTATTTACATATTCCAATACTCCATGGTCTACCATGAGATAGTCTAGTCTTGAGTACGGATGAATAATGTGTATAATCTCTTTTATTTGGATATGCAATTCTCCAAGGATCTATTAGTTGATGCTTAAACAATTTTTTCTTCAGTAATCGCTGTTGCTTAGAATCTCGCATCTGTGCACCAGACGTCCTATCGAGATGGTGTTCCAGTGGGTGGTTGAAGTCACCTGCCAGGACTACGTAGTCTTGTTTAAAATCCATTAGTATGTTTAGGATCCTCCTGAGGTATTTTTGTGGATGTTTTTTGGAGCAGTATATATTTGCCAACGTATATTTTTTCCCTTGCAGGGTCCCTTTTAAAAATAGGTATCGACCATCTGGGTCAAATCTCCGTTCTTCCACCTTAAAACTAGAATTTTTCCCTATCCCTATGGCGACCCCCCGGGATCTTTTCTGTGGGGAGTCTCCATAGTACCATGATGGGACTGCCCGAGAATAGAGTCTGACTCTGGAATCTACTGTTATATGGGTCTCTTGTAGAAAAACTATTTCTGCAGAGTATCTTTCAATTTCTTTTAAGACCGTATGTCTTTTCGCTGGGGAGCAGAGGCCTCTTACGTATTACTGTATGTAATGAAATTTATGTTAGACATGTTTTTTTTTTCTTTTTTTTTTTTCATCCTCATTCTTTTTCAGACAGATCCCCAAACCTTTTTTTCCTACCCTTCCCATCGGTCCCCCCTCCATCCCCCACCTTCCCCCCACCTCCCTTCAACCCGCATCCCCCCCGCCCCCCAACAACCCCCCCTGCCCCCCCTCGCCCACCCCCCTCCCTTGATGGAACTCAGACCCTAAGGTCTTGTTTTGGAGCATCTCCTCTTGCACCCCCTTTGTGCTCTCATGCTCCATTACCTGAGGCGGAGTACAATTCGCCATGGCCTTATCTCCCCTGTTTCCAGAGGATCTACCCCAAGGTAGTCGCGTGTTCCAGCCCCTGGGTCCCACCATTTGTGCTTAACCTAAATTTTACTAATCCCCATGTAAGACTCCTCCCTCCACAGAAGGGCGCCTGATTGACCTTGGTCAGTTCCCATTTAAACCTATTTATTGTTCACAGTGACTCCAGGAAGTGTCGCAATTGAACTACCTGCCAATATTTTGTTTCAAATGGGCCCCCTGGTTGCGTCAAGGCCGATATTGTGGGTCATCTTTCTGATATCAAAAAAATGTGATACCTGACTATGTTCCCTCTCTTGGAGATTCCTGAATGCTCCCACTTCAATTCCCGGTCCAAAACTTGGATTTCCCAGTACTGGGTATAGTGGGGAGTATTTTGACGAGATTTTAGGGTTTTGGCAGAGCTTTGCACGTATTGAAAAAGTTGGTCGTATAAAGGGTTTTTTTTTAAGATGTTTCGGTAGGTTTGCGTAGCACCGAGGTGCCCTACTCAGAGGTAACTGGCTCATCCCCTGCTCCAGTTCGATCCATAGTTTGAGATCTTTATGTCTATGCCAATCTATGACTCTTCCCAAGTGGACGGCTTGATGGTATTTAGCCACACCTGGGACTGCTAAGCCCCCATAACACTTGGGTAGAGTCATTTGATTTCTATTTATCCTTGGTCGTTTATTGCACCAAATAAATTTAGTGAAAAGCGTATTTACTTTCCTGAAGTAGGCCCCAGGGATTCCTATTGGTATGGCTTGAAACAAATACAGAAATGTTGGCAATATATTCATTTTAATAGCATTGCAGCGGCCAAACCATGAGTGAAACCCTTGATGCCACTTATCTAATAAGGAGCATGCTTCTTTATATACTGGTGGGAATTTCAAAGACGACTCTACCCACTTAAACTTAAATTTAGGTTGTACGTTTTGCTGCACTCTCAGTGGGAGCGCTACCCCCATTGCTTCCGATTTTGCATAATTGATCTTCAGTCCCGTATATTTCAATTTCTTTCATCAAATTTGGCAATGAGACTTGGGGGCATGATAATGAGAACATCAGGTCATCTGCATAGGCAGAGATTTTATATTTCTGATTGCCTATTTGGAGTCCCTGTATGTCTGAATTTTGCCTAATCTTATTCAAAAGAGGTTCTAATGAAAGGGCAAACAACATTGGGGATAATGGGCACCCCTGGCGCGTTCCGTTTGAAATTTCAAACTTTTCGGAGAAGATAACATTTACTTTTTTTTTTTTGACGCCAGGGTGTTGTATATACCCCTGCTATCCATTTTCGCATTTGTTCTCCTAGTCCCATTTGTTTTAATACTTCAAACATAAAACTCGAACTAACCCTATCAAACGCCTTTTCCGCATCTGTACTCCAAAAAATTGAGGGCTAAATTCTCAAAGAATATATGAACAAAATGGATCCAATGTTCGTATATTCTTTGAGGATTTAGCCTTGTTATGAAACATTTATTTGCATTTCTTACTAACTGTCTGTATATATCTTTTCAATAGATTGTACTAAATATACTAATTGACCCTCACACCCCTGAAGAAGGCAACGATTTGCCGAAACATGTGGGGATAATGTGATAATCAGTGTTATTTCAAGCCCACTGTCTATGTTTTTAAGCAATTTATATATTACTAATAAACTGTTGCATTTATTCTGGTTCGCTCTAGGGCAGCAAGTAGAAAAACACACTAGAACACGCAAAATTGGCTTCTAAGGGGAGAAGTGGTTAAACACAGCCGAGGCATGGAGCCCCTGGCAAACTCCAGTAATTATTACACACGAACAACAGACAGGGCGCAAAGGATTAATAACTAAAGGTAAACATATCATAACATAATTGAGATGTTCCAGTTCCATGAACAGTGTGGAACGGTAAGAGCTCTTTGTCCCAATCCCAGCAATTTAGTCGGATCTAGTCTGCGGTTAGTAACAGCAAAGCAATCTGAATTTAGGTTTTCATAAGAGAAACCACCTATGATATCAAGCTTAAATGTGCAGTTGTATCCATCCCATCTCTATCACCACCTGCAACATTAACTAAAAACACAGAGGCATCTGTAGAGAGTGAGTACTCCCAGATGCTTAACAGTATAGGAGCAAGAAAATTAATTGTAATATATATTGCTACGTAAGTAGGACTAACTACCAGGAATGGGAATTTTTGTGCACTTAAACACAGATATTTATCTAAATATAATAATATATATATTTTTCTAGCACTTAAAGATCTCTCTTTTTTCTTCCTCTCCTCCCTCTCCTCCCCCTTGCCCTATCCACCCCCCCCTAATTATATTCCCTGTGCTTTTTTTTCTTCTGTGGTTTATATTTAAAGAAAGGAAGATATATATGTAGCGATACCCCCTCAGGGGCCGCTGATACATTTTGGGATCGGCATATTAGGTTACCCTTGTATGTTGTCTAGGGGTAATTGCAGTGAGCAGAGCAATAAGAGAATGTCCAAACCTGCCGCTGAAGTTTTCTGAATGCTTTATTTCCCGGTCCAACACAACCAACATCAACATGAGGTAGAGAGAAAAGGTTGATGAAAGGAGATAACGTTGCGGTATCAGGCTTGGATGAAAAGAAAGCAGTCCTGTATTCTGCAATAGAACAGTTCGTCACCACTCTAGCCAGAGTGAATAAAGTGCCTCTGGACAGACTTCTGCCACAAGCCTGGCAGCCGGAATGTCACTTAGGGTTGCTGGGAGGAACAAGTCTCTCTCACTGACTTGGCTCTAATAGAATTTAGAATTTTCAAGATGAAGACCTCTGCCACAGGCCCAATGTTGGACTGTAGAGCGAATACTCCCAGAAAGTTCTCTTTTCAATAGGAGTCACCTGTTGACAGTCTATGGTTATCTGTCAGTTCCCCCGATGGTTCATTCAAGCCCTTTTGGATCACCTGCCTCCTGGTTCTCCTCAAGCCGATCCCCCACCGAACAGCATACAGCTTAGGATCTCTTCAATAAGAATGGGCCCCTAGCAAGTCGCAACATCTCTGGAGCACAGAATGACCCACAGGATAATTCAGGGCTGACAGCAGCCCAATTTAGCAAAATTAGGAGTGGGAGCAAAATAACTCTCCCACTCTCCCACTAACTTTAGCGTAGCGCTTTTTCTGAAAGAAAGAGGGCGCTACATATACATGTAAACATTCAGGGGGGCTACTTGTTATTTGTTTACACTTTTGTCTGTTTTTTTTGTGAAGAAGGAAAAAATGTAATAAAAGATTTATTAATAAATAAACAAAATCCCAGAAAGGTAAGGTATCCTTTCCCTCAATAAAGTATAAAAAGGTCAGGCAAATTTAAACTGTATCTAACAGGCATCTAGAGATGTAACCTGAACCCAGAGTGGAACAACACTTGGGGCCAGATTCAGGTACAGCGGCGCATATCTTTGTGCGGGCGTAGCATATCTTCTTTACGCTACGCCGCGGCAACTTAGAGAGGCAAGTGCAGTATTCACAAAGCACTTGTTCCGTAAGTTGCGGGGGCGTAGCATAAATTGGCTGGCGTAAGCCCGCCTAATTCAAAGGAGGAAGGAGGTGGGCGTCATCTATTTAAATTAAGCTTGACCCCATGTAAATGAATGGCCGGTCGAACTGGGCATGCGCGCGCATGCTCAGAATCACGCCTAGCCCTATTCACGTAGTACTACATAAACGGCGTACACAACGTAAAATTTGACGGTGTCGTTCCCTGGCCCATACCTTTGCATTACCTTTGCCTGCTATAGCAGGGGTAACTTTATGCCGAACGTAACCCTTACGCAAACCATGTATCTTTTCCGCCTGTCGCATCTACGTTCGTGAATCGGCGTATCTTACTCATTTGCATATTTAACATGGGAACGCCGAATGCGTCCAGCATAACTATGCGCCCAAGATACGCCAGCGTAGGCAAGTTACGTCGGGCGGCTGAAGCCTTGTTTTACTGCGTATCTAGCTTTGCGAATCGGCGTAAAAGGACGGCGCACATTTGTACTTACGACGGCGTATCTGGAGATACGCCGGTGTAAAGCTACCTGAATCTGGCCCATAGTGTGTAGAGATTGGAATCAACATCTGCCCTTCCCTCTGTTCATGAGCTGAGCACAGCGAATACACCTGCACATCTTGACAGTAGATACCCACGGCACCATTCATCCAAGCTCAACGTGGCAGGGTCACCCCATCTCTTCCCCCGGGACACTGAAGCCCACCAGATACAGAAATGGAGAGACACTGGAGTCAGGGTAGCAACCTTCCCGTGCCAAACCAGACAGGCAAATCCACCTTCACCCCTTCCACCCATGCAACATAATTTTGGCCACAAAGAAAGCACTGGAGTAGTCCAGGCAGGGAGATCCGTCCATGATGGGTCAGTCCAACCCCCTTTATGGGAGAGATTGAACCAGCCTACGGAGGGAAATCCAATACCCTGCACCCCGGGTAAATGGTACATGCATATCCACACAGAATAGTATTGAAAATAAAAATGACTGATCTTTCACATAGACCAGTGGCCTCAAAACTGCGGCCTGAGGGCCAGATGCGGCCCTTTGCTTGCCTTTATCCGGCCCTTGGGGCACTATCTCTCCCACTGATACGAGACACTATTCTGCCATCTGACAGTGACAATGGAGCACCATTTCTCCCACTGACACAACTAATAGAGCACCATTCCTCCCTATGATACCAGCAATGGGGCACTATTCCTCCCCCAATACAGTGCTGGACTGGGACAAAAATTTGGCCCTGGACTTCATCCAGACTGGCCCACTCTGACAGGTCTCTCCCATGCTGGCCGGACAACTCCCGCACCCCGTCTCCCCTTTCACTAGCAACTAGCTATTCTACTTTATTAGAGTAGGGCTGGTACTGGTACTCTTATAGGCAGTACCAGTGGGGAAGCTAGACATTATTTCATCCTAGGCAAAGAATCAGTTCGGTGCCCTCCTTATGGGACAAGATTAGGCAGAAGTGAAAAACTCCCAGGCCATAGCTGTTGAGTCAGCTGTCTGTCCCCTCCCCCATGCTCCTTTGTCGTTGTCCCTGCGAGCACTGCGGGAAGGGAGAGACAGAGGAGCGAAGGGGGGGCGGTGGTCCGCTGTCACTGAAGCCGGCCCACTGAGCCATCGGCTCCCTGTAGTCCCAATGGCCAGTCCATGCCTGCCCTAATACCAGATGTTTACTAACAATGATGCCAGGAAAATTTCTACTCACGCTGGCCAAAGTCTGGCCCCCCAAGAGTCTGAAGGACAATAAACCGGCCCTTTGTTTAGAATGTTTGGAGACCCCCGACATGGCCTACAACCGAATTACACCCCCTGAGCCAGTTCGTGAGGCCCAGCTAGTGAGATGATTGTGAAAGGCGTCGTTCCTGTCAGTAATCCCTTAACATGCTCCGCCAGGATACAGACTAGGTGGACATTTCCAGAGGTCTCCACTATAGGAGGGCAGCTGAGGCTTGAGCAATGCAACCGAAACAACTTTGGCAGCATGGCTAAATCTTCCGGTCATCATGTAAAGGTGTGTCCAGTGCATCCAACATTGATGATCAGTCAGCCATCTAAATTGCAATAAGTCCTTAGCTATACTATGATAGTATTAAGGCGGACCACAGCAGTCACAATGGGGAAAGTGGACAACGTTTAGTTCTAAGAACAGTCTTAAAAACACTCCAAGTTTGTATTAATGCAAAAAAAATATATATATATAGCCGGATCATATAGAGAATTACTCACAGTCAGAGCAAATGGTCCAACTTGAAATGTTTAAAAGAGTCCTGAAGAGGAGTGCGCATGGACTCGGGTGCAGACATGTACTGACCGGGCTCCGCAGCAATCTATAGCGGTTCAGGAGCCTTTTACCCTCGGCGGAGTTCTGTAGCCCACGATGCATTTGCGAGCCACCGGGATGGCCAAGAAAAATCAGTTCCGCTCGACCGCCGCAGCCCAATCAAACAGCCTCAGGCCGTCAGCACAACAGACCCCACCTCTCAAGATGGCGCAGTCACGCAGGGGAACAGGACAGGAGAATCCCACTCTGCAGGGCCCAGCTCATCCTCCCGCTGCAGTGAAGGCTCCACAGATCTCTTCTAAAGCTGCAGCTTCGCCGCAAGCCAGCCCACACCCTGACCCGTTCTCATCGCAATCCCAAGATGGGATGTCGGCGTTTGGAGGTGAGCACACTCTGTTCTCCCCTGTCTCTGACTGTCATGGTGAAGGCCCCATAAGCGCAGCATCCCTGGCCTCCTCTTTGGACAAACATATGGCAGACTTGACAGAGGAGATCCTAAGCCAGGCTGGTTCCGCTCAGGCCCATTCTCAGCCCCTATCACCTGCTCCTTATTCAGGGGACGCAGCTTTGCTGGCTCGTTTCTCCACTCTACTACAACAGGAGCTGACCAAGGCCTGCAAAATTATAATTGAGGAAATGAGGACAGATTTTCATGGCATAGGGGAAAGGTTGGACGTTATTGAATCAAAGTTGGATTGCTCGTGGCTTGGGTGAACCAGAATACAACTATGGGCCAGATTCAGAAAGACTTACGCTGGAGTATATCGATATGCGCCATGTAAGTGTAAAGATGCGCCGTAGTATCTATGCGCCGTACCCACCAAACTAGATACGCCAGAAAACAGGCTTCCTCCGACCGACTTAACTTTCCTACGCCAGCGTATCGTATGCGCATATTTTCGCTTGGCGCATTTATGGCGCCTATTGATTTCCCATTCAAATATGCAAATGAGGGAGATATGCTGATTCGCAAACGGATTAGCACCAGACGCTGGCTACGTGCGCCGAAGATATTCCTACAAATAGCTGCTTTATCTTTACTCCTGACGGCCACAGGAGAGAAGCTACAGCAGCAGCGTTACCGACGAAAAAAGCAAGCTGAGCAACCACACTTGCAGGACAACACCTCTGTGTGCCAACATGCCAGGGGCAGCCGTGGTCCTAGCACTACTGATGGGTCCCCCGGTATGGAGGAGGCGGGCACGTGAGAGGATATACCGTACGCGCATTAGCCTCTTTGGCATGGGTGATGAGGAGGTGTATTGTCTCTTCCGATTCAGCCCAGATGCAATCTTGGACCTAACCACAACCCTGCAGGATGACATCACCAGCAAGAAACACCACTCACAAGCAGTGCAGCCACTGGTGAAGGTACTAGCAACACTCCATTTCCTTTCCAGTGGATCATTTCAGCGTACAAGTGGAGTGGTGGCTGGGATGTCACAATCAACCATGAGCAGATGTGTGCACCAGGTTGTCCCTGCAATCCTCAGACGCATGTCCCACCACATCATCAAACCCACCACTGAGGACCTGCGGCAGAAGGCAATGACAGATTTCTACAGCATTGCCGAATTCCCACGCACAGTGGGGGCCATTGATTGCACACATGTGGCACTATAGCCCCCCAGTGCCACAGAGCACGTATACCGCAATCGGAAGCATTGGCATTCCATCAACGTACAGGTGATAGCCGATGCCCAACGCCTCATATGGCACGTCCGTGCCAAACACCCCGGATCCAGCCATGACCGCTTCATATACCGTCAAAGCCCCATCCCAACGGAATTCGAGCAGAACGTGTACAGGGACAGCTGGTTGGTTGGTGAGTGACATGGGAGTCAGGCATGACTGTCCGGCTCCATGATGCAGAGATCACAAGGGGCACATGCACTACTAACATCCTCCTGTCTTTTCCCTTCCAGGTGACTCTGCATATGCACTGGGACCCCATCTCATGACTCCTTTCCGGGAACCCCCAAACCAGAGGAGAGAGAAGTTACAATCTGGCACATATCCTAACCCGGGCAGTAGTGGAGCAAACATTTGGGCTCCTGAAGTCCCATTTCCGATGCCTGGATAAGTCTGGGGGTACACTGTTGTATTCCCCTACCTTCGTGTGTCAGATCATCGGTGCATGTTGCATGCTGCACAACTACGCCATGAGAAAGGGCCTGCAGATTGACATACGTGATGACCTGACCCCCGACCCAAACAGTCCCCACCTGCCAGAGGCTACCCATTCTGCTGATGGAAGAGCAGTCAAGAGGGTCCTCGCGGTAGACATCTTTGGACAATAAACAAATACATTGATCACACGGACAATGCACGCATGCACACCACTGAGGTCCCTAGATCACACACACCACATCCACATCACATTGGATTAGCCCAAGTCCAACATGCAGGACTTGGGAGCAGCAACGCCGCGTCAAGGCCCCAATGATGTCGCTGTCTATTCATACTACATACACACAGGGATAATTTCCCCCCAACTACCAAGGGTGACACCCCTTACTGGCAGGAGTGCCACCCCCACATTCACACAACATTCACACTGTAGTCTTCACTACTGACCGTGTGCAGTTTGTATAAAACAAAAAGCTCATAATCTGAGCATAACCAAAAAATGAAGAAAAAAAAGAGCAACCAAAAAAAGCAATCATTTGGCCTGACGGGGGCTCTTTCTGGTGGGCCCTCTCTGGCTCCTCAGCTGCCTGGAGGGAGCCTCGGGTGGGGGGGCATCTGGAGGTGGCTGATCCCTGGGTGGGCCACTCCTGGCAGGTGTGGCCTGCATGCCCTCCAAGGCCACAGCTATCCGGCTGAGGAAGGAGTTGGTCTGGGCCTGCATCCTCAGCTGCCAGGTCATCTGATATTGGTGGGCCCGCTGCCTCTGCCTCCCCTGGTCCCAGATTGCAGCTGTGTTGGCCTGCATGGCAGCAATAAGGTGCCGAACATCAGCCTGCACCTCCCCCAGGCTGGTCACCACTGCAGCGCAGTTGCAGGTGACGTCCTGTACTGCCTCTGTCATGTGTCCCACGGAGGCCAGGCTGCCAGCCACACGGTCCAGGTGGCCAGCTATCTCCCCCATCTGCTGTGTCTGCTTGGCCTGGTCCCTCGCCATTTGGCCATGGACCACGTCAGACACCCCCTGGTCTTCCGGGTCGCCTTCCTGGGGCCAGGAGATGGTAGTCCCTGGGGGGATGGAGTCGCCCTTGAGGGGATTCTTATGATGAGGGAGGGAATCTGAGAGGGCCCTGCTGAATGGGAGGACTCCTCCAAAAATAAAACAAACTCCTGCTATGAGACGACCGGCTCCTCCTCAACCACCTCAGCAGGTGAGGTGTGGGCACTCCCCTCCACCTCGGTGTCATCAGTGCCCAAGGGGTCGGGCTCAGGATGCAGTAGGGGGGATGGGGTGGAATGGCCGCCGGCAGATGATGGCCCAGCTCCGTCATCTGTGGATGACACAAAGTATACACATGTTGGTGGTCCCACACACTTGGCATATGTACCCCCCCCCACATGCAACACACCAAATAGGGGATAAAAAACACTTACCTGTCCTGGAGCCTTCCTCCACAGAATCATAGCCCTGTACCCCCTCCAACTGCTCCCTCTCCAGGCAGCGGACGACCACCTCCTCCTCCGTGGTCAGGCTGACCGCACATGGGGGTCCACCCCCCGTGCCCCTCTCATGCCTCCTAATGGTGGCCACCTTGCCCCGGACTTTGCGTCTCACATAATTTTTTTTTTGGATATGTCAGCAGCAGTCCGGGTCGAATATCCCAAACTGTTCACCCTGGCAGCAATGGACTCCAGGATGGCCTGCTTCCTGTCCTGGCTTGTCTGGCGACTTTTACTGCCATGGAGGAAGACATTGTAGGTCTCCATAGCTGTGATGACGGTTGACAGCTCCTGGCCATTAAAGTTTAGCTTTCTCCTCTGTCTGCGGGGAACAGGAGCAGCCATCTCAGAGCAAAAGTAACTTCCCTGGGGGGGGAAACGGATATACTTTTGCGCTGGAATGGCGTATCTGCGGCCGCATTTATACGCGCGACGTAAGACGATGCATCAACGTTTCCCAGGAAGTGGTGCTGACGGAAGTTGTGAGCATGCGCACAGGGAATGCTCCGTGGATGATGCGCCGTATGTAAGTCTCTGCGCTGGGCTCCGCCCATCATTTACATATGGTCACACCCACTTCCACTTACGTCGGGTTGCGCCATCGCATTTTCGTTACGCCGGCGCAAAGTAAGGAGCAAGTGCTTGGTGAATACTGTACTTGACTCACTAGTTCGCGTCGGCGTAACGTATATGCGCTGCACTATGCCAGAAAAAAATATGCGCCCATCTACCTGAATCTAGCCCTATGATTTCATCCCTGCAAGACCAACTGGACCAGGCCAATTTAAAAATTGAAGACTTGGAAAATAGGTCCAGGCGCTATAACTTTTGCATATGCGGATTGCCAGAATCAGTAACAGATTTAGAGAGTGTGGTGCACGCTTCGATGCAGGATTTAATTCCTGATATTTCCCATCATATGGAAATCAATAGGGTGCAATAGGGTGCACCGGGCTCTAACAGCTCCGAGATCCGACGGCCCCCCCAGAGACGTGATCGTTAAGCCACACTTTTATAAAATTAAGGAGAAGATCATGTCTGAAGCCAGGGGAATGGGGGATATTTCTCTTTTAGGCCATCCTGTTCAGCTGTTTGCAGATATATCCCAAATGACCATTCAGAAGAGGAGATTTCTGAAACCGTTGCTGACGCACCTAGTCAATCGCCAAATAAAGTATCGCTGGTCTTTACCCTTTCGATTGTCGTTTACTTACAAGGGCAAGTCGCATTCTTTCACAACTCTTCAGGCTGGGGAGGAACTTCTTCTGGAACTTGGTCTGGTCTCACGCGATCCGTCTTCTTCCTTTTCCCCCAGGAAAGGATCAGCCGATCTCACCCATATGGTCCCAACAAGGACACTCGTCCTCTTCAAAGTAAACATCTACCTCGGCTGGGAAATTTGGATGATGTTGCATCACCTGTTTATCTATTTTTTTATCCTTTTTTGAATGGACAGAGAACCCAGGAACTTCCCATCACAATGGCCATGCTTTACTGGTCTACGTTTTCTGCTCACCCCCCCCCCTTCTTTTTTTCTGTTTGTTTGTTTTATTTTATTTTTATTTTTGTTGTGGGGAAAGGGGGGGAAAAATTGGGAAGGGAGGGGTAGAACAATATAAAAGGGGTAAGAAAAAGGAACTTGGCCTTAATATGGATTGACTGTCTCAGATGCGGGCAGGGTAGGTCCTGTTGAAAACAGTTTATATTATTTGTGTCATGAGCTTCATGGTTATAGGCTCTATAGTTTTATGCATATCTTTATTTTATTTTTATGTATTTGTTTTTATACAAGTGGTTATTGGCTTGTTTTGTTTTTGATTTTGAATAATCTGATGCTCCTGTTCCATTTTCTGTTATCTGAATGGAAGGTAACCGGGGCGTATACGTATGCCACTTCTTGTGAGCTTGTCTCCCCCAGTTAGTGAAGGCGACAACCTCACGCAGTATGAAGGGAATGTTGACTTCCCAAGGTTCACATTTTATAGTTGTATTGGATACATTAATGTTCTTTCTGTTACATGCGACCTGTGGACGCACACACATCTGGTGTGTGTTTTTATTTCTTTTACTTTCAATTGTCTCTTTTCTTTTCTACTGGGCTTTTGCTTTAGTGCGCTCCTTCTTTTTGATCCAGGGATGCCCGAGGGATGCAGTGATACCTCGAGGGCTGAATTGGATACCCATATCAGGCGAGTACAGTCTGTCGAACCATGATGATGAATATATTTTCTCAAGGTTATAATGTACAGGGGTTTAATTCGCCTACTAAAAGAGCTATTGCTTTCCGCCAGTATCATAAATGGGGAGTTAGTGTTGTGTTTCTGCAGGAAACACGCTTCTCTAGCCTCTTGGCTCCCAGGAATTTGAATTCTTACTTTCCTGCATATTATTTGTCAAACGGGCCTAAGAAAAAGGGGGGAGTGGCAATTTGCATAGCGAAGAAAGTCCCGTTCGTTCCAGATATGGTTCTTAAGGATAAAGAGGGGAGGTACATCTTGGTGGTCGGTAAAGTAGCCAGGCAATTTCTTTAATTTCGTATTATGTCCCTAATGTAGGACAAATTACATTTTTTAAGAAAATGTTGTGCAATGTTGTCCACAATACTGCCACAGGTTGTGGGTCAACTCAGAATAGGTGGTGATAGCGATGTTCCCCTAGATCAAACCTTGGACAGGACTAATCCGCTCAAACACATTCCGCGACTGGGAAGTAAATTGGCTCGCTTGCTACATTCGCATCTAATAGATATATGGAGGGACATTCACCCAAC
Organism: Rana kukunoris; assembly: GCA_029574335.1. Classification (NCBI taxonomy): domain Eukaryota; kingdom Metazoa; phylum Chordata; class Amphibia; order Anura; family Ranidae; genus Rana; species Rana kukunoris. Next base: position 391,646,249 of record CM056052.1, read on the forward strand.
CAGCAGGGATTATACTCACTATTCCTCGGTACAACAAACAAACTCCAGAATTGATCATGTTCTCACCCTGTCGCGTTTCCTTTCTTTGATTAAATCGGCTAAGATCTTGACAGCGTCCTGGTCGGATCATTCACCGGTACAGGTCTCCATAGCGAGTCTGGGGGCCAAGCCAAGTCCCGCCGCGTGATGTCTTAATCCTGCTTTGCTGAATGATCCTGTGATTTTTAATGAGATAGAATTGGCCGTTCGTCAATTCTTTACTGAAAATAAAGCCATAGATACTTCCCCTAGTATTAATTGGGCGGCTCACAAGGCTACCATACGTGGAAAGTTGATTCAGCTTTCTGCCAGGTCCAAGCGCATATGGTCCCAAACGATTCAACAACAGGAAAGAGATCTTCTTGGGATTACACATGAACAAAAGAACAATCTTCAGCTGGATCTAGACTTCACCCCTGTCTAACAAGACAAAACCGGTCGGGTTTGTTGGTCCTCAACCATCTCTATTGCACATTGGACTTTTTCTTCTTCTATTGTGGATTATTGCTGAAGTTTGTGGAATTTTTTACATCAATTTGAAAATATTTTCAGTGTGCTTATGTGGATTTCTCTTGAACTTTTAAAATAAGGATTTCAGTGTGTTTTCTGATTTTTTAATTAAATACTTTTTTACGCTATGAGGAGTTGTTTTTCTCCTTTTTCTTTCCCCTGATCGGACTACTTGGGAGCATTACTATTACCCACAGCACAAAAAAATTGGAGTTATTTTTTCTGGCCACGGATAAGTCCGGATGAGATTGGATTACGCTCGGAATATCTGCCCAAGGATACACATCTGAGACGGCCCATACAAGCCTTTGGGACCCCCCACCGCAAGGTGAGCTGTGGCTCTACTCCAACTTGTAAGAGTACCCAACCTACATTTACTCCAGGGATTGCTTTTCTGAGGGTGTGTTCATATCTGTCTGAGGGGATATTGCATCTCTCAGGCCGCGTACGCACGATCGAATTTGTCCGCTGAAAACGGTCCGCTGGACCGTTTCAGCAGACACATCCGATCGTGTGTATGGGCTAGCGGACAGGTGCTTTGAAATTTGTCCGCTACAAACCTGTCCGTCGGATATGTCCGCTGGTTAGTACGGGAAACCAGCGGACATATCCTCCCACACATGCGTCGTATCCTGTGAATGGATCCGACGCATGCGCGCGGAAGTGTTTACTTCCTGGTGCGGTGACGTGGCGGCGTCAACGTCACCACCGCGTCACCACGCTGTCTGCCGGCGGGGATTTTGATCCGATGGTGTGTACACGCCATCGGACCGAAATCCGATGAGACATGTCCACTCTAAACTGTCCGTCGGACAAGTTTGAGCGGACATATCTCATCGTGTGTACGAGGCCTAACATCCATGAGAGTATATGGACTACTCCTGTGTTTGAATATTCACCTTCTTTTGAATATTTGCTCACTTAGTGATCCAATATATATTTTTTTCTCAATAACATGTTGTTTATTTAGAAAATTTTGTTCATTACAAATATGCATGAGAGACAGTTAACTTGCATAGTAAGCAATAAAGTCATAACCGTTTTATCCGGCAATATCAGTGTCATTGTCATTTCTTTCCATGTGTTAACCTGTAGTGCCATAGCTGCGAACTCTGAGCCTAAGCCTCTCTTTTTTTTCCCTTTTTTTTTTTTAAAGGCTTAATAAGTGCAGAAAGAGAAATAACCCTTTGGATGCAAATTTGAACTGCTCGATAGGAGTGAGCCACCAGGGGACTCACAGGAGGAGAGAGAGGAAGTAGAAAAGGGGGAAAAAAGAAGGGGGAGAGAAAAGATAAAAGGTCATCTATCTGCTGCACATCCAATATATTTTACTCTATTTAAAATTCCCAAAAATTGGCTATTTGTAGATTATTTTTTTCACGTTTGTGCTTTAATGTGGAATAGATATGAAGTTTATTTTCACTTTGTGATTACCATTGTTACACATTACCAGGGATCCCCCATCTAGGCGGACCCTTTATTGGCGCTGCAATTTTTTTTACGGATCTAAGGCATAAAATTGACCCAGCTCAAACAGCGTTAAATATAAGTCTTACCACAAGAGCAGAGAAATACCTAAGTTGGTCTAGGAATAGATTTTATACTATGGGTGACAAGCCGACTACTTTACTCGCCAGGAAACTCTCTCCCCATCCGTGCAATCCAGCTCTCTCGAAAATACGGTTAAGGGATGGTAAAATAACTCAGAACCCACTTTTGGTGGTCCAAGAGTTCTATAATTATTATTCCACTTTATATGCTTCTCCCAAGGCCTTTCCGGTTACTTTAGCCGACACATTTTTTAGAGATATCCCTTTACCAAAGTTGTTGCAAGATCATATGTGCAAGTGAAAGGAGTCTGCGCTGTGAAAATAGATTGAAAAAGGGCACAAGGCTAGGAAATGGGTGTGGGAAAGGGGCACGGTAAGTGAAAAAGTGTTAGCTAAATAACAATGATACACCTAGACAGCAATAAACATCTCCAATTGGTAAACTGATGGTAACACATAAACGGCAAAGTATAGTCCAGGAAAGACAAAATTAATTTAGGAAGTCCAGTACTGGAAGATAAAGATAAAAATAAAAATAACAGTAAATTCCTCAAGGAAGGGAACAGATGAGGAGAGACCCAGCAGCCAATTCTGTGAAAGAAGTCGAGCCGTCACCCAAGAACAACACGCACACCTCAGGTGGTCCCAGCAGCTCACCTCATGGCTACCAGATATAGCCTAGCCAGCTGCTTTCACGCGGAGTCCAAATGAAGGTAGAATGTTCTTAAAGTCCCGGGATCAGGCACCACATACGGGGAGAGGATACACAACAATATATAGTGTGATACTGATATGAAAGGGGAGCCAAAAACGCCTGCACTCTATGCACTTACATAAAGTAAAGGTACAAGGGCTTATCTCCACGAGCGGCGAGCTCGTCAGTGTCCTCCTTTTCCTCTCACTGGGAGTCCGCTTGGTCTTAGGCTGATGGTGCTCAGAGGCTTGGGTGATATCACTCACGGCTACCAGATATAGTCTAGCCAGCTGCTTTCACACGGAGTCCAAATGAAGGTAGAAGGTTCTTAAAATCCCGGGATCAGACACCACATAAGGGGAGAGGATACACAACAATATATAGTGTGATACTGATATAAAGGGGAGCCAAAACACGCCTGCACTCTATGCACTTACATAAAGTAAAGGTAAAGGGCTAATCCTGTCTTTCCTGGACTATACTTTGCCGTTTATGTGTTACCATCAGTTTACCAATTGGAGATGTTTATTGCTGTCTAGGTGTATCATTGTTATTTAGCTAACACTTTTTCACTTACCGTGCCCCTTTCCCACACCCATTTCCTAGCCTTGTGCCCTTTTTCAATCTATTTTCACAGCGCAGACTCCTTTCACTTGCACATATATTTCCTTGTGTCTATTGAGGTAGACTCTTCTAGTGTTTGCAGCAGTGCTCCCAACCCTCTCCCTTTCCCCCTCATCCACTATTTCACAGACAGCACGGGAGTATCACTTTATACATTTGTTGCAAGATCATGTTGAGTTGATGGAGACTGACTTCACTGAGGGGGAAATTAAAATGGCTATCAAGAGCTTGCATTCCTCAAGGGCACCTGGTCTGGATGGATTTTTGGGCCACTATTATAGGAAGTTTTCCGATTTGCTGATCCCACATATTTGTTCATTTTTTAATGATTTGAAGAAAGGTTCCCCCTTGGCAAGTTATGAAAATTCGGCTTTAATTCACGTTATTCCGAAGCCTGGGAAAGATCCTGGGGATTGTAATAATTATCGTCCAATTTTGCTTATTAATGTAGACCTTAAGTTGATGACCAAGGTTCTGGCGAATAGAATGAATTTTTTTTTGTTGGGATATATCCATCCGGACCAGGTCGGTTTTGTGCCCAATCGTCAGGCTCCGGACCAGACCCGGAGGGTGATAGATCTTATCTCTGCTGTGCAGTCTAATTGGGATAATGGGGGTCATAGAAAGGCTATGATGCTATCCTTAGACTTATGTAAAGCATTTGACTCTATATCATGGGACTACCTGTTTTATGTTCTGAAGGGTTATGGTTTTGGCCCGAAGTTCTTGACAATCTTGCACACATTGTATAGTGGACCTACAGCTAAGGTTATAGCAAAGGGATATAGTTCACAACAACTAGGTGTCCATAGGGAAACAAGACAAGTGTACCCTTTATCTCCCATCTTATTTATTCTGGCCCTAGAACCATTGGCTTTTACGCTAAGGAATCACCCGGTCGTTAAAGGGATATGGTGTGGGGGCATTGAGCATAAATGTGCTCTTTTTGCCGATGATATTCTCTTGTCAATCACTTCTCCAATTACGTCCCTTCCTTCTCTAATGCGGCATTTCTCCTGGGTGTCGGGTCTTATGGTAAATCCTACCAAATTGGTCGCTATGAATCTTTCTCTCACAACGGATACGATTACGCAATTACGAAGTTCTTATTCATTTAAATGGCAGTCGGAAACTCTCCGATATTTAAGTACTTTTCTTACCCCCACAATTGATAAGCTATATGTGGCGAATTAGCCCCCACTGTACCGAACGATGTTAGCAGACCTTCAGCGTTGGGAGCGCAATCCGCCATCGTGGTTCGATAGATTGTATACTGTTAAAATGAACTTGTTGCCTAGACTGTTGTATTTGTTCAGGACCTTGCCTATCCAGATTTCCACATCTGAACTAGACAGGTTTCAGAATAGGATTTTGAATTTTGTCTGGAGGAATTAGACACCCAGAGTGAACAGACGTACCTTATATATACGCCTAAGTCGCAAGGAGGTTTGGGTCTCCCAGACCTGGCCAAGTATTATCGTGCAGCACAAATGGCCCAATTGATACGATTTCATTCGTCGTTACCATCACCTACCTGGGTGAAACCTCATTACATCCATCTAGACCGGTCAGTCTTATGATGTGGTTGCCTCCCAGGGATAGACCGGTCATAATGTGTCCGACGCTTTCATTTTCGCTACATTTGTGGGGTAGACTTGTTAAGTCTCATGGCTTTCAGTCACCATATGCCCCCTTAGCCCCATTGGTTCACAATCCGGCGTTCACTCCGGGTCTCAATTCTCAGGCCTTCGCTTGGTGTACCAATAAAGGTCTACTACGCATTGCTGATCTTTGCGATCATAGCAAAATTTTATCTAGAAGTGTCTTGAGAGATAAGTTTCAGCTTCCCAATTCTGAATTTTTTCGATATGTTCAAATTGTTAATTTTTTGAATCATTTGCAGCGAATATCTGATCTTACCTCTTACACTTCCATGGAGTGCTTGTGTCGGACTTATGATAAGCACACTGGACATATCTCTAAAATATACGCAATCAGAAACACTCAGCAGACTTCCTGTTTCCGGGGGAGGTACCTGAGCCATGGAGGAGTGAGCGTGCACGCTAAGGGGATCTAGCGGAGCTTGTGGTGTGTGTGCCTAGGAGAGCGGCAGATCTCATCCCGCTACCCGTCCGCCACTACCCCCCCTGCCGAAGGAGTGTGGTGTGTGGCGTGTTGCCGCCGATGTCGCGGCGAGGACGGAGTGCAGCGAAAAAGTACAGAGGAGCGAGTATCCAGCCCTGCCAGCCCGCCCATTCATATATCACAAGATACATGACGGTGACACGGGGGGAGAGCTTCAGCCTGCACAGACGGACCCAGGAGATCGGGGAGAGATAAGGAGACATTCCCTCATAGAGCACAGCCTACCAGCCCCCGCAATAACCTGCTCCACAAACGGCATAGACTGTTCAGGGAAATAGGGAGCAGAGAAAACACAGCAGCCGGATGGGATCGTGAAGGGTTGCGCTAAGGAGAGACAGCAGGTGAGCACAGGGGTGAAGGTGAACGGGGATCGAAATGGAAATGTGGAGGCGGATTTAAAGTTGAATAGCAGGATTAAATCATTGTCAGATGTGCCTTTAACTGACTTTCCATCACCGATAGGACTGCATAAAACCTGCACACATCACTAGATAAGACTGTCCCCCACCAGACCACCCTATCCTGGGGTGAAATGATTAATGCTCACACTGCTCATACCAATCAGGGTGACCAGACTGATCAACCTGAATCAAATCAAATAATGAACCCACAAGACATGTTACCGGCGCTGGGGGAGCAAGGGTCATATAAACAAGCCACTCAAATGAACAGCACAGAGGAATCCCCCCAGATATTACGCAGCTCATGTGGCTGATTCAAGCTCTCCCAACTAAAGAAGACATACAAAAAATCCTACTAAATGTCACAGGTGTAATTAGGGCTGAGATTGAAGAAGTACGCTCTAAAGTGGGGGAAATTGATCAGAAAGTGGAGGGCCTGGAAAAACTACAAAACACCACAGCAACCAGACTTTCTATGTTAGAAGACAAACTAATATCCCAACAGCAACACATAATTAGATTGCAACTACAAGCTGAGGAGGCCAAAAATAGAAGCAGGAGAAATAATCTAAAAATAAAGGTGTCCCTGAGGGCCTTGAGGGTCAGGAGTTAAGAAAAGTGACCACCACTATCTTTAACAACATCCTGAAAAGAGACCCGGATACACCGCTTGAGTTGGATCGAGTACATAAAGTCCCCACAACACCTCGGCAAGACTTAAATAACCAAGACCACCCCCGAGATGTGCTGTGTAGGGTCCATCACTACAGAATGAAGGAGGAAATACTGAGGGCAGCATGGGGTGAGGGCTCAAGGGGTGTTTGGGAGGGCGCAGACATACAGATTTTCCCTGATCTGTGTTGGCAAACGAGACTTAGACGGCGCATGTTAAAACCCTTACTGGATAATATTCTTAATAATGGAGTTACACACCGATGGGGGTTTCCTCTAGCCCTAAATGTGAAAAGAGAGGGAAGGTCTTTCTACCTGAGGGATCCCTCACAACTCCCAGCATTTTTCGAGTTCTTGGGCTCAGAGTCAATAACAACCCCTAATTGGTTGGATATATCCATAGTGGAAAGACCCTGAAAGTTTTTTTTTACAGAAATCCTTTAACCACAGAGAGGGCCACCATAGCAACGGTGATACAACCATCAGAAGCAGGGGCGCCATCCAGAGTGACCCGCTGATTTTTCTTCTTTTTTTTTCTCTCCTTTTTTCTTGATGAATGTATTGGTGGAATCTTCTTCCTTTTTTGTTTCCCTGAGTAACGATGGACACTGTCATTAAGTGAAAGACAGGACTATGTTTTGGATAGGTTCTATCGCTTGCTATGTTTTATTGTGACTTAGATATAGGTGGGCAGTGTGCCTTAGAGAATATTGTTATGCATGTAGGGGTATGAAGCCCCTTTTTTTACCTTTTTTGTTCTTTTTTTTTTGTTTTTTTTGTTTAGGTATCTCCCGAGGGTGGAGGGAGAGGGGCAAGGCTGGGGGGGGGGTGTTATATATATATATATATATATATATATATATATTTTTTTTTTAATAGTTTTTATCTCACAGCACACACACAGCACACACACTATTCAATCAAACACACTGAGCCAGACACAGTAGTAACCATCACTCACTTATATATGCACACACGTGCACACACGTACACGCATTCAATCACTTTCTTTTGAGCTTAGAGTACACTCACTCTCTTAAGAGGGACACATAGGACACATGTTACACAACAACCCTTTTAAACCCAGGGGTTTTTTTCCTCTGGATTATTTTTTCTTTTTTTTTTCCCCCTTATTTCTTTTTTCTTCTCCTGTTGATTTGTATGGGGGGGGGGGGGGTCAGACAAGGGTGGATAAGGGTGGAGGGGTGGCACACGGGGGGTATTGGAGGCAAGATTTAAGTGATTGAAGTGAGTTAGGGGAGGGCTGGGGGGAAGAGGGAGGTAAGGAGGAAGCCTGGGGGTGAGGGAGAACCTGGAGGGAGGTGGGTCAACACTAGGGGCCATGATACGATAGGAGAGCGAAGGGGAGTATATGACAGCTTAGGTTGGGAAGCAGGAACCGCCTTCATGATTATTATTGTCATAATTTACTTTAAAGTGTCTTAGACTATTACGGAAGACCGCATATTTTGCAAAAATAGAGGCCTCCCCGAGTTTAAAGGGCCTAGACCTATTTGGTTTATAGGGGTATTTGGAAACCCCAGCTGAAGCATCGGGGAGGGAGGGAGTACCCTCTTGTAATTTTTTTTTTTTTTGGTGAACTTTGTTTTGATTGATAAACATGAAATGTGCAATGTTATAAGTGTGAAGGGGGTTTATGAAGGGTTAAAGGAGTTATGTCGAAGGTTGTATTTTGTCGCAAAGATAATATAGGTTGACATAGAATACGGGTGGAAGGAGTTGTATTTAGGAGGGAGTGGACTTTGCTCATCTGACAAATATGATATGTAATGTTACATGGGTGCGAAGGGGATACATGAAGGGTTAAAGGAGCAATGTGGAATGTGGCATGTCTTGTCAAAATAACATAGGTAGACATAGAATATGACATAGAACACAAGCAAAATGGGTTGTATTTAGGAAGGGCAAGTAGAGGTGGAGGGGAACCTTGTCTCTCCGCGGCGCTCCGTGCTCCTGGGGGGGGGGGGGGTGGGCGGATGGGGGGGAGTAGCAGATTAGAAGGGGTACACACTCCCAAGCAGAAGCATGACTCCCCGCTGTGTCTCTATACCTTACCCCCAAAGGCGTCTCTCCTCATATTGGAGGGAAGTCGGAGACGCGCGTGGGGTTTTTGATTATTTTTTTTTTAAATTTATTTATTTACTTTTTAGTAACACCACTACCGTGAGGCGGATATGGATCCGAAGGTTCTACGGTAGCCGGTTTATTTAATACTCGGGTACTTGGACAGAGGACCTGAATCCGAGGTACGGGGTTTTTCTAAACTTTTTTTTTTTTCCTCCTTCGGCTTCCCACGGGGTCCTTCCCTCTCTCCTCTCCTCTCTCCTCTTTAAACCGTACAAAGCCAAATGACTAAAATGGATAGAATTAACTTTACCACCTATAATATCAAAGGGCTAAATATCCCAGAAAAAAGAGCCAAACTAAAAATGGAGTTAGGGAAACTAAAATCACAAATAGTGTTTCTTCAAGAAACGCATTTTAGAAAAGATAAGGTACCTAAGATGAAGTGTCAAAGATTTCCAGCAGTATATGTGGGAGCTTCCCAGTCGTCAAAAGCAAACGGGGTGGCTATACTGCTGGCTAAGAACATAAAGTGGAAAGAATCAATAGTAACCATGGACGAAGAGGGACGATTTCTTATGGTCAAGGGGACAATTAATGATAAAAAGGTAACCCTAGTAAATATCTATCTCCCTAATGACGACCCGGTCTCCAGGTTGGAAAAATTTGCAGAAACGATAATGCAGCATAGGGAGGGGATGTTAATTGTGGGAGGAGATATGAACATGGTCCTGGATCCAATTGGTTCCTTCACACTCTCAGATCATGCACCAGTAAATTGTACTATTGACTGGGGGACACCAGGCCCTAGGGAGTGGATCTGGAGGATGAACGAATCATTAATCAAGGATCCAAATTACGAGAGCAAGATAGATCAGGAAATAGAGAGGTTCTTTGAAATTAATAAAAACGACGGGACTTCACCATTATGTAAATGGGAAACGCATAAGTGTTATGTAAGAGGACTGCTTATCTCTCTTGGGGAGCATCGAAAGAGGGCCATCAGTGCAAAAATGGATCACCTGCTTGGGGAGATCCGAATAGTAGAAAATGAACATAAATTATCGCAATCAATAGATGTCGAAGAGAGACTAACATCCCTCCAAGACAAACTAAATTTACTACTTACGGAACAGGCAAAGGCCAAATTGAGTAGATGTAGGAGAACATTTTATGAATTTGGGAACAAACCAAGCAGGATGCTGGCGAATGCACTGAGAGAGACAACGGCTAAAAAAAATATTGAAAAAATAAAAACGCAAGGAGATAAGTTGGTTAATTCATCACACTTAATAGCGGAAGCATTCAAAGCATATTATAGTGACCTATATCATCTAGAGAGTCAATCTATACCAACAAGAGGTAAGAATAGTGAAGAGAGAATAAACAAATATCTCATAGATTCAGGGATGCCCACAATTCCAGAAGAACTTAGTTAGCATGGAGGGGCCGATTACCGCAGTGGAACTTTTAGAAGCAATAAAGGAAATGAAATAAGGTAAATCCCCCGGCCCAGATGGTTATACTTTATTATACTACAAAACTTTCTATCAAAAACTGGCGCCTCAATTTCTAGAGGCCTTTAACTCATTAAAAGACGGCCACTCGATGCGCAGAGAAACATTAGAAGCACATATAACGATCATCCCAAAGGAAGGTAAAGACCACACCCTATGTCCTAGCTATCGACCGATTTCCCTACTTAACGTAGATTTAAAGATTTTTGCCAAAATAATCGCCAATAGACTACTGCCCTTTATAACAACTTTAATACATCCAGATCAGGTGGGTTTTACCCCGGGGTGTGAAGAGAGAGAAAACACACAGAGACTCTTGAGCACTATTTATATGTCACAACTCCATCAAAAGCCAATGGTATTGATTTCAACCGACGCTGAAAAAGCGTTTGATAGAGTGGATTGGGGATTTTTGAGAACTACATTACAACACATTGGACTAAGGGAAGGGATGAAGAACTGGATAACTAGCCTATACTCATGCCCTACGGCGAGGTTAAAGGTAAACGAGGTAATCTCGGATCCCTTCCCAATTTGGAATGGAACGAGACAAGGATGTCCCCTTTCCGCTATAATTTTCATTCTTACTCTGGAGCTGTTTTTGAGAACTATACGAGCTAATAGAGATATAAGAGGGTTTTGGTCTAAAGGAGTGGAATACAAAGTTGCTGCATTCGCAGACGACCTCTTGTTCTCAATAACGGCCCCAGAGTTGTCTTTACCAGCCCTTCTGAAGGAGATAGGGGACTATGGAATTGTATCTAATTTTAAAGTGAATTATAATAAATCAGAGGTGATGGGAGTAGAAGTAAATAGACAGATACAACACCAACTAGCTGCAAATTTCCCGTTCAAATGGACAGACTCCCATATATCATATATGGGAACAAAAATACCAAGAAAATTAAACAGAATCTTTGACTTAAATTTTGCCCCCCTGATTAGGCAGTTTAAAATTGACTTCCAACAATGGGATAAGGAAACCTTTACATGGTTTGGGAGAATCAATATTATAAAAATGAATCGAATGCCAAGATTGCTTTATTTATTCCAGACCCTACCTGTAAGGATTCCGCTGGGGTTTTTGAAGGACCTAAGAGCTAGATTTACCAGGTTCGTGTGGGCAGGAAAACCGGTGAGAATCCAACGTGAGATTCTGTCCTTGCCAAAGGACAAGAGAGGAGTGGGTCTTCCTGACCCATTGGGGTATTATGATGCAGCTCACTTAGCAAAAGTGGTTGAATGGTGCGAACACCAGAAGACCAAACTCTGGATTACTATGGAACAAAATACCACGAAGATTCCGTTGGAGGGATTGGTGTGGATCCGAGAGATAGATATCCCTCTAGAGGTGAAACATCATATACCAATGCCTAGAATAAGTGTTATATTTGCATGGAACAAGTTTTTCTCGTCTGTGAAAATCAATTGAAATTTTTGTATGGTATTAAAAATAAATAAAGATTAAATATAAAAAAAAAAAAAAGAGGTGAAACATCACCCCACAATAGGTGCCACATTACGAGTCACAAAAAGGAAGTTTAATAAGACGAAGTTGTCACAATATCCAAGTCCACTCATTCCAGTGCTGGGAAACCCGAGGTTTCAACTAGGTCTTACAGACATATGTTTCAACAAGTTAAGACGCGCAGGAAAGAGCAGGTTAATACATTTTGAAATCAACAACTTAAGGGGGAATAGCGGAGAATCGGAGGGTGACCCTATAAGCGGATTAGATCCACTGAGACGACTCCAGTTGAGAGCAGCAATTCAGAGCATTGTCTCCACAAGGGGACCCATCTAGAGAGCTCTCAGGGTTTGAGAAAAGATGTTTGGAGGGCAACCCATTAAGACATGGTCTGTCCTTAATGTATAGGCTCGTGATAGATCTAGAAGCCCCCAACGACTTACCATACATACAAGCATGGGAAAGAGATCTGGGGATGAAATTCTCAGAGACCCAGAAAACAAAAATCTTCACCTTTACACATAAGTTCTCGTTAGCCACCAGATATCAGGAAGGGGGCTATAAGACTCTAACTAGATGGTATAAAACTCCCTCCGTCCTAAAACGCTGTTTTCCAGAAGTATCAGATCGGTGTTGGTGGTGTGGAGATGAGGAGGGCACAATACTACATATCTTTTGGCAGTGCGTAAAAATAAAAGCATTTTGGGAAATGATCACGAGCACGGTAAAAGAAATCACAGAGGTAGAATTAGGAGAAAACCCTGCCATGTATCTACTATTGGATCTCCCAATCTCAACAGTAAAATTCAGAAACTCATTGCTTAGACATCTCCTAACAGCGGCAAGGTCCTGTATTCCAATCTTATGGAAAGCTCAGAGACGCCTACTAGACAACAATGGTTAACCAGAGTTACGGACATTCAGCTGATGGAGAAGCTAACGATGGGAATAAAAGAACAGGAGGAGAAGTATAGACATATTTGGAGCCCATATATAAAATATAGAGAGCAGGAGTTCTGAGAAGGGGGGGGGGGGGCACCTGGGGAGCAGAGGGAGAATGTCTCCTTTTTTTTTTCTCTGGGGGGGAAGGGGGGGTAAGGACAGGGAGGTTCAGGGGGGAAGAGGGGAATACATAATAATGTCATAGATGGTAAAAATGCGACCAGGGAAACGGACAGTCTGTTAAGAATAACAAGGTCGAGATTACCGTAAAAAAAACGATATACTGTGTAGCCGTTTATGTAATCCCACAGGAATGTAGATTGTCAGATTAGAGATATAAGTTTGGCTGATATAATTGTAAGAAATTGTTATAGTGTGTAACTGTATGTGCAAACTCTTTTTGATTTATGAATTGGCCGAATGTTGTTGGCTATCTGCTTGAAAAACAAAAAAATAAAGAATTAAAATATACGCAATCCTGGTTTCCAAGCCGGAAAAACTGTCCTACATGTCAAAATGGGAACAGGATTTAGGTGAAACTTATGACATGGATGAATGGTTCAAAATGTCCACTTGTGCGTATGCGTCTTACATAAACACTTCCTTAATTGAAGCAAATTACAAGGTGTTGATGAGGTGGTATATGGTCCCGATGAGAATTTCAGCATTTGTCCCGGGAGCCTCTTCCTCCTGTTTTCGCGGATGCGGGATGGAACTCTCAGAGGGGCGGGGAAGCTCAAACTTTCATTTTTACAGCAGCTATTGCTAGGTCATGGAAGTCTCCGGTGATTCCTTTAGTGAAATCCAAGATCTCCTGGATTATGGTGAACAAGCGCCTTGCGGCGATCCTCTTAGGCCTCGTACACACGATCGAATCTATCTGCTGAAAACGGTCCGTTTGATCGTTTCAACAGACAAATTCGATCATGTGTACGGGCGGACAGACAGATTTTTCCAGCAGACAGATTTTAAAGTATGCTTTAAAATCTGTCTGCTGGGAACCCGTCTGTCCGACATGTCTGCTATATTTCCTTTTCTCTCTCCGAATTTCAGGTGGAGAGAGAAGGATGTTTTAATTTGTGTAACAGCGAAGGCATTTAAGATGGTGTGGGTTCGAAATTTCCCTTTTAAACGGATTAATTTTGTATGGTCATGCCTTTGTTTGTTATACTGTGTGGATTATTTGGGATTATCCAAAAAAGAAAATTTTCCTAGTAAAAATTATTGATAAAAAAAAAAAAGTCCTGAAGAGACCGCAAAGCACCACTCAGAGATCCAGTACTACCTCGGATCAGAACTCCAGAGGGTCCTCTGAGGATATTTCCCTGGAACTTCAGCAGGCCCTGGTCGATTTCCCGACATCCGCTAAAGCATTTGCAACCAGTTTGGCACTGGAAAAGGATCCACCTCTAGCAAAGCAAGTCCACCTGGGAACGCCTGGGAACGGAGGGGGAAATAAGAGGAGCCCTTGCGAACCGTGACTGCGATGGGGTAACCTCAATAGTAGGTATGTCCCAGCTGTCGGACCCGGTCCAGGACCGGGTTGAGAAAAGCTCTATGCTGCAGTGTAGCCAGGGATATATCCGGCAGAATCTTGATTTGCGTTTTCATCAAAGTCCACCTCACCTGTCTCCCAAGCCTTACAAAGGATAGCTTCTTTGTGGGTGTAATGGTGGAGGCAGGACTGCCATCAGGAATTTACACAGCTTCAGGCATGGGGGGGGGGGGTTGGGGTGCTGCCACCTGAAATTGAGAAGCGAGGGGGGGGGGGCCTTTACAAACAGAAGAAATAAAGAAAAACATATATAAAAAAGGGGGGTAGACCCTGGGGTCCTTTAAAAAAAAGAAAAGAAGAGAGAAAAAAAAATATATATAAAAGGGTGGTTGCCATCTGGGGCCCTGGGGACCTCTAGGCCCTTTAATCATTTTTTTTTTTAAAGAAATTACAAAAAAAGGGGGCTTTCCACCCGGGACCTCTGGGCCCTATTATGGTGATGTATATTTTGATATTATTTTTTATCTGTAAAGAGATGTAAATGTTCTGCTAATATCCTGCTTTGACTTCTGTGACAAACGCCCCACTGATTCCTGTTGGCCTGGATTCACATCTGAGTGGGAAGTGTTTTTGTGTGGCTGATTGTGCGTCCCAGGGGAAGGCTAACCTGACTTTCAGGGAACGCCCTCCCTCCCTCCGTCATGCCTGACGGAGGGAATGCGCCTGTTTGTGTTTGGCTGTCTGCCAATGAACGATGGCTATCCATAGCGGCGTGCCGTGCCTTTATTTGCGCTTCACGCCCATATGACTATCCCTAGTTCCAGGTATGCCTTTCGCATCTGCTGGAACGCACGGACCGGAAGTGATGTCAGAGGTCGCGAGCGACCTATCACTTCCGGTAAGGGTGTGCGTTTAAAAGCGGCGCTGACAATCTCCATGTCAGACGCCGCTCTGGATGCGTGAGGTGTACCATCATCTTCAGAACTTGTGGCACATTTAAAGTGGAGGACTTTATATCCTATAACTTTTTTAGTTTCAACTTTCAAAGCAAGGTAACAATTCTTATCATTTCTTATTCATGCAACTATATAGTCTGCAATACACTATCTCTTTAATATAGTACTTAGAGTGATATGTTATCACTTGCTAGTTAATGTTGATATTAATGATGGGGACAGAATTAACATTGATATTTATTTGTTGCCACTATTCTATCCTTCTTAGAAAGTAATAACCAATGGGCAGTATAAAATACAGCCAGGTAAACATCAACATATTGTCCAAAGCACCACCTAGTGGTAAACTAGGATATGGCTGCTGTATGCTCACTTATGGTATATATATCACAGTGTAGTATGGCCATTATTCAATTAGATAACTCTAAGAACTGTATTTATTCCTTTAGGAAATTTGGTAATTTTTAGCTTTGATATGTAATTAAAAACAAAATATAATTAATTAAAATTAAATAAAATGTTTGTGCAGTTTTCTATAAAAATTAAAAACTAAAGACATATAATTATAAATTTAGGATAAATTTCTCTATACATCCATCTTGATAATTTTCAGGATTCAAGTCTGTGAATGGTACCAAACCTCAACACCCTATCACCCACATTTCATGACCAGGTGGATCTGGCTTCCACAGGGTTCTTTTCCCGCTCTTGATTTGGTCCTTTGCTGTCGGGATAAGAGAGGCGCTTTGACTTTGTCTAGTCACATTATTTTAAAACAGGATTGGTAAGCACACTTTCTTATATATATATTTTGTGATGTATACAAATTAATTTTTAGTTGAAATGTTGATATTTTGAAAATTATTATACAAGTTGCTATACTTGCTATTTTGTACTAATGGCATTTATTGTTACATACAGACGACTATCTCTCAGAAGAGACCGAGGTGTAAAGCCCTGAAGAAGCATATTAATGCAAAACTAGTTGTCAATAGTGCACAAAACTCTGTCTGTGCTACTCTGTAAATATTGTGGTCGTCTTTCAATCAATTTGTTCTATATGTATAAAAACTTTTTAATGTAAATTAAATTTTCTAATTTTGATATATAACTTACGTGCTTGGTGTGCTTACCTTATTACTAGGATTGATATCTCACATTAAAAACCTTCAGAGTTGGGAGGAGGACCCTCCTCAACCCTTCTTGTTCAATGCCCTTTAATAAAAAGAAACCTCTGGGCCCTTTAATAAAAAGAAACCTCTGGTCCCTTTAATAAAAAAGAAATTAAAAAAATATATATAACAAAGAAATAAACATTTATAAAAAAGAAGGGGGTTGCCTTCCAAGGCCTCTGGGCCCTTTATTAAAAAATAAAATACAAAAAATATGTAAACAAAAATAAAAAACATTTATCAAAAAAAAAAGTGGATTTGACACATGGGGCCCTGGGGACCTCTGAGCCCTTTAATAAAAATAAAATATATCTATATATATATATATATATATATATAATCTATCTATCTATATATCTATATCTATATCTATCTATATATCTATATCTATATCTATCTCATATATATATATATATATATATATATATATATATATATATATATATATATATATAAGGCCAGTATGGTGGCCTGAGTTTATGGGAGGAGCCCGGAGGGTATTTAAGCAGCCCACTCACACATGCTCTTTGTCGGTTCAGTGTGCAGTACTACACGTCACTGGGCCGACTCTTCCCAGCTCACCTCATGTCCGTGAGTCTGCGCATTCAATCACATTCGACATCGCAATCGCTTTGTGGCTTCTCCCTTCGTGGTCTTCGCCGGCGGTTCCCGATTACTGTCGCAGGTAGGATTCAAACCTTTTCGTATCTTCTGCAATCTTGCAATTCGTTATGCTTTCTATCCTGCACCTCTTTTGGAAAAAAAATCTGCCTCTGAGTTATTGTTGCTCATGTTCCAACATCATTTGGCTCAGGCGTAGTACATTTGTAACTTCCTTCTGCCAAACATACGATTCATTTGTAAATCCATTTGGAGATTAGCATGCGTTTGTATGGGTTCTTTGGCAGATTGAGGTGGTAATTGGACTCACATGGTGCCTTGTCTGCACTTGATTAGCCTGGGGGGATGGGTGGTTGGTAGGTGTTCGGTTTCAAAGCAAGGGGTAGCATACACTCTACAACCAAATCGTATCAGATTCGTTCAATACTCCTTACTACCGTTTCGTATCGAATTTGTTTCATGCATTTTTACAACAGTTTTGTATCAGATACATTGCATGATACACAGCAAAAATGGACACAGAGTCTGCATGTCAGCAGACTGCAGAACTACACAGCATAGTTTTTAAATGGAGAAAACTGCTCTGTCAGTTTTCTCCAGGTTTTGATAGTAGGACCCAGTGTATGTATTATGTCCAGCTTCATGTTTACAGGTGGAGCAGCTTCAAGAATCCAGTGGAAGATGGCTAGAACCGTTTCTCGCAGATTTACAGTGCCGTAGCTTCTGGAAGGCCATGAAGCTGCACGTTATTCCGGCGACTCCTATCCTCCAAGTCTTCCAGATACAGTTGCAGGGTCATGGTTGCCTCAGCTTGAGAGTCGCGGGCAGTTTCTAGCTCCAACACCTGTTTTTCCAAGGCTGTAGTCGCCTTCTCCTCTGCTGGGAGCACCTGTACTTCAGTCCGGACTACCTGTAGGTCTTTGCGGTTGGCCTCTTCAACCCTTGGGATAAGGACTTCTATGTCAGCCTTGGTGGGGAGGGCTTGCAGGAGAGTCCGGTGGTCTGAGTCACCCATCCAAGCAGGTGTACCTGTCTAGGGTACGAGGGAGAGACCTGTCCGCCCGATACCAGTGCCAAGGGGATCCTGGAAGATGCCAGCCAGGGATGTTTAAGGCACCCAAGAGGAGGAGGCCTCTGCCGTGCGGCCCCATGTAGTCACCATCTTGGGCCCAGAGCTGGGTTTAGTTGTGCCTGTAAACAAATGTAGAATCTCTGCTTTGGATTTGTCTGTCTTGGGTGGTTTGCTAAGGGTTTTTTTTTTTTTTACGCTTCTTTCCCAAGTACATACTGCTGTATATAGGCAATGAAAATGGCCAAAAATTAAGTGTCCCGACCACATCCTCCGGTTAATGGTTGTTACTCTGAATGGTCGAAGGTTATTAGTGGTGTCCCCAAACATTCAGTATTTGAACCCTTAACGAAGGGTTTTTTTTTTCTCAAAAAAGGATGTTTATTGGTACTAGTGTTGTCCCGATACCGATACCAGTATCGGTATCGGAACGATTCCGAGTATTTGCAGTCCTTGTATTCCTCAAATTGCATACCTCTGCACCCATATTTTAAAGGAGTAACCTGTCCAGCACCAATTCGAGTGGGGCCAATCCCAGTGTATTTAACCAGGGAGCCCACAGTAATTCAAACTTCCCCTGTTGGCCTCTGTGTTGGTATATATATTTCTCTGCTCGCAGAGTGAATCCCATCTGAGCTATCCATTCCCCCAGCCTGGGGGGTTCCGCGTCCTTCCAATAACAGAGTATACGTTTGCGGGCTAGAAATAGGGCCCTGCCTATGGCTTTTTTTGGATTATCCCCAAGTGGCAGGTCATCTATAATGCCCAAAATTATAGGATCTTGTGGCACCTGAACCATAAACACCTCATTTAGGGTTTTAAGGACCCCTGTCCAATAGGGGTGCAGTTTTCTAGTGCATCTGGGGCAGTTATCATCCCCCACCAGGCCCATTCTGCAAAGCCTAGCAGGCGTAAAGTGAACCCGTAGAACAATATATAATTGCGATAGACATTGCGCAACATTCAGCGAATACCCCTGTATGGCTAGCAATGCCTCCTCCCATTGATCTTCCTCAAAAATGCCTACATCTCTCTCCCAGGAGGAAATTACCTTAGAGGGGATACCCGGCAGGAAAGATGAGAGTAGCATAGCATGCGAACTAGAGATAAAACCTTTTAAACTGGATATTTCGGTCATATAGTGAAAGATGGGAGCAGGAGACAAGACCCACGGATTGTTCCCGGATTGGGCCCTAACGGCATTGGCTCAGCTTTAGATAGTAAAAGTGCATTGACTGAGACAGTCCAAACTTCTCCCGCAGCTCCGCAAAAGAGCGCAGACGGCCACCAGAGAAGATATGGACCAAATGAGTAACCCCGTATCTCCTCCATCTCTCCCCACAAGTCAAATAAAGCAGTTCCCCGTAGTATTGATTGTTCCAGATTGGGCTATTCCCCCATAAAGCCATCTATGTTTTGCAATTGGCGAGCTTTGTTCCAAATTTTCTGAATCAATGCATAGGTGGGGGAAGAGCCTGTTCGACTTTGCACACTGCAATGCCTCAAGTCCAGTGACCACGCTATCCATTCCAGTCGTATGGCCACCACCGGTTCACCCAACCCCCTAGATATAGCTTGGGCAATATGTTGCAACTGGGAAGCTAAATAGTAAGAGCTAGCCCCCCTGCCTCCTTCGGCTTCTGTAGCTGTTCCAATTTAATTCGGAGAGGTTTGTTAAGCCACAGAAAAACCCTAAAAAGGGAATTGATGACTCTAAAGATTTTCAGCGTGACCATCATGGGGGTATTGTGCAAAATATACAAAAGCTGCGGCATAAATTTTTTTTTTATAAGGTTTACTCTACCAACTAAGGGCATTTTTAGTTTGGACCAGATTTTAGACCTATCTCTAATCCTGCCCACCAAGGGAGTGAGGTTAAGAGCAATGTATTCAAGGGGCTGAGGTGTAACCCAGACACCCAAATATTTAAATTTAGTGGACACCGGGATGTTCTGCAATGTGGGGCCTCGGAGGGGCCACAGAATCCAACAACATAATTGCCGATTTAGTCCAGTTAATCACTAGACCAGAAAAGGAGCCAAAGGTCTGAACCACTGACATAGCTTCACTGAGGGATCCCGATGTATCACCTAATAACAGCATGGTGTCATCCGCGACGCTTCCTTCCGCTGTTATGGCTGGCGCGCGGCTCGCAGCGAGTTATATAGGCCTGTCTTGTGACGTCGCAGTCCCATCATGCTCCGGTAGGTACCTACCGGAGCATGATGGGACTGCGACGTCACAAGACAGGCCTATATAACTCGCTGCGAGCCGCGCGCCAGCCATAACAGCGGAAGGAAGCGTTGCGTCAACATCTGGAAAAGAAGAAGAGAAGAAGACGTCACAGAAGAGGGGACTCACCGCCGCCAGTAATTAAGCTAACACACGAAGATAGCGGCGGCGAGTCCTGAAGAAGAAGAAGACCCCCGGAGAGCGGAGAAGACCCCCGGAGAGCCGTAGAAGACCCCCGGAGAGCCGGAGAAGACCCCGGAGAGCGGGAGAAGACCCCCCCGCCGCCGAAGATGTCGAAGGAAGCCCGCCGGGTGGTGGGCGCTTTTATCAAAGCGCCCCCCCCGGCGGCAGAAGAGAACCAGACGGCGGTGAAGAACAGCGGCACCCACCCCCCCGCAGAAGCCCGCCGGAGGGGAGCGCTTTTATAAAAGCGATCATACACACCCCCCCCGGCCAACTAATAAAATATTTCAATACACTGTGTGGTTTATTTGTGTTTAAACTTTTCTTGCAGGTGAATGGGTAGGGGTACAATGTACCCCATACTCATTCACTTAGGGTGGGGGGCCGGTATCTGGGGGCCCCCTTATTAAAGGGGGCTTCCAGATTCCGATAAGCCTCCCGCCCGCATACCCCGACAACCAACGGCCAGGGTTGTCGGGAAGGGGCCCTGTCCTCATCAACATGGGGACAGGGTGCTCTGGGGTGGGGGGCTGCAGTGCGCCCTCTGCCCCAGAGCACCTGACCCCCCCATGTTGAGGGCATGCTGCCCGGTACGGCTCAGGAGGGGGGGGGGGCGCTCGCTCGCCCCCCACTCCCCTCCTCACCGGCCGGCGTGCTTTGGATACGGGTCTGGTATGGATTGTGGGGGGACCCCCACGCCGTTTTTTCGGCGTAGGGGGGGTCGCCTTACAACCCATACCAGACCTAAGGGCCTGTTATGCTCCTGAGGGGGGAACCCATGCTGGATTTTTATTTAAAATCCGGCGGGGACTTCCTTCTCAGGATTCATAACAAACTCCGCCCACGTGTAGAATTGGCGGGAATCCGCGTCGGATCCCCGTCGCTTCTATGACGCACTCGCTGGAATGTGCTTTTACTATTCCAGCGAGTGCGAGATGTCGGCACCCTGTCGCCGAGAATCAGCGCGATGCTGTCGTGCTATAAACACATTCTCGGCGGCAGGCACTGTATAAAGGAATTTTTCATTTTTTTTTAATTTAAACATTATTAAAATCACTGCTCCTGGAGCAGTGATTTTAATGATGCTTAAATTAAAAAAAAATTAAAAATAAAAAAAAATTCCTTTAAATATTGTACCTGCTGGGTGTCTATAGCTTGCCTGTGAAAACATCTTTGAGAACCCAGGTCTTGCCCGAGAGAACATGCATCAATGGAAAAAAGTTTTAAAAACGGTCACTTTTTCAGGAGTCCTGCTCCTGAAAAAAACTACATTTTTTTAAACTTTTTTCCATGTATACATGTTCCCTGGGGCAAGACCGGGTTCTCAAAGACGTTTGCCAACAATAACTTGAATATTGGTCTTTAAAATGAGCGTTTTTGAATTCGAACGTTCGAATCCCATAGACTTCAATGGGGTTCTAAATGTTCGCGCGAACGGTCGGTCTGTCCGACGGTTCTGGTGCGAACCGAACGCGGGTATGTTCGGCTCATCTCTAGAATTTTATTTATTCTCTTTTGAGAAGAGGGATATAATCACCATGTACACCTGTTAAAATGCAGAATAAATTCCCTCCAGAGGTGGTTCCGGCCAGTCCAGTAGATTGCTTTTAAAAAGGCCTGGATTCTTTCCTAAATGTACATACAGTAGTTAACTGGGTACTAACATTTATAGGTAAAGTTGATCCAGGGAATATCCGATTGCCTCTTGCTGTAAGAAAATTGGATCATGCTTGGCTTTTTTTTTTTGGCCTCTCTGGACCAACTTTGGGAAAAGGGCTTGTGTATATGGCATTACATGATTTTTTTTTATTGGTTAAACTAGATCAGAGGTCTCAAACTAGCGGTCCTCCAGCTGTTGCGAAACTACAAGTCCCAAGAGGCATTGCAAGGCTGACAAATATGAGCATGACTCCCACAGGTAAAGGCATGATGGGACTGTTTTTGCAACAGCTGGAGGGCTGCCAGTTTGAGACCCCTGAACTACATTGACTTGTGTCTTTTTACAACCTAACTATGTAATTAGAGGTGGATTTTGAAAGCAGAATAGATTACCTGTGGGGGATAGAGAAGAGTTATTCAGATGATGCAGAGCCGAAGTGCAATACTTAATCCAAGATTAATATTTTATAGGGACACAGCATCGGTCACCTCCCCCAGTCACCCCCCCTCCCCCCACAGTTAGAACACAATTTAGGGTACACATTAACCCCTTCCTCACCCCCTAGTGTTAACCCCTTCGATGCCAGTCACATTTATACAGTAATTAGTGCATATTTATAGCACTGATCGCTGTATAAATGTGAATGTCGCCAAAAATGTTTCAAAAGTGTCTGATGTCTCCGCCATAATGTCACAGTCACGAAAAAAATGCTGATCGCCACCATTAGTAGTAAGAATTTTTTTTTTTTAAATAATAATTCTGTCCCCTATTTTGTAAACGCAATAACTTTTGCGCAAACCAGACGCTTATTGCGATTTTTTTTTTTTTACCAAAAACATGTAGAAGAATATGTATCGTCTAGACTGAGAAAAAATATGTTTTTTTAAAAAAAAAATTGGGCTATTTATTACAGCAACAAGTAAAAAATAGTTTTTTTTTTCAAAATTGTCGCTCTATTTTTGTTTATAGCACAAAAAATAAAAACCGCCGAGGCGATCAAATACCACCAAAAGAAATCTCTATTTGTGGGGAAAAAAGGATGTCAATTTTGTTTGGGAGCCACGTCGCACGACCGCGCAATTGTCAGTTAAAGTGATGCAGTGCCACAAGCTGAAATTTCACCTGGTCAGGAAGGGGTATATGTGCCCAGTAAGGAAGTGGTTAATATAACTTTAAAGCAGAAATGTGATGAGCTTCAAAACCCAAACAGACAGGCTCACCAACCAGTAAAGTTTTAGTCAAGCAAGTCTTTCAGTGAGATCCAGGCTGCACACACAGTCTCTCCTCTTCATAGAACAGAAAATCCTTCTCTCTCTGTACACCTGATTAAACTGGTCAGTGAATTCTGGCAGGAGAGAGTCTCCACTGTCAGAATACAATGTCCCAGCGGGAAGGATTCCTGCATCCATCTTGTTTGTGTGGATGGAGGAATCCGGTTGTTTTTTCCAGCCCCCTGGCTGAAGGAAAATGTGATCCATCTATGACCCACCTTTTAGCCAGGGCTATAGGGGAAGTACCTTCCCTCTACATTAAACCCCTCTTGACCCTGCCATATGCTGACGTTCCACAATATAAACTGTATAAATGTATTTACACATACACAGTACATATAACATATATTCAGGCAAATTTTTTGAAAGCATTGGATTACAGCACCTTTGTGAAATCTCCAGCAAGAAATCCTTGTTCAAAACCACTCCACATTGTTAAAGGAATAAGAAGAGCTTGTCTTTTATCTTGAAGATGCCTAACTGTTGCAAATGTTTTCATCCAAAATGATTCTCTTTTGTCAGCCCTTCTAAATTCTTCTTCTTCTTCTT
This sequence comes from Rana kukunoris, assembly GCA_029574335.1. Classification (NCBI taxonomy): domain Eukaryota; kingdom Metazoa; phylum Chordata; class Amphibia; order Anura; family Ranidae; genus Rana; species Rana kukunoris. The sequence continues at coordinate 391,670,104 of CM056052.1, forward strand.
TTAAGTCAATATTATCCAAGAATATAGTTATAAGCAAGACAGCAAGTATCCCAGCTCCTTGATAAAAAAAAAAAAAAAAAAACACAATGGACAATGAAAACTAAAACAAAGAAATAAAAAATTTTTACTCTTTACTAATAACCTTGCAATTTTTTTTAAAATGGTCTGCATATGATAGAATGCAGTTAAATGAAAGAACATAAAAAGATTGAATAGGTACATTCAGCTATTAAATCTAAAACCTGATAATCTCCCACACAAACAGTTCAAACTAATCATACAACTTCTTACTGCTGCAAAACAAACCCTTGCGAGAGCATGGAAAACCCCTAATTTATCACTAAATGAAGTCACAAATAGAATGAACACAGCAATGTCCCACGCCAAGATGGTGGCTATTGACATGGACACGACCACCGGATTTGAGAGTCTATGGAAACCCTGGATAACATATGCTTTTCCGAACGCATTTAATAATGAAGTTGTATTGCCATGGTAGTCCAGCCAAACTGGCACCCCCCCCGCTCAAGCCTCTCTCCGGCGGTGGAGATCAGGTCGCTCCTGCGGATTCCCCTCCCCCTACCCCTTCTTCCCTTTCTCTCCCCCTCCTTTGAACTCTTGTTCTCAAATTAACAATTCCTATGTTCATGTTTGTTGATACAAAGTTGTATATTGTTGAAATTTCTTGAACCTATATAGCAGAACCCTAGAACAGGACATAACCCTGGATTTAGCCCAGATCAGACTGGTTACACGGCTTATCACTTAAGCGATCCAGGGTCGATAGTTAGTTAGTCACATAGCTAGTCAGCTAGTCATTTAGTTAGCCAGTTACTATATTTGCTTATTCACTTTGCCACCAATGACTTTGTATGCATTGTTTAATTACCTGTAAATTGCCTCTCTTGTAACCAAAGATATTTAGGTTTACAAGTCAAGAAGTTTCTCTTATGATGTATACCCTCTATTGTACCCTTTTTTCTTCTCTCATTGTTGTTATGCACTTGTACATTCTTTATCACATAAATAAAGACATTTTGACAAGGAATAGGTACATTCAAATTAGCGATTTTTCCAGGTGGTCTACAGTCAGTCAACAAGGGGACTCTGTAAAAAATGGACATGAATGATATTAAAGGGGTTGTAAAAGTAAAAAAAAAAGTCTCCCTAAATAGATTCCTTTACCTTATTGCAGTCCTCCTTCACTTATCTCATCCTTTGTTTATGCTTTTAAATGTCCAAATTTCTTCTGCGAAATCCTCACTTCCAGTTCTTCTGTCTGTAACTACACACAGTAATGCAAGGCTTTCTCCCTGGTGTGGAGAAAGCCCCTTGAGGGGGAGGGGGCGACCAGGAGTGTCAGGACGTCCACTAACACACAGCTCCTTTCTCTATCTGCAAAGTAGAGAGTGGTCCTGACTTGCCTGCTTGCCCCCTTCCCCCTCAAGAGGCTTTCTCCACATCAGGGAGAAAGCCTTGCATTACTGTGTGTAGTTACAGACAGAAGAACAGAAAGTGGGGATTTTTCAGAAGAAATAAGGACATTTAAAAGCAAAATCGAAGGATGAGGTAAGTGAAGGTGGACTGCACTAAGGTAAAGGAAGCTATTTAGGGAAAAAAAAATTCCTTTACAACCCCTTTAAACATACGATGCTTGAAGCTCAACTCAAACCCAAAACGTTTTATCTTAGTCTCAGTCCCTTTACTACTCTGAAGGATTGACTTTCAATAAATCTAATACACCCCCTTGCACCTGCATTACTTTGTACTCTCTTTTAGATGCCCAGAACTGTAGAACGTGATAGCAATTTTGAGTACTTGCTAATCTCTCTCTCACACTAAAAATGCTATCCTCCTGTGGGATTGAGGTACAACAGAACAAATACCAGACAATTACAACTTCTGAATACCAGGTGCTGCTCCATAGAGAAATGCTAACGCACCTGGCTGTTCTCGATCCCCCAGCTATAGGTGAAGGGTGGCTTTTCTGGTAGTGAACTGTCACTAAGTTGTCCCTTGGTCATGGGCAAGCAAAGTATTGCACCTTGCTGCCCCCTCTATCCAGGCTTGGGGTGTGATGAAAATAAATTACTCATTCAGTCTCTCTTTATTGAATCATAAAGTCCAGGGGGCTGCTGCACATGCTTTCTACTAGATTTTGACTGATAAGGGTAGCTTCAGCAAAGCGGCTTCACAGCCATACTACACTATTGCCTCTACCAAAGACACACTGAATGGCATTTATCACGGCATAACTAGCCGAATACAGGAGCACGTAGACAATAGTCTGGACCGCAGGGGATGTGTAAGGAGGGGCTGCCTGTTTATTTTAAATGTGGACAAGAAGAAGAATGGCCAGATGTCGGAGTCTATACTCAGACCGAGTTTTCCAGGCGGCTCCAGAGTGGTGGCTTGGGCTTGCCATCTGCTGAGTATAACGTGGAAGGACTCCTGTTTGCCTTTGTCGCTGATGAAGCATTTGGTCTGGGTGATCACCTGATGAGGCCATTCCCCTCACCCCAAAGAAGAGGGTTTTTAACTACTGGCTGGCCAGAGCCAGAAGAGTGGTGGAGAATGCCTTTGGGATAATGGCCAGCAGGTTCCGCCTATTCCTTACGGCAATCAACATGGCGGAGGATAAACTGAATCACATAGTGCTTTTGTGCTGCATACTTCACAACTTTTTAAGGAGAAATGCTCCAAATTATTTGGACTTCATGAAATCAATACCCTGACGGTCCTGGAGGGTGGCCGTCCTGGCTTGCCCCCCCCCCTCAAAACACCTGTGAAGTGCGTCAAAAATATGTTGAATATTTTATGGCTAGGGGGGGCCCATTGCTATGCCAGCAAATTTCTGATTATTTTTATAAAATAAAAAATAATTTTGATCTGATAAAATCTTGAATTTGATTTATTACTTGTGTTTCTTTTAGCTGTCTCCTAGGTTCTCCTAGTGCACTTGTAGTGCCAAGTGTTTTTTTCCTTTATTAAATAACCTCCATTGTCACTGTAAACACCAGCTTAATACAAAAACTGGTATTGAGCATTGAAAGAAGAAGCCACACATTGTTGAGTCTAAAAACATTTTAGAAAATTTTAATACCAAAAAAACTCTTTGGTTAATAAAGTATGAATTTTTTTTTCTCAAAAGTTTTTATTTGGTTTTACAAAGAACATGTACATAATACAGCAAAGCCATAAAGCAAAGCAATAAGCCGGCAGAAGATTACAAAGAACAACATAGGGTATGCCGGATGGTAAAACACTGCATTTATTACAGTATAAAGCATAAGTCCTAGTCAACACTTGACATTTAAGTCAACCTAAAAATGTACTACATAGAAAGTATGAGGGAAACAGGGGCAGGCCTCTCCCCCAGACACCCCTTACGGGATCAATACTGTGTTCAGGATCTAGGCCAGCCCCAGGGGCGGACTGACAACTCATGGGGCCCCCAGGCAATAGAAGATTATGGGGCCCCCGGGCTTACAGATAGCCACCAAGCCAGGAGGCAGTACATCTCTGGATTTTCACATCAAAAGCATGTCGTTTTTGGACATATCAGGGAGAGATATAAAAAAAAAAACAGATTTTTACATACTGTCCCTGGTTTTACTGAGCCTGGCAACCCTGATGGGGCCCACTAGTGGTATGGGGCAGTGCCCGAGTGCCTTAATGGTCAGTCCGCCCCTGGCCAGCCCCCACCCCGGGAACTGAGAAGCGTTCAAGCGAAGTAGCTGGAACAAGAAATTAGGGTTGTCCCGATACCGATACTAGTATCGGTATCAGGACCGATGCCGAGTATTTGCGCTTGTACTTGTACTCGCGCAAATACGGCCGATGCTTACATAGAATATTTTTTTTTTTCACAGCGGTGCATAGAGTTGCCTGTGAACAACAATACAGCGAAAATCGATTACATTCGTTCTTTATGCGTATGTGTTTCTGACCTCCAGAGCGGGCTGGTGAGCGTGCATACTTAGTAAGGACTCGGCGTATAGCGTGTGGCAGCTGAGAAGGGGCGGAGAGAGCCGCGGCAAGGAATCATCCTGATTCGCAGTGCTGGTATGTGATGTGTGTTGCACTGCATTTGTTTCCTCCCCTCGAGTTAGCCTGTAGCCTATAGCAGCGGCAGCCGAGAAGGGGTGTACACACAAAGAGCAGCAAATATCATCCTACAGTGCCGCTTCCCCACAATAGAAGAATTAAGTGTTACTCACCTCGAGGATGCATAGGGAGGCGGAGAGCAGCAGCTAAAAAGGAGTGGAGAGTGGAGAAAGTGCCAAATAGCATCCAATCGGTATGCGCTTTCATCTCCTCAGCTAATTGGGCAGAGAGTGGGAGGAGAGCAGGCGGAGTGCAGTACGAGCAGGAAGGACATCATCGCATCAGGCAGCCCTTGCCGAGCAAGTAAGATTGATTTGTGAGACCAAGTTATTCAAGCTGAATGTACTGTCTAGTCTACAGTAGTGCACAGTGCAACTAAGTTGCAAGCTTTGGGCCAGATTCAGGTAGATGGGAGCATCTTTGCTCTGGAGTAACGCTTCTCATTTACGTTACTCTGACGACCCTTTCAGCGCAAGTACTGTTATTCACATAGCAGTTGCGCGTAAACTTGCGCCAGAGTAACGATAATGCGCTGGCGTAACCCGACGCAAGTGGAAGTGGGTGTAATCATATGTAAATGATGGGCGGAGCCCAGCGCAGAGGCTTACGTTCAGCGCATCATCCACGGAGCATGCGCAGTGAGTGCGGCTCCACTCGCCCCCTTGTGCGCATGCTCACAACTTCCGTCGGCACCACTTCCCGGGAAACGTCAGCGCAATGCCTTCCGTTGGGCGCTTAAAAGCGCAGGCGGAAACGCCATTCCGGCGCAAAAGTATATCCGTTTCCCCCCACCCCAGGGAAGATACTTTTGTGCTGTGATGGCTGCTCCCGCTACCCCCAGAGAGAGGAGGAACCTCAACTTTAATTCACAGGAGGTGTCTGTGATCATATCCGCGATGGAGACTTTTAATAATTTTCTCCATGGGAAAAAAGCCGTAAGACCAGCCGGGAGAGGAAGCAGGGCATCCTGGACACCATTGCTGGCCGGGTCAATATTTTGGGGTACTCCACCCGGACTGCTTCTGACATTCAGAAAAAAAATAAATGATCTGTGGCGCAAGGTCAGGGGCAAGGTGGCCACCATCAGGAGGCATGAGAGGGGCACAGGTGGTGGTCCCCCATGTCCGGTCACCCTGACCGCGGAGGAGGAGGTGGTCTCTCGCTGCCTGGAGAGGGAGCAGGTGGAGGGGGTCCCTGGCTATGACTCCATGGAGGAAGGCTCCAGGACAGGTAAGTGTTTTTTATCCCCTATTTGATGTGTTGCATTTGGGGGGGGGGAGGGTACATGTGCCAAGTGTGTGGGACCACCAACATGTGTCTGCTTTGTGTCATCCACAGATGACGGAGCTGGGCCATCATCTGTCAGCGTCCAGTCCACCCCATCCCCCCAACGCCATCGTGTGCCCGAGCCCCTGGGTGGTGAAGACACCGAGGTGGAGGAGGAGAGTGCCCACACCACACCTGCCGAGGTGGTTGTGGAGGATCCTGCTGTGGCAGAGCAGGACTTTTCTTTAGTTTTGGAGGTCTCCTCCCCTTCTCCTGGGCCGTCTGTCATCCCCTCCCCCATCCTTGGAAGCCCCTCAAGGGCGACTCCATCCCCCCGGGGACAACCATCTTCTGGCCCCAGGAAGGCGACCCAGAAGACCAGGGGGGTGTCGGATGTTGTCCAGGGCCAGTTGGCGAGGGATCACGCCAGACAGACCCAACAAATGGGGGAACTAGTTGGGCACTTAGAGAAAGTGGCTGACAGCCTGGGCTCCGTTGCCCAGATAAGCAACGCAGTGCAGGATGTCAGCTGCAACTGCGCTGCAGTGGTGACCAGTTTGGGGGAGGTGCAGGGGGATCTTAGGCACCTCACTGCAGCCGTCCAGGCCAACACTGCTGCCATCCGGGACCAGGGGAGGCTGAGTCGGCGGGCCCAACACTACCAAGTGACCCGGCAGCTCAGGATGCAGGCCCAGCAGCTGAGGATGCAGGGCCAGACAAACAATTTGCTCGGCCGGATAGCCATGGCCTTGGAGGGCATGCAGGCCACACCTGCCAGGAGTGGCCCACCCGGGGATCAGCCACCTCCAGATGCCCCCCCACCCCCACCCACTCCATCCAGGCAGCTGAGGAGCCAGAGAGGTTCGGCAAGAAGGAGCCCCCGGCATCCCCGATGATTTTTTTATTTTTTGTTCTGATTTATACTCAGGTTATGAGATTTTTATTTTTTGTTCTGATTTATACTCAGGTTATGAGATTTTTATTTTTGGTTCTGATTTATACTCAGGTTATGAGATTTTTATTTTTGATACTGCACACGTTGCAGTGTGAATGGTGTGTGAATGTGAGGGGGTGGCACTCCTGACAGTAAGGGGTGTCACCCTCGGCCGTGGTGGTGAAGTTAACCCCACGGCTGTATGAATGACGTGTGAAAGGTGTATGAATGGACAGCGACATCATTGGGGCCTTGACGCTGGCGTTGCTGCTCCCAAGTCCTACATGCTGGACTTGGGCTAATCCAATGCGATGTTGATGTGGTGTGTGTGATCTAGGGACCTCAGTGGTGTACACGCGTGCATTGTCTGTGTGATAAATGTTTTGGTTTATTGTCCAAAGATGCCTACGGCGAGGACCCTCCTGACTGCTCTTCCATCAGCAGACTGGGTCTCCTCTGGCAGGTGGGGACTGTGTGGGTCGGGGGTCAGGTCATCACGTATGTCAATCTGCAGGCCTTTTCTCATAGCAAAGTTGTGCAGAATGCAACATGCACCGATGATCTGACACACAAAGGTAGGGGAATACAATAGGGTCCCCCCAGACTTATCCAGGCAGCGGAAACGGGACTTCAGGAGCCCAAATGTTTGCTCCACCACTGCACGGGTTTTGATGTGTGCTTCATTGTATTTTCTCTCTCCTCTGGTTTGGGGGTTCCGGAAAGGAGTCATTAGATGGGGTCCCAGTGCATATGCAGAGTCACCTGTAAGGGAAAAGACAGGAGGATGTTAGTCATGCATGTGCCACTTCTGTTGTGCATCACGGGAGGGGATAGTCATGCCTGCCACCCATGTCACTCACCAACCAGCCAGCTGTCCCCATACATGTTCTGTTCGAATTCTGCTGGGATGGGACTCTGATTGTATATGAAGCTGTCATGGCTGGACCCGGGGTGTTTGGCACGGACGTGCCATATGAGGCGTTGGGCATCGGCTATCACCTGTACGTTGATGGAATGCCAATGCTTCCGATTGTGGTATATGTGCTCTGTGGCACTGGGGGGCTGGAGTGCCACATGTGTGCAATCAATGGCCCCCACAGTGCGTGGGAATCTGGCAATGTTGTAGAAATCTGTCATAGCCTTCATCCGCAGGTCCTCAGTGGTTGGTCTGATGAACTGGTTGGACATGCGTCTGAGGATTGCAGGGACAACCTGGTGCACACATCTGCTCACGGAGGATTGTGACATCCCAGCCACCACTCCACTTGTACGCTGGAATGATCCACTTGCAAGGAAATGAAGTGTTGCCGGACCTTCACCAGTGGCTGCACTGCTTGTGAGCGGTGTGTCTTGCTGGTGATGTCATCCTGCAGGGTTGTGGTTAGTTCAAGTATTGCAACAGGGCTGAATCTGAAGAGGCGATACACCTCCTCATCCCCCATGCCAAAGAGGCTCATACGTGTGCGGTATATCCTCTCACGTGCCCGCCTCCTTCGTTCCGGGGGACCCATCAGTAGTTCTAGGACCACGATTGCCCCTGGCATGTTGGCACACAGAGGTGTTGTCCTTGCAAGTGTGGGTGCTCAGCTTGCTAGTTTCGTCGGTAACGCTGCTGTAGCTGCTCTCCTGCTGACCTGTGACCTTCTGGAGTAAAGATAAAGCAGCCTTTTGTAGAAATAACTTTGCGCCGGACGGACGAGATACGCGCGGCGCATGTAGCCAGCGTATGGTGCTAATCCGTTCGTGAATTGGGAAATCTCCCTCATTTGCATATTTGCAGGGGAAATCAATAGGCGCGACTGATGCGCCAAACGAAATTATGCGCTGACGGGACTCTGGCGCCGGGAAGTTAAGCCGATCGGAAATGGCCCGTTTTCGGGCGCATCTAGTTTGGTGGGTACGGCCACATAGAAACGACGGCGCATCTTCACAGTTACGCGGCGCATATCGAAATACTCCAGCGCAAGTCTTGCTGAATCTGGCCCTATGTGTAATTATTTGTCACTGCATTGCATGTTCAGTTTCAGGGTCACTCAGTATATGGAGTCACATAAAAAACAACTTTTATAAATTGTACTTTAGGAATGTAGTTAACTTCTAAATATAACGTAGAAATTGATTGGTATTGTAAAATAATTTGTAATAAGTTTAGATCCGTTTATTTTAAAGCGAAGTTCAGTTTTGATCAGCTCAGCAAGCATGGTCCGGGGGGCTGCCTTTCTCTCATGACTAAGTAGGAAGATAAGGAGGACAGTGCCACCCGCTGACAGTTATTGTGTATTACACCTATAGTACCTAATTGAAGTTTAAAATGGAATGTTAAAAAAGCAGCATTTTTTTTTTTGCATTGACTCATTTCCAACTTCCAAAATTAGTAACCCCAATGAATGTTTTTTGCCATCTGTAAAGGGGCATTCTTCCCACTGATCACCAATGTAATGGGCATTCTTCCCACCGACCACCAATGTAATGGGCATTCTTCCCACCGACCACCAATGTAAGGGGCATTCTTATCACCGACCACCAATGTAAGGGGCATTCTTTCCACCGACCACCAATGTAAGGGGCATTCTTTCCACCGACCACCAATGTAAGGGGCATTCATCCCACCGACCACCAATGTAATGGGCATTCATCCCACCGACCACCAATGTAATGGGCATTCATCCCACCGACCACCAATATAAGGGCCATTCTTTCCACCGACCACTAATGTAATGGGCATTCTTCCCACCGACCACCAATGTAATCTGCATTCTTCCCACCGACCACCAATGTAATGGGCATTCTTCCCACCGACCACCAATGTAATGGGCATTCTTCCCACCGACCACCAATGTAATGGGCATTCTTCCCACCGACCACCAAGGTAATGGGCATTCTTCCCACCGACCACCAATGTAATGGGCATTCTTCCCACCGACCACCAATGTAAGAGGCATTCTTTCCACCAATGTAATGGGCATTCTTTCCACCGACCACCAATGTAATGGGCATTCTTTCCACTGACCACCAATGTAATGGGCTTTCTTCCCACCGACCACCAATGTAAGAGGCATTCTTTCCACCGACCACCAATGTAAGGAACATTCTTCCTACTAGTACTGACTGCCTGACCACCAATTATGTAATGGACATTCTCTCACTGACCACCAATGTAAAGGGCATACTTTAGTTCCCACCGACCACCAATGTAAGGGACATGGAGTCACTGTGGTGCCACTGCCATTTAAGGAGGACTGGTTGTTTATGGACTAATTATTTGTGCAAATCTTCATCATATATGGCTATGCTATCTTTCATTTAGTTGGCGCAGCTGTCCCCTTTTCCTGGAATCCAAGAAGGCTTCTAATTCATGTTTCTGTTTTTTTTTAAAAAGGCACCGCAGTGATTAAATAAAATGAATACCACCAAAATAAGCTCTATTTGTGTGAAAAAAAAAATGATACAAAAAAAACAAAAAAGAAAAGTACGGTGTAGAATGACTGCGCAAATATCACTCAAAGTGTGACAGCGCTGAATGCTGAAAATTAGCCTTGGCAGGAAGGGGCGAGAGTGCCACTGCCTGATATAAAAGAAGTTAAACAATGGATGCTTAATTTTTTTTATTCTGCTTTTTTCACCCAAGGACGTGCAAATTATCAACACCTTTCAGTGCGCACTGCACAGAGACACCAGCAGAATGTCAGCTGTGTGGAAGTATTTTAAAATTAATGAGGAGAACCGACGGATGGCAGACTGTAAACTTTGCTCAGCAAAATTATCTAGAGGAGGTACAAAAATCAGCTCTTACAATACCAGTAATCTGATAAAGCATTTGAAATTAAAACATAAAACTGAGCATGGAGAGTTTACCGCCAGCACTAGCAGTAGCACTCAGCAGCCAATTTGCAACAAACTATTGCCAGAAGAGAAAAGCTGTCAAGAGACAACCCCAGAGCTATAAAGATAACAGATGCCCTCACCCAATTTATTATTCTAAATGATCAACCTCTTTCAATTGTTGAGAACATGGCTTTTCTTTTTTTTTTTTAAATTGTTTATTTATAACAGGAAACCGGTCCCAACGAACCGAAAACAGGGTAACAGAACATCACTGTGCTGTGCCACGCAGGGCACATAATCATTAAATACAGGAAACTTTGAGATACTGTTACCGGATAACATTCCAGAGTGCACTAAACTGTGGGCATGTGATCTAGTGATAAGCGAAATAAAATGTCTCATCTCCCACTTTCTGAAGTTCACTTCTATAATTGCTAAGCTGGTGGGGGCCCGTGCCGCCCTCTCTGAGGGATCAGGGGCCGCAACGGTCGGATGGGCTCGGCATCCCGTGTTTTCCTTTTTTATACAAGAAATAAAGAGTAGGCACTAGGTGGAGAGATAGGATAGAAAGAGAAAAGGATACCCCTTTTTTATGATGAGGGGTATTAGGAGGGGAGTCTAGAGTTGGGCCTCCAGGAGAGGGAGGGTTAGGAGGTGGAGTTTAGGACTTAGTGTGTTGGGGGTGGGGGGGGGGGGGACCCGCGACCATGTCAAAGCCCATATTCGTTCTATAATGAGCCATGTCTGATTGGAGAGAGGGGGTGTCAAGGGTGTCCCCAATTCCCCGTCCACTGAGATCGTGCGACGTGGTTAGGCTTCTCCTCTGAGGGCTCTGCCTTCTGGTGAGTATTTAAAGTGATTCCAGAGTTGCCATGTCTCTGTGTAGGTCTCATTCCTGTCTTGGCTCGAAAGGACAAGGTCTTCCATTAGGTTAATTTCCTCGACCTTCCTTAGCCACATGGCAACGGTTGGGGGTTGCTGGGACTTCCACAAAAGTGGAATGCAGGCCTTGGCTGCGTCCAGTAGGTGTCTGATGACCGACTTTTTGTATGCGCGGGTCGGGATGTTTGTGGCGTGTAGTAAAAAATATTCTGGTTTGTCAGGTACCTGGCGGTCTGTGAATTTCTGCACTATGTCACGGACTTCTCTCCAGTATTTCTGTAGTGCCGGGCAGGCCCAGAAAATGTGAAGTAGTGTGCCTTTCTCTTTTTGGCATCTCCAGCAAGTGTCAGTAGTGTCGGGGAAGAATTTATGTAGGAGGTCCGGAGTCCTGTACCATCGCATAAGAATTTTGTAATTAGTTTCCTGTGTCTTGGAGCATAAGGATGACTTGTGTGTGAATGTGATGATAGATTGACGTTGGCTGGCGTTAAGGTGGCAGTCTAGGTCTCTTTCCCATTTATCAAAGTTTGGGGGGTGAAAGTCACCAGTCGGAGTAACAAGCATATTGTATACCTGCGAAAGAGCGTGTGGTAGTGTCCCTGTGTCTGTGCATAGCGCCTCTAGAGGCGTTGTGAGGCCAGAGTCCGTTGTCGGGGGAGTCTGTTGTGTAAGGTAGTGTCTCAGTTGTGCAGCCCTCAGAAAGTCCAGTTGATATAGTCCGTTGGGGTCTAACAATTCGTCATTCGTTCTCCACCCTCTCCCACTGCTGAAATGGATGGCCAGACATAGTCCCTTCTCTCTGAGTGTCTGAAATCGTTTGTCGCTCATGCCCGGAACGAATCGAGGGTTTCCTAATATGGGGCGTAGGCCCGAGTGTCGGGAGAAGAGGGGGCCTTTAGATGTCAATTGCGCGCAGGTCTTGGCAGTCGTCCCTATCAGGGGGTGTCGTTTTAGGTCCGGGGGGAGGTCCGCATAGCACCATGGAGTCCCTTGAAGCAGTATCCCAGTCTGATCCTGTTCCAAGTTTGGCCATAGCTTGGTGTCCTTGTGTCTACACCAATCCAGGAGTCTGTTAAGATGTACCGAATGGTGATAGGAACGGATGTCCGGCATTGCCAGGCTCCCGTAACGTTTTGGGAGTGAGAGAATTTTCTTTTGTATGCGGGGCCTCTTCCCCGCCCAGAGAAATCTTATGAAGGTCGTCTGGATTTGTTTAAAGTAGTCAGATGGGATCTGTATTGGGAGGGCCTGGAGTAGGTAGAGGAATTTGGGCAACACTGACATTTTGAGTATGTTGCAACGGCCGAACCACGAATGGAGACTTCTGCCCCAGTGGTCTAGGAGTTTTTGTACCTCCTTCAACAGAGGGGGGAAATTAAGTTGGAAAAGATGAGTGAGTTTGGGAGGGATCATTGTGCCGAGGTACTTTAATGCTGTGTCGGTCCATTTTAAGTTAAAATTGTCCCGAAGTTGGTCGAGTCTGGGCTGTGGTATGTTCACCCCCATTGCTACCGATTTAGTGAAATTTATTTTAAGGTTGGACAGTTGTCCATATTTACCAAATTCTCGCATCAGGTTGGGAAGTGACACTGTGGGGTTGGTGAGGGAGAATAGGAGGTCATCCGCGTATGCAGACACTTTATGTTGTGAGCTGCCGATCCGTACACCGGCGATATCTGGGTTTTGCCTGACATGACACAAGAAGGGTTCCAGGGAGAGGGCAAAGAGTAAAGGTGACAGTGGGCAGCCCTGTCTGGTTCCGTTGGATATCTGGAACGGGTCGGAAAGTACCCCGTTCGCCCTGACTCTCGCCGAGGGAGCATGGTAAGCCGCCGAGATCCAATGGAGCATGTTGCGGCCTACCCCTATGTGTTCTAGAGTGGCGTACATAAATTTCCAACTCACTCGGTCGAACGCTTTCTCAGCGTCGGTCCCGAGGAATACGCATGGCCTTCGTTCACTGTTAACCACATGGAGGAGGTTCAACACCTTAATGGTGTTGTCCCTGGCCTCTCTGGTTGGGACAAATCCCACCTGGTCCCAGTGGACCAAGTGTGTCATGTGTGTTTGCAATCTCGCGGCTATTATTTTGGTGAAGATTTTCAGGTCGACATTTAGGAGGGAAATAGGGCGGTAGCTTCCACACTGGGAGGGGTCCTTGTCTGCCTTTGGGATTACTGAAATGTGAGCTTGTGTGGTGGAGGGGTGAAAAGTCTTTCCTGTGCTAAGGTTGTTGTATAGATTGGCCATATGGATGCCCAGATTTGGTAATAGAGTTCTATAATAAAGGATGGTAAGCCCGTCCGGTCCCGGGGCCTTCCCGGGTTTAGAGCTACCGAGAGCTGACTGAATTTCCGGGATCGTTATAGGTTCATCCAGTATTGCTCTGGCTCCGGGAGGGAGCACAGGCATAGAAGAGGAGGCAATATAGTCCGTCGCAGTGTCTTGGTTCGGCCGCGTTTCGGGCAGGTTGTATAGGGAGGTGTAGAATGATTGGAATTCTCGGGCTATGTGTTGTGGGAGGGAGATCTTTTGGCCTGTGTGTGAGGTGATATGCGGAATGTACGTTGCATGTCTCTGTTCCCTCAGTGTCTGGGCCAGCCATCTGCCGCACTTGTTCCCTGACTCATAAATTTTCCTGCGACATATCTGCAAGGCCGCCTTGGCTTTGAATTGCATGAGTTCCGTCACGCGGACCCGGGTCTCTTGGAGTTCTATCCCTATCTGCCTAGTGGGTGACAATTTGTGGGCTGCTTCCAGCGTCTGCAACTTCTGTAGGCAGAGATTTAGTCTTTCAGTTCTCAGTTTTTTTAATCGAGAACCGTGCTTGATTAGTACTCCGCGGATCACTGCTTTATGAGCCTCCCACACAGTGCCGGGATCGCTGTCAGGGGTGTTGTTGGTGGCGAAATAGTGTCCCAGTTCTGTGTTTACATCTGTCAGGACCTCTGGGTCTCTTAACAGGCTTTCATTCAGTCTCCAGGGTGTGCGTGGTACTGTGTGAATGTCTGAGAGAGCGTAGCGCAAGGTGATCGGGGCATGGTCGGACCAAGTGATGGATCCGATGGTGGTATCCTCCACTGCCTGTAAGCATCTGTGGGGAATCAGGAAGTAATCAATGCGCGAGTAGGCTTGATGTGGTTTCGAGAAAAAGGTGTAGTCCCTCTCTCCCGAATGGAAGAGCCGCCAAACATCAATCACCTGTGCTGTGTGTAGTGCCGCGCATATCCGTTTTCGCATGTCTCGTGAGGACGAGGACGTACCTGTGGAGGTGTCCTCATTGGGCGCAAGGGGGATGTTTAGATCGCCGCCTATTATCAATTGGCCCTCTGAAAATCGTGAAATTTGAGTAAGTTGTCGTTGTATGAACACGTCTTGGCGTTCGTTGGGTGCGTAGAGGTTGGCAAAAGTCACCTTCTCCCCCCCGATGTTACCCTTCAAAAAAAGAAACCGTCCCCCCGTGTCTGTCTGAGAGTCAATGTGTGTCCAGGGAACCCTGGCTGATATGAGAATAGAGACCCCCCTGGATTTCGCCTCCGTGTACTTTGAGTGGTAAACAGTCGGGTAGTACTTGTTTTTCAGCAGTGGGAGGTTATTTTCTTTAAAATGAGTTTCCTGGAGATATATTACGTCTGCCTTCATACGGCGCATGTCATTCAGTAGCATCCTCCTCTTTTCAGGGGTATTTAGGCCTTTCACATTTAAGGAAATTACTGTAAGAGTGTCCATGGTCGCGAGTCCCGGATGGGGGGGGGGGCGGGAGAAGTGTTAGGAGGGGGGGGGGGGGGGGGGGTGGTGTGAGAGTAGCTAGATAGTAAGGATAGGGGTTAGGGATTGAGAGAGTAAAGTAGTCCGCACTAGAGTGTGCGGTTTAGAGAAAAGCTAACAGAAGCCAAATCTGGCTAAGGCGCTCTCCGGGCTAATCCCGGGTACTGAGCGCAGGCCTAGGTGGGTTGGTGTCTGGGCAGGACCGGGGAGAGAGCCCCCGAACCTCCCCACCCACCCCCGCAATCAAATAGTGCTGTAGTCCGAACGGTAGCACCGGAGCAATGATGCTATTCGCCCCCCTGGGGGGCTGTTAGCAAACCATTAGCAGCAACACATTTCAAACAATGAAAACATTTCTTACAGTCCATAAGTTTAACATAAGTGCATAACAGGGCATGGAACAGGGTTACAAAAGTATAGCTAACACTACCTCATCCTCCGTAGTCGGAGCAGTAATCCTCATGTCTTTCATCCCGCAGGTGATCAGAAAATCCCTATATGTAGGTGTAATGCCCCACACCCGCCCCCCCCCGTCACGCCGGCGAGCCGTCCAGGGCCCGCCCCCCCCGACCCCGTCCCCCCCAACACCCCAAGCCAAACCCCAGGGGTAAAGTGGCTGCCCCCCCAGCTCCAGCCCAGCACCGCGGCACCCCCCTAAAACCTCGCCGCGAAGCAGCATCCAGCCCGGGAATCTGAACACTAATAGAGCGGGGGTCCTCGGGTGTACCATTGGGATTCCTACCCTCGCCTCCCGGGTCCCTCCCGATATGCCCCCATCAGCCCAGCGTCACCGCAACCTTCCCAAAGCAGTTCAATTACAAGTGATACCTGGTCCCAGGTGTCTGGAAGAGTCTGCCTGCAAGTCCAGAAAGGTCTACGGTGGAGTCGGGAACAGCTGTTGGTCTCATCTTGTCATATCTCCGGGTATAGTTCCTTTTAGCCTGCAGGGGGAGGGGGGAGAGGCTGGCTCTCAGTGTCTCTGCCGGTCCGGGTCCCCAATCAGTGCTTCGTAAGTAGGTCCTTAACAATAGGTCGCGGGGCCGTGACCGGGTCGGGGAGCAGGGCGCGGGGGGAGGGGGGGGTCAGGTGTCTCAAAAAATAAGGGTGGCAGCTGGGATCACCCCCCCGAGTTTCAACGGGCGCCATGTCGTAGGGGGGGTCTCCTCGCGCGGGGGGGGGGGGGACAGCGAGCGGGACATGTCCCGGGGTGAGAGAAGGCTGCCAGTGCTGTGGTCATCCGAGGGGGGGACGCAACATCTCCATAAGCAGTCGGACCCGGGGGTCCCGCGCCCCCCGACGGATGGCGCGCGGGGGGGATCGGTAGAGTCAAGTGGGGCAGCATACGGGTAGAAGGGTGACAAGGGGCACATCATTGGTGGCGGGTAGTGCAGCTACAGGTGGATGGCCCCAGGGGCCTACTCACGGTGTTCTCCTCCGGACGCGGCTCTGCGTCTCCGTCTGCCTCTCTGTTGGCGTGGCGGGGGGAGACCCCGCAGGGTGGCTCGACCCGAACGTCCCATCTGGCGTGGCAGAACTTGTAGCCAGTCTGGCACCTGTATCGGGGGGACCCCCAGAAAGCGAAACAGGGCTGGTAGATCGTTGGCGGTCTGGAGGGTGAAGGCTTCGGCATCCCTGCGGAATGTAACCGAAAGTGGATAACCCCATCGGTATGTGAGGCCCTGTTGCTTGGCGAGGTCCAGTACCGGTCTCAGCATCGCCCTCCGACGCAGCGTTGCCCTCGACAGGTCCGGAAGGATCCGCACGGCCTTCCCCGCAAACGTCACGTCACCGTGGTCCCATGCTCGGCGGAGAACGTTTTCCTTCTGCGTATAGCGGTGGAAGCGAACCACGACGTCCCGGGGCCTGTCTGGGTCTTCTGAGCGCGGTCCCAAAGCCCTGTGGACTCTGTCAAGCAGGATGTCCGCGTCTCCGTCCTCCAACACCGCGCGGAATATTTCACGGACCGCGTCTCCTAGTGCCTCCGTCTCTGTGTCCTCGGGGAGTCCGCGAAGCCGCAAGTTCTGCCTGCGGCTCCTGTCCTCAATGTCCTCCAGGTGTAGTTGCAGTGCAATGGCAGTGTCCCTGTGTTGATCCCGGGAGTGTTCGAGCGCCGTCACTCGTTGTTCCAGGGTGGTGACTGCTTCTTCACCCGAAGTAACCCTGTCGGCTAGGCCGGAGACTTCGCCTCTCACCTCCTGAATGTCTCTCCTGTGTGTCTCCTCTAGGCGAAGGATCAGCGCTTCAATGTCCATCCTGGTAGGTAAGGCCTGTAACAGGGCCCGGATGTCTTGATCCTGAGAGGACGACATGGTGTCCAGGTCTGGGTGTTGTGGGGTATCCCCCGGGATGTCTTCCCAGGCTAGGTGGTCCTCGGGGAGGAGGTCCCTGTTTTCTGGTGTGTGGGCCCTCTGAGCTGCACGTGGGGAGTTCCGCGGTGCTGCGGCCTTGGCGCCGGGGGAAGCCTCCTGTAATTGGCGAAAATAGCGGTGGAGAGCCCCCTGGTTTTGTCCGGAGGGGGTACCTCGGGTTGCTGCTCTGGTTCTGTGTCTTTTTGCGGATTGCATACCGGTTAGAGATGAAGTTTTGCGGGGTATTGGACGGGAAGGCCGGGAGCTCTGAAAGAAAGCTGCCTCACTCGGCCATGTCCAAGCCACGCCCCTTCAGAACATGGCTTTTCAGCGATTTCTTAACGTGTTAGAGCCAAAGTATGACATTCCCAGTCGCTACTACATAACGGACGTCATCTTACCAAAGATCCATAGTGCGGTCAAAAAGCACATTACCATCATGTTGCAGATGGACATTAAGGCAATTAGCTTCACAACAGACATCTGGAGAAGCAGTGTGAGTCCACTGTCTCTCATCAGTTTAACGGCGCAGTGGATAGACGGCAAATTCTCTCTGCACCAGGTCATGCTCCATGCTACAAAATTTGAAGGCTCCCACACCGGTCAAGCAATTGCCAACATATTTGAGGAAATGCTTCAGACTTGGGCAATTCCAAAAAGTTTGGTTCATGTTGTGGTCAGGGACAATGCCAAAAACATGATAAAGGGTATGGAAGATGCTGGACTTCCCAGTATTTCATGTGTTGCGCACACACATTGCAGCTTGCCGTCACAGAGGGACTGTTGTCACAGCGCAGCAATGCAGATGCTGTGGGAGTCGGGCGCAGAATAATTGGCCACTTTAAGCATTCTACTCTGGCATACTCTCAGCTGCAGGACATCCAGAAAGACCTTGGTCAGGCAGTAAGAACACTCCAGCAAGACATGCAGACTCGTTGAAACAGCACATTTTACATGCTGAAGTCTCTATTTGAGCAGAAACGTGCCCTTGGAATCTACTCGTCTGAACATGAGCTCCCTGCCACCATTACTTCAAACCAGTGGAACCTGATAGAGAAGTTGATCAATATCTTGGCTCCCTTTGAGGAGATGACCCGCCAAGTCAGTTGTTCTGATGCGTTCGCCTCTGATGTTATTCCTGCAGTAACAGTGCTCCAGAAAGTTTTATCACAAGTGGATGACGACCAGGGCATCAAAACAATGAAGAGCACTTTGCTTGCTGCTTTGCAGAAGCGCTTCTCTGATACTGAGAGAAACCCCCTTTACTGTATAGCAACTTTATTGGATCCAAGGTATAAAGATCGATTTTTCTGTAATCGAGACACTTTCAGGGAGGCAAAAGAAATGCTAATACAGGAACTGCAAAACTATTCTGAGGAGACATTAGTATCTGAGGAACATGAAGAACAAGCTTCCAAAAGACCTCACCGTGACCAGCCAGGTACCAGTCTGAAGAGTATATTTGCGGAAATTGCTGCTGGTGAAGGTTCATCTACATCGCAGAGCAGTGCTCCAAAAGCTGCTACTATACAGCTGGAAGCTTACCTGGGAGAGATCACCGTACCTCAGTCAGATAAACCCCTGAAGTACTGGGCAGTTCACAAAGTGAGGTTTCCAATTCTGGCTAAAATGGCCCAAAAATTTCTTTCTGCCCCATGCAGTAGCGTGGAAAGTGAAAGACTGTTTAGCTTAGCATCCAACGTGCTTACTGATAGCAGAAACAGGCTAATGGCTGAACATGCAGAAATGCTTTTATTCCTTAAAAAGAACTTGCCACTAACTTTTGTCAAATAAATCTATTACCTATATATTGCCGTTAATTCATCCCATAATGTTTGTTCCCCATGTTAAACAATGCACTGTTACAGTTTTTTGCTGTTTTGCACTTTTGGTTGGGTTGTGTCTGTGATTTAACATGTGTTATTTTTATTAATATATTTTGATGTTGTAAAATATATTTTTGGGATTTATCAACCTGTTCTGTGAAAATTCTTTGAGTTTTGTACTACTGTGTGACAAGCAAATAAAACATTGTTATTGTTTTATAATGTCTTGAGTTACAGTTCTTCATAATTCTAAAGAAAATATCCTTAGTCTGTATTGTGGTTTGAAAACTGTCACATGACATTCAAAAAAAGTATCGGTATTCGGTATCGGCGAGTACATAAAAAAAAGTATCGGTACTTGTACTCGGTCCTAAAAAAGAGGCATCGGGACAACCCTAATAGAAGCCACATATTTATTCATAAAAAGATGCAGCATTATGGAGATTGGGAACCCAGTGGGTCTCTTATCCTGATATAGCAGAAAAAATGACATCAACAATAGCTGAATATTGGGAAAATAATGTTGGATCATCTCTAGACGGTGTATTGGATGCTTTTGAGGCATTTGTGTGGGGGCAATACATTTCAGCCTTAGCGGCTGTTCGGAAGGGACAAATACCCAGTTTTTACAAATGCAAATGGAACTTCAAAAGGCGATTTTTGGCTCAGATTCCAATATGACATTTTTTTATGTATTAACCACTTAACCACTTGTCCACCGGGCCTATTTTGGCACTTCTCTCCTTAATGTAAAAATTAATCAGAACCCCCAAACATTAACATTTTTTTAGCAGACACCCTAGGAAATAAAATGGCGGTCTTTGCAACTTTTTTTTTCGCACAGTATTTGTGCAATCATTTTTCAAATGCCTATTTTTGGGAAAAAAAAGGTTTCATGGATTAAAAAATACCAAAACAGTAAAGTTAGCCCAATTTTTTTGTATAATGTGAAAGATATAGTCACGCCGAGTAAATAGATACCTTTACCTGTCACGCTTTAAAATTGCGCACACTCATGGAAGGGCGCCAAACTTCGGTACTTAAAAATCTTCATAGGTGACGCTTTAATTTTTCTTTTTACAGGTTACTATTTGAGTTACAGAGGAAGTCTAGTGCTAGAATTGTTGCACACGCTCGCAACAATACCTCACATGTGGGGTTTGAACGGCGTTTACATATGTGGGCGGGACTTGCATGTGAAATCGGTTAAAAAGTAATCACTGATCACATGCCGACAGCCGCAATTGTGGCTTTGTTTACTTCCAGGACCATGTGTGACGTCATGACGTCGCGCCCGGGCCTCCGACGGTCATAGAGATGACTGGTGACCATTTGGTCACCAGTCATCTCTATGGTTTCCAGGCAGCACTGACCGATTCCCTCTCTGGGCCCCCGATGGCACGGGAGAGCCCGGAGAAGCACCGGATGGAGGCGGGGACGTCCCCTCCAGCTGCCTATAAGAATGATCAAGCCACTTTGATCGTTTTTATCGTGCACAGAATCGGCGGCTGAAGACGGCGATATCTGAATGATGCCTGTAGGCATCATTCAGATATTCCCAGACAAAGTGGAGGACGTCATATGACGTCCTCCCGTGGACAGGTGGTTAAGGACCGCCACCAGCACATATACGTCGACAGAATGGCACGTACAGGCACATCCACGTACCTGTACGTGTCTGCCTTTCCGATCGGGACCCCCTCCTGGTGCTGGCGGCGGTTCATTTTGCTGTAGAAGCGATCCCTGATGAGGGGACAGCCATTGGTTTCTGGCCGCCCCCTCGCGATCGCTCCCAGTGAATCACATGCTTCCTCTTCCTGTATAATGTAAACACAGGCAGAGGAAGTGATGTCACGCTCCACGAGGCGGTCTTTTTGACTGCAGCTCGTGGAGTGAAGACATCACACGTGAGTTGCACCAACACTACACTAACACCAGTACACATAGGCACACAATCCACCCCCCAGATCACCCCCCCCCCAGCCCTTTAGGGAAACCCTGCATCAAAAAAAAAAAAAAATGACGTGGGGGTTCCCCCTAAATATCCATACCAGGCCCTTCAGGTCTGGTATGGATTTTAAGGGGAACTCCACCCCACTCCGCGCTTCTTCTCCCACCTCGTTCTTTTCTGCATTCGGGTTTTTTTCCTCCATCTTGTTCTTCCTCTGCTTCTTCCTGCCGTCTTCTCATCTGCATCTTGCTTTGGCAAGATGCAGAAAAGAAGAAGATGGGAGAAGAAGCGCAGAAAGAAGACATTAATAAAGTTATTGTCAAAAAACGGCTAATGTGTTTTTTTACATTTTGGACAGCACGTGGGGGGGGGGGGGTCTGCCTGTACTACCTGGGGGGTGCCTGTACTGAGAGGGGGTGTCTGCACCGAGGGGGTTCTTTACTGAGGGGGGGCTATAGTTGGTGGGAGGGGGGGTGACACCATTTTTCTCTGCACCGGGTGACGCCACCCCTAGTGACGCCACTGCAGTGGGGGAAGATGTGGATATTACAGTGGGGGATGTGGATATTACAGTGGGGGGGGGGGAGATGTGGATATTACAATGGGGGAGAAGGATAGGCTCCATGGTGTAGTATCAATAAAACGATAGATTTATTAAAATGTTAACACTCACATTGGGTTGAACAAAAATGGCATGAACGAACAGATTCCCCTCCGCTCTCGGTGGCGAGTGGGGGTGACGCCACCGACGACTCTCCTCCTTCCTTCCTTCCGAACTGAGAGCGGAGGGGGTTCTGTTCGTTCATGCTGTTCAGTCATGACTTTTTTGTTCAACCCAATGTGAGTGTTTACATTTTAATAAATCTATTGTAAATCTAGGGATTTTGCCCATATTTGTGGGGAATGTGGCAACGCATACATGGGGCTACCTGCTACCCGCCCCAGCCTAAAAGCAATATAAGCAGTCTAAATATGATAACAGGCAAACTACTGGGGAATCCAGGAGCCCAAGGGATACATCCCAGGGATAACCCGAGTGGCTCCAGGGGATGGCTCCCAATGTAAGGCCCCCCAACCACCATTTGCAGAGATAACTTGATATTAAACATCTATTAGATGAGGCATATGACTAATATAAACAATTTTAAACTAGTAACAATGCAGAAAAGACATAACGGTTGTCTTGACAGCATACTCGGCAAATCCTAGGGGACCCTGTCTGGCTTTGGTCAAGAAACCAATCAGGGGTTGCCAATCATAGTGAGTGTTCCTGGGGTCAGGAGAAAAGATAAAATATTTTCCACCGGCCAGTGAGAGGTTGGAGGAATTCATACTGCTGGTGATTTGGATGCATTGGAGTGGGAGCCTTTGTTCTTTGTAAAGGTTGTCCAGCCAGTGGAAAGAGGCAAGCCAGGGGTCACTGCTTGTAGGGGCCAATCTGAGTATACGAAAAGTTGCTGTCTTGCCATTGTAAGAAGCTGAAAGGGAAATCCTCATCTGTATTTGATTTTTTTTTTAGATTGCAAGGCGTTGTGACGGGCCTAAGGGCCTCATCAGCAGAGTATGCCTGGACAGGTTAGCCAGAAGCAATGACTGGAGTGTCATCAAAGTCCTGTGAGCGTTCAGCTTGCATGATATCAACTTTGATGTTAAAGGTATGGATCCTGCAAAAGACATCTCTCTCGGGTAGGCTGGGTTTGGGTTGCGGGGCCCCAGTGATCTGTGGACGAGATCAATTTCAATCCCTTTTGTCCGGGCTGTTTTTTCTGAAAAAAACATCAGATTTCATCTGTTTTTTGTGCTCCACTGGATCGAGAAACTGTGTTGCTCTTGCACCTGTTTATGAGGCAAGATGGGTGGCAAGTGTGCCATCGGTGTAGCAGTGATTGTAGCGGCCAGTGTGGGAGCTCAGAGGAGACACGTCCTATCCGCCATGTGCAAGCCACGCCCCCAAACAAAAATAAATTGTGAGTACCTCCTTTAATATAAATCACTTTGAATCCATTGAATAGTTTGCTATATGTGGTCAAATGAAATGTGTCTAAGCCTTTCCCACTGGGTATTAAAAAGAAGAGCACTATCACTCCACATGTCAACCATTTGCACTTTTTCTGCCACATTTCACCTTCCATTTTCCAGTAAGGTAAACCAAAGTTTGGAGCAGCTTATCTAAAATAAGCCTTATTCAACATTCAGTTTTAAGTGGTTTTAGGAAAAAGATTACACATGTTAGTGGAATATATGTATAAATAGTCTAATGTACGGTAATTACACTGGAGATACCCAACTCATTTTAATTTGCTTGACTCTACAACTGGGCAGGAGAGAGGAGTAGGAGTGCAAGAAACGGCTATAAAATACTGGACTTTTGTGGATGGTGTGGTTCTCAGTTTTTACACTATTTAAAGAAGTTGCGGTACAAAATTTTACAAGAGTAGATCCAGGTGAACTTATTATGTTGACATTTGCATAATGTCTATAATAATGTTGTAGCGCTGATATTCTCCCATGTTGATGTGTGTTTGCATACTTTATTAAAACGTCTATGACATTGCTATGTTTGAGTATTTGGAGCCATCTAGTGACCAAATACTGGTAATGCAGATATGTTTTTCCTGAAAGAAGCACAAAAGACTAGACAGGAAATGACTGTTGTTTTGGGAGGAGGAGGCTGACCTTTTTTACCCAGGAGGTTTGGTGACCTACCCATGAACACCTTCTTGAGCAGTGCATGCTGGGTAGGAGGTAAAAGGAGCCGGAGCAGCCGTTTTAAGTCTCTTGGAATCGTGCGGCCTGCCTGAGAGGACCTGTGGGGAGACGGTGGCCAGATTGCAGAGACCAAGAGACACTCATCCGAGAATCGGAGGATGGGATCCACCCAGTGGAGCTGAACGAAGCGATTGGCCCAGCTGATGGAGAAGCAAGTTGCAGTCACCGGACAAAAGTTACCAGACAGAGCCTCTATCCAGTGGGTGAGTGGGTCACGGCCCACAGTTTGTTAAATCTCACATGCAGTTAGACTCATTTACAGGCCTCACTGGAAATTATAGTTCCACGAAGGAGCAGAGCAACTGACACTGAGAAGGCTTGAGGCCTATCTACCTTGATGTCTCAAGCAATGTTAAAATAGTTGTTACAGCTACACCAGGAGCATTTTCACTTCAATTTAACTCACCAAAACTGTGGATTATAAATCCCAAGGAGCCACTTTAGCTAGCGAGGAAAAGAAGATCCAGGACTAAGTACTTGAAGTGGGATCTCACACATAGCTTATAAAGTAGGGGGAGCTCCCAGGTATAGATAGAGATTATATATATATATATATATATATATATATATATATATATATACACACACACAGGGAGAGAGAGGAGCCGGACTGCAGGAGTTGGGAGTAGGCAGACCCTCCCCCCGGAGGCAATCGTCATCCTTCTCCATGCCCCTGGTGGCAATGGCGGGTGTGAGGGGGGGCCTCCCCCTCACGCCGCCCTACCTGCTCCTCTTGGGAGCCCAACTGGGGCCCAACGGGACCCCAACGGGGCAGAGGGACTCCCCCTATGAGGGAGTGAGGGGGCCTAGCCCACCCAGCCAGCCCCGTAGGTCCTTCGCCTCTCTTTATTTTAGGAGACCGCATGGCCAAAGTGCGTGTGTGTTAAACCAATTTCGTGTGTGTGCAAGTGTGGTGGTTTTTGTGGGGGAGGGCGTACTAAGCACAGGCGTACCTTGCATAGCACACCCACCGGGAGCTGGGCTGAGACCACCAAACTCAATTCACATGTAGCCGAGATCGGGAAACGAACCCTTGGCTGCAGAGGTGAACGACTTGTCAGCGCAGTGCCAATCACGTTGAGCCACCACAGCTCCTTTCACCAGCCCTCTACCCACAATATAACTTAGGTATTTTGCTTCCTCCATCCCAATGGCACACTTCTCGGGGGTTGATGGTGAACCCTGCTCTTCTTAATGAGTCTACGACTGCCTGAACCCGGGGAAGGTGGGACTCCCAATCAGTGCTGAAGATGACTAGGTAGAGGGAAGCGTACCGTTGGTGGGGACGCAGAGTTTTGTTCATGGCCCTTTGGAACGTGGCAGGGGCTGAGTGTAGACCAAATGGCATCCTCTTATATTGGAAGTGGCCTTCCGGGGTAGAGAAGGCTGTCTTCTCCCTGGATTCCTTAGTCAGGGGAATCTGCCAGTACCCTTTTGTGAGGTCCAGCGTGGACCCAACCTCTCAATTAGCTCATCTACCCGTGGCATGGGATATGCGTCAAACTTGGAAAGGACAAAGGCGAAGCCCCCTAACTGGACTTTTGAGGCACTTGTAATGTACAGTATATCTATATATAATTTATTGAAAAAAAGATATCGAATAAAATTGTTTACATGATCCAAAACAGATACAGAGCATGAATATTAGTTTAGTACAATTTATCGTATTACGCTATGTGGTGTGATTCACTGTGTTGTCCCAACGTTTCAGGGAAGAAAATCCCTTTCTTCAGGGGTAAGTCCAGGATTCACAAAATGCATCTATAAAATGTACAGAGAATGATCAGAATGATCCTAATAGTATAATCATATTGCTATAGGAGCTAGTACTGAAATTATAATACTTACAGCTAAACGAACTGTGTATTAATTCGGTCAAATGGATCTTGTATTTAAAAACATGGGTTGACTAGTGGTCCGGGCCTGCTGACCTGGCCGATGGCAACAAAGTGAGAGTTGAAAAAGTCTGGTAAGTGGGTAGGTTGTTGCCGCATTTGAGGATGCTGCTGAGGCCAAAATATTCCCTGGGCCCTAAAGTTAATATGTAATGGTGTATATTAGTGTTATAAACATAACTATGTTAAATGGGTGTGAAGAAAGAGTTTGATGTGGCATGGCTTACCTATTAAATAGCGATGGAGTGGCTTCTATTGGGCTGGAAATATGATAGAAAAATGAAAAGAATATAATACATTTGTTGAATAATATAAGGGAATAAAAATCGAATGAGACATTATGTGCAACAATCGGTTGTCATGTAGGACTATACCTTTGATATTATGTATATTATTATTTATATTATATTAGCTTGATCAAGGTGAATATTGTTGGGTGTAGTAATGCAAAATACTCAATAGATGGCGTTAAGTATTCAAAGTTTTAAAGATTAAGTAGGGGAATTGTTAAGGGTAGAAACCTTAAAGGGGTTGTAAAGATAAAAATATTTTCCTCTTAAAATTAAAGTCTGACAGTAGCTGATAAAGTAAAAAGTAATGTTTTGCATTATAACTAGTTTGATACCTGTTGAAATCGAGCTGTTTTATACACCTCTGTCACTCCTGAATCGTTATTCTCACTGACTTCCTGGTTTGCGGTGCGCATTCATTCTTGCTACATCACGGCCTAATGGGAACTACAGTTCCTATTAGGCTTAGCCTCCATGCCTATGAGGGTTAAGAGAGCATCTTCACGCATGGCTGTAGTCATGGGGAGGGGGTGAGCACATTCTGCTTTCCACCATGCAGGTGCTGGTGGAAAGCAAGAAGAGGAGAGACAGGAAATGGCATTTTCAGACCTGGATTACTGTATTTTGGAGGTCAAAAGGAAAAACGAGGTAAGTGATATTTAAATGCTCTAGCTTACAGCAATCAATTGATCTAATAAAAAACGAACCTTTAGTGTTTCTTTAATGCATATGAATAAATTAAACTGTGGTGGATGAAAAAGCCAAACAGGGAAGCTCTTTATGTGGCAAGCATGACTGGTACAAAGGAATAAGATATAACAGAGATTGGAGAGTTTTTTACCTTGAGAAGATTCATGCAGAGGAACCGTCATGTTGTCCAGCAGATTGCTGGGCTATGAATGACTGATTCCTCTGCGGATATAAGTAGTACCCTTGCGCCAATAAGCGGTGCACATTGCAACAAGTTGCAGCTGTGCTCGCACGGCTAACAAGGGTAATACTAGGCTAACAGGGAATTTGGTTCCCTGGACTATCCGTAGCGCGCGTCACCCGCGGCGCACGTGCGCGCGCATCGGGATGGCGCATCACACCGAAGTCCACCGATACAGAGTCTCGCTGTGCGAACAGCGCATGTGCACAGGGAGGAGTAAGATGGCGGCCTGGCAGATGTGATTGCCGGGTCGCCAAACGTTCACTGCTAAAGAGACCATCTGATCTCCTGCAGTGAGAGTTGTGTCGGGCAGCATCAAGCGGGGGCAACGAGTGGTGGTGTGTTATGTGAAGAAATAAAAAAGTTTGTTCTAAATGTGAATATGCTACATAGCCAGGGCGCCCTCTTGTGGCGGAATTTAGAATTACTTGGTTGCCTCGGACAGATCTAGCCTGCTCGGACCAGAGAAAAACCCTGCAACAATTTGACGTTATCCACATAGTAAGGGATTGAGGGAGAAAAGGAGGTGGAGGGGAAGGTTATTGTTATACAGGATAAACTGGAAAAAGCAAAGTTGCTCTAATTATGGTTGCAACAGGCAATTGAAATATGTCATTGGAATTGATACGAATCAGAAATAAGACAAAGTCAATACAGGTGTAACAATGTAACACTATACCAATATTTACTTGTTTACACGGCCTATAGTTACAGATAATGGTAAATTAATTGCTTATACATCGGTGCTTTAATATCATGAAAAAACTAAATAATAATAATGGTTGTTAAAACTGTTTGCTGTTCTAGAATAACCATGTAAATCATTTTGATCCTGTATGCTATTTTACATGGCCTAAAGGTTACAGGATATATTGAAGAGTTCTTACTTAGGGTCTGAGACTGGATGATCTAATTGATGTAGATTACAACTGTGTTTAATATATGGCAAAAAAAGGAAAAGAACAAAAGGAAGAAAGATAAGTGAAACAATGAAATAAAAAGTAAGGGATTGTGGTGGTAGGGATACATGGTGATGTTGAGGTGGTAGTATTTGGAAGATCATTTTTCTATTCCACCAGAGGAAAAACCCTCTAGAAAGGGTTTAAAACATACAGCTTCGTTCAGACCGGGGGGCATGGTGGCTTGTAAAGTATAGATCCATTGCAGTTTCAGTTGGAGGAGGGACTTGTTCCAATCTCCGCCTCTGGGACTGGGGTGAATGCGGTCAAGAATCAGGAATTTGATGTTGGGGAATTTGCCTGCATGTACCAATTAAGTATGGCGTCCAAGAGGAAGTTCTGGATCGTTTTTCCGCATGCTTCTAATGTGTTTGTAGGCCCGCTGCCAAAATTGTAATTTAGTCTTGCCTATGTAAAAACATCCACAGTCACAACATAGCATGTAAATAACGCCTAACGTTTTACAGTTGGCGAAGTGTTGAGGATAAAAAGTTTGACCGTTTGGGAGCATGGGATTCTTCTCTGTATACATAAATTTGCAGTAGTTGCATTTTCCACACATAAATGTGCCTTTAGCTTTGCAGGGGTCTGATCGTGCATTCCCTTTGTATTCACTTGTGACAAGTTTGTCCTTTATGGATTTTGCTCTTTTCAGTGAGAAGAGCGGGTGTTTTGGTACAAATTGTCCCAAAGTGGAGTCCATAGACTGTAGATGCCAGTATTTTTTGATGATGTTTGTAATCGCATTGTGTTGCATACTGAATCTAGTTATAATTCGACTGGGATTGCTGGTGTCGCGAGATTTGGGCGAGTGCAGAATAGTGTTTCTGTTTTGTGCGAGCACACGTTGATATGCGCGCTTAATGCAAGAGTGTGAATAGCCGCGTTGTAATAAGCAGCGTATTCCTTTTTTGGACGTTGAAGTCTTCAGAGACAGTCTACAAAAACTGGGAAGCAAACTCTATAGAAAACCGACATCCGGGAACAACATTCTTCACGCGTCCAGCTTCCATCCTCAAGCACTAATTAAATCTATTCCCTATGGACAGTACCTACGGATTCGACGGAACTGTTCCGGCGATGAAGAATTTAAAGACCAGGCACGTAACCTACGAGACAGATTATTACAACGCGGCTATTCACACTCTTGCCTTAAGCGCACATATCAACGTGTGCTCGCACAAAACAGAAACACTATTCTGCACTCGCCCAAATCTCGCGACACCAGCAATCCCAGTCGAATTATTACTAGATTCAGTATGCAACACAATGCGATTACAAACATCATCAAAAAATACTGGCATCTACTGTCTATGGACTCCACTTTGGGACAATTTGTACCAAAACACCCGCTCTTCTCACTGAAAAGGGCAAAATCCATAAAGGACAAACTTGTCACAAGTGAATACAAAGGGAATGCACGATCAGACCCCTGCAAAGCTAAAGGCACATTTATGTGTGGAAAATGCAACTACTGCAAATTTATGTATACAGAGAAGAATCCCATGCTCCCAAACGGTCAAACTTTTTATCCTCAACACTTCGCCAACTGTAAAACTTTAGGCATTATTTACATGCTATGTTGTGACTGTGGATGTTTTTACATAGGCAAGACTAAATTACAATTTTGGCAGCGGGCCTACAAACACATTAGAAGCATGCGGAAAAACGATCCAGAACTTCCTCTTGGACGCCATACTCAATTGGTACATGCAGGCAAATTCCCCAACATCAAATTCCTGATTCTTGACCGCATCCACCCCAGTCTCAGAGGCGGAGATTGGAACAAGTCCCTCCTCCAACTGGAACTGCGATGGATCTATACTTTACAAGCCACCATGCCCCCCGGACTGAACGAAGCTGTATGTTTTAAACCCTTTCTAGAGGGTTTTTCCTCTGGTGGAATAGAAAAATGATCTTCCAAATACTACCACCTCAACATCACCATGTATCCCTACCACCACAATCCCTTACTTTTTATTTCATTGTTTCACTTATCTTTCTTCCTTTTGTTCTTTTCCTTTTTTTGCCATATATTAAACACAGTTGCAATCTACATCAATTAGATCATCCAGTCTCAGACCCTAAGTAAGAACTCTTCAATATATCCTGTAACATTTAGGCCATGTAAAATAGCATACAGGATCAAAATGATTTACATGGTTATTCTAGAACAACAAACAGTTTTAACAACCATTATTATTATTTAGTTTTTTCATGATATTAAAGCACCGATGTATAAGCAATTGAATTACCATTATCTGTAACTATAGGCCGTGTAAACAAGTAAATATTGGTATAGTGTTACATTGTTACATCTGTATTGACTTTGTCTTATTTCTGATTCGTATCAATTCCAATGACATATTTCAATTGCCTGTTGCAACCATAATTAGAGCAACTTTGCTTTTTCCAGGTTATCCTGTATAACAATAACCTTCCCCTCCACCTCCTTTTCTCCCTCAATCCCTTACTATGTGGATAACGTCAAATTGTTGCAGGGTTTTTCTCTGGTCCGAGCAGGCTAGATCTGTCCGAGGCAACCAAGTAATTCTAAATTCCGCCACTAGAGGGCGCCCCGGCTATGTAGCATATTCACATTTAGAACAAACTTTTTTATTTCTTCACATAACACACCACCACTCGTTGCCCCCGCTTAATGCTGCCCGACACAACTCTCACTGCAGGAGATCAGATGGTCTCTTTAGCAGTGAACGTTTGGCGACCCGGCAATCACATCTGCCAGGCCGCCATCTTACTCCTCCCTTTGCACAAGCGCTGTTCGCACAGCGAGGCTCTGTGTCGGTGGACTTCGGTGTGACGCGCCATCCCGATGCGCGCGCAAGCGCGCCGCGGGTGACGCGCGCTACGGATAGTCCAGGGAACCAAATTCCCTGTTAGCCTAGTATTACCCTTGTTAGCCGTGCGAGCACAGCTGCAACCTGTTGCAATGTGCACCGCTTATTGGCGCAAGGGTACTACTTATATCCGCAGAGGAATCAGTCATTCATAGCCCAGCAATCTGCTGGACAACATGACGGTTCCTCTGCATGAATCTTCTCAAGGTAAAAAACTCTCCAATCTCTGTTATATCTTATTCCTTTGTACCAATCATGCTTGCCACATAAAGAGCTACCCTGTTTGGCTTTTTCATCCACCACAGTTTAATGTATTCATATGCATTAAGGTTTCCACCCTTAACAATTCCCCTACTTAATCTTTAAAACTTTGAATACTTAACGCCATCTATTGAGTATTTTGCATTACTACACCCAACAATATTCACCTTGATCAAACTAATATAATATAAATAATAATATACATAATATCAAAGGTATAGTCCTACATGACAACCGATTGTTGCACATAATGTCTCATTCGATTTTTATTCCCTTATATTATTCAACAAATGTATTATATTCTTTTAATTTTTCTATCATATTTCCAGCCCAATAGAAGCCACTCCATCGCTATTTAATAGGTAAGCCATGCCACATCAAACTCTTTCTTCACACCCATTTAACATAGTTATGTTTATAACACTAATATACACCATTACATATTAACTTTAGGGCCCAGGGAATATTTTGGCCTCAGCAGCATCCTCAAATGCGGCAACAACCTACCCACTTACCAGACTTTTTCAACTCTCACTTTGTTGCCATCGGCCAGGTCAGCAGGCCCGGACCACTAGTCAACCCATGTTTTTAAATACATGATCCATTTGACCGACTTGATACACAGTTCGTTTAGCTGTAAGTATTATAATTTCAGTACTAGCTCCTATAGCAATATGATTATACTATTAGGATCATTCTGATCATTCTCTGTACATTTTATAGATGCATTTTGTGAATCCTGGACTTACCCCTGAAGAAGGGATTTTCTTCCCTGAAACGTTGGGACAACACAGTGAATCACACCACATAGCGTAATACGATAAATTGTACTCAACTAATATTCATGCTCTGTATCTGTTTTGGATCATGTAAACAATTTTATTCGATATCTTTTTTTCAATAAATTATATATAGATATACTTTTTCTGTTATATACTGTACATTACAAGTGCCTCAAAAGTCCAGTTAGGGGGCTTCGCCTTTGTCCTTTCCGATTTTGTATTTGGATGCGGCACTACAGAAAATTGACACTGATAACTCCCCTTATGCGTCAAACTTGGAGACTTCATTAAGCTTTCTGAAGTCGTTGCAGAAGCAGAGGGTGCCGTTGGGCTTGGGTACCAACAAAATTGGACTTGACCACTCGCCCTGCGACTCTTCAATGACTCCAAACTCGAACATTCTTTTAACCTCTTCTGACACTGCCACCCTATGAGCTTCTGGGATACGGTAAGGCTTTAACCTGACTTTTACATTGGGCTCGGTCACAATGTCATGCTCGATGACGTTGGTGCGACCGGGCAACTCTGAAAACATGTCTATTTCTTTGTAGAAACTCTTTTGTTTTCTGGGTTTGGGGCCTAGTCAGGGTAGCAGCAACCTGCACCAAGTCGATCCCTGCATGGTCCCCTGACTGTACCCCTACTACCGCGGACACTTGTTCTCTGTCTCTCCAGGGTTTTTAACAAATTAATGTGATAGATCTGGTATGGTTTTCTTTTCCCCGGCTGGTGTACCTTGTAGTCCACCTCACCGACTTTCTCTACCACCTCGAATGGGCCCTGCCACTTGGCCAAGAATTTACTCTCCACCGTGGGTATTAGAACAGCCACCGGTCTCCTACTTGGAACTGTCTAATTTTAGCCGACCGGTTATACACTCTCCTTTGGGCATCCTGAGCCTTCTGCATGTGCTCCCTCACCAGCGGCATCAGCTTAGTCACCCTCTCTCGCATTTGAGAGATATGCTCTACCACCGTTTTGTGTGGTGAGGACTCACTTTCCCACGTTTCTTTTACCAGGTCAAGTAACCCCCGGGGCCTTCGTCCATACACTAACTCAAATGGCGAGAAACCCGTGGATGCTTGTGGGACCTCCCGGATAGCAAACAACAGGACAGGGAGTAACATATCCCAATCCTTCCCATCTTTTCAACATGGACTTTAGGTTTTTATTAAATCTTTAGACTAGGCCATCAGTAGGGAGCGAACAAAACGGGTCGTTCGCGCCAAATTCGAATGACGCGCAAAGGCCCATAATTCAGTGCGGCGTTGAGCGCTGATGATTGGCCAAGCATGCACCATGACCCCGCATGCTTGGCCAATCACAGCGTCCAAAAAATGAAGAGACCTAATTGGCCAAAGCCTGGGTGCTTTGGCCAATTAGGGCTCAGGGCTTTAGCACACGCCCCACACAAAAAAGGCCTCGTGTAGTGTGTTCCAGCTTTCAGAGAGAGAAGTCAGACAGACAGTGAGTTAGAGAGAGATAGATAGATAGATAGAGACACAGTGTCTTTTCAGATAGATAGATAGAGCAGGGAGGCTAGTAGTCAGTATAGTTAAATTTACAGTTTGTAGAGAATATATTCACATCCCTAGGAGTTGTCAATATATTTATAAACTGTATAGCTTAGCTAGATCTGCAATTAGTATCTGTCAGGCAGGAGATTGTGTTTGATGCAGTGCTCTAACGTGTTGTATTGCCTGCATTAGGGTTTACCTTAAACATAGTACTCCGTGTTAGTCAACGTGTGCTAGTTAATTGCACATAGACGCATTAGCTGTTACTGCAAGTGTGTTATTTATTTGCACAGAAACGCAGTTCCTGTTAATGCAAGTGGGCTATTGAATTGCACAGAAACGCAGTCGCTCTGACTGTGCGTGTGCTGTTTAATACCACCTGAGCGCATTTGGTGTCACTGCACATGTGCTGTTACATACCACCTGAGCGCATTTGGTGTCACTGCACGTGTGCTGTTACATACCACCTGAGCGCATTTGGTGTCACTGCACGAGTGCTGTTATTACATACCACCTGAGCGCAGTTGGTGTCACTGCACGTGTGCTGTTACATAGCACCTGAGCGCAGTTGGTCCACTGCGCTTGTGCTGTTACATACCACCTGAGCCCATTTGGTGTCACTGCACGTGTGCTGTTACATACCACCTGAGCGCATTTGGTGTCACTGCACGTGTGCTGTTATTACATACCACCTGAGCGCAGTTGGTGTCACTGCGCTTGTCCTCATACATACCACCTGAGCGCATTTGGTGTCACTACACGTGTGCTGTTATTACATACCACCTGAGCGCAGTTGGTGTCACCGCACGTGTGCTGTTACATACCACCTGAGCGCAGTTGGTGTCACCGCACGTGTGCTGTTAAATAGCACCTGAGCGCATTTGGTGTCACTGCACGTGTTCTGTTATTACATCCACCTGAGCGCAGTTGGTGTCACTGCACGTGTCCTGTTACATACCACCTGAGCGCATTTGGTGTCACTGCACGTGTGCTGTTATTACATACCACCTGAGCGCAGTTGGTGTCACCGCACGTGTGCTGTTACATACCACCTGAGCGCAGTTGGTGTCACCGCACGTGTGCCACCTGAGCGCATTTGGTGTCACTGCACGTGTGTTATTACATCCACCTGAGCGCAGTTGGTGTCACTGCACGTGTGCTGTTACATACCACCTGAGCGCATTTTGTGTCACTGCA
The DNA here is from genome assembly GCA_029574335.1 of Rana kukunoris. NCBI lineage: Eukaryota > Metazoa > Chordata > Amphibia > Anura > Ranidae > Rana > Rana kukunoris. Next base: position 391,704,470 of record CM056052.1, read on the forward strand.
CGTGTGCTGTTATTACATACCACCTGAGCGCAGTTGGTGTCACCGCACGTGTGCTGTTACATACCACCTGAGCGCAGTTGGTGTCACCGCACGTGTGCTGTTAAATAGCACCTGAGCGCAGTTGGTCTCACTGCGCTTGTGCTGTTAAATAGCACCTGAGCGCATTTGGTGTCACTGCACGTGTGCTGTTACATACCACCTGAGCGCAGTTGGTGTCACTGCACGTGTGCTGTTACATACCACCTGAGCGCATTTGGTGTCACTACACGTGTGCTGTTATTACACCACTTGTGCTGTTACCATACCACCTGAGCGCAGTTGGTGTCACCGCACGTGTGCTGTTACATACCACCTGAGCGAGTTGGTGCGCACGTGTGCTGTTAAATAGCACCTGGTGTCACTGTTAAATACCACATTTGGTGTGTGCTGTTACATACCACCTGAGCGCAGTTGCACGTGTGTACCACCAGCGCAGTTGGTGTGTGCTGTTATTACATCCACCTGAGCGCAGTTGGTGTCACTGCACGTGTCCTGTTACATACCACCTGAGCGCATTTGGTGTCACTGCACGTGTGCTGTTATTACATACCACCTGAGCACAGTTGGTGTCACTGCACTTGTGCTGTTACATACCACCTGAGCGCAGTTGGTGTCACTGCACTTGTGCTGTTATTACATACCACCTGAGCGCAGTTAGTGTCACCGCACGTGTGCTGTTACATACCACCTGAGCGCAGTTGGTGTCACCGCACGTGTGCTGTTAAATAGCACTTGAGCGCAGTTGGTCTCACTGCGCTTGTGCTGTTAAATAGCACCTGAGCGCATTTGGTGTCACTACACGTGTGCTGTTATTACATACCACCTGAGCGCAGTTGGTGTCACCGCACATGTGCTGTTACATACCACCTGAGCGCAGTTGGTGTCACCGCACGTGTGCTGTTAAATAGCACCTGAGCGCATTTGGTGTCACTGCACGTGTTCTGTTATTACATCCACCTGAGCGCAGTTGGTGTCACTGCACGTGTCCTGTTACATACCACCTGAGCGCATTTGGTGTCACTGCACGTGTGCTGTTATTACATACCACCTGAGCACAGTTGGTGTCACTGCACTTGTGCTGTTACATACCACCTGAGCGCAGTTGGTGTCACTGCACTTGTGCTGTTATTACATACCACCTGAGCGCAGTTAGTGTCACCGCACGTGTGCTGTTACATACCACCTGAGCGCAGTTGGTGTCACCGCACGTGTGCTGTTAAATAGCACCTGAGCGCAGTTGGTCTCACTGCGCTTGTGCTGTTAAATACCACCTGAGCGCATTTGGTGTCACTGCACGTGTGCTGTTACATACCACCTGAGCGCATTTGGTGTCACTGCACGTGTGCTGTTACATACCACCTGAGCGCATTTGGTGTCACTACACGTGTGCTGTTATTACATACCACCTGAGCGCAGTTGGTGTCACCGCACGTGTGCTGTTACATACCACCTGAGCGCAGTTGGTGTCACCGCACGTGTGCTGTTAAATAGCACCTGAGCGCAGTTGGTCTCACCGCGCTTGTGCTGTTATTACATCCACCTGAGCGCAGTTGGTGTCACTGCACGTGTCCTGTTACATACCACCTGAGCGCATTTGGTGTCACTGCACGTGTGCTGTTATTACATACCACCTGAGCACAGTTGGTGTCACTGCACTTGTGCTGTTACATACCACCTGAGCGCAGTTGGTGTCACTGCACTTGTGCTGTTATTACATACCACCTGAGCGCAGTTAGTGTCACCGCACGTGTGCTGTTACATACCACCTGAGCGCAGTTGGTGTCACCGCACGTGTGCTGTTAAATAGCACCTGAGCGCAGTTGGTGTCACTGCACGTGTTCTGTTATTACATCCACCTGAGCGCAGTTGGTGTCACTGCACGTGTCCTGTTACATACCACCTGAGCGCATTTGGTGTCACTGCACGTGTGCTGTTACATACCACCTGAGTGCAGTTGGTGTCACCGCACGTGTGCTGTTAAATAGCACCTGAGCGCAGTTGGTCTCACTGCGCTTGTGCTGTTAAATAGCACCTGAGCGCATTTGATGTCACTGCACGTGTGCTGTTACATACCACCTGAGCGCATTTGGTGTCACTGCACATGTGCTGTTACATACCACCTGAGCGCATTTGGTGTCACTACACGTGTGCTGTTATTACATACCACCTGAGCACATTTGGTATCACTGCACGTGTGCTGTTATTACATCCACCTGAGCGCAGTTGGTGTCACTGCACGTGTGCTGTTACATACCACCTGAGCTCATTTTGTGTCACTGCACGTGTGCTGTTATTACATCCACCTGAGCGCAGTTAGTGTCACCGCACGTGTGCTGTTACATACCACCTGAGCGCAGTTGGTGTCACCGCACGTGTGCTGTTACATACCACCTGAGCGCAGTTGGTCTCACTGCGCTTGTGCTGTTACATACCACCTGAGCGCATTTGGTGTCACTGCACGTGTGCTGTTACATACCACCTGAGCGCATTTGGTGTCACTGCACGTGTGCTGTTATTACATCCACCTGAGCGCAGTTGGTGTCACTGCACGTGTGCTGTTACATACCACCTGAGCGCATTTGGTGTCACTGCACGTGTGTTGTTGTTACATACCACCTGAGCGCATTTGGTGTCACTGCACGTGTGCTGTTGCATACTACCTGAGCGCATTTGGTGTCACTGCACGTGTGCTGTTATTACATACCACCTGAGCGCATTTGGTGTCACTGCACATGTGCTGTTACATACCACCTGAGCGCATTTGGTGTCACTGCACGTGTGCTGTTACATAGCACCTGAGTGCAGTTGGTCTCACTGCGCTTGTGCTGTTACATACCACCTGAGCGCATTTGGTGTCACTGCACGTGTTCTGTTACATACCACCTGAGCGCATTTGGTGTCACTGTACATGTGCTGTTACATACCACCTGAGCGCATTTGGTGTCACTGCACATGTGCTGTTACATACCACCTGAGCGCATTTGGTGTCACTGCACGTGTGCTGTTACATACCACCTTAGCGCAGTTGGTCTCACTGCGCTTGTGCTGTTACATACCACCTGAGCGCATTTGGTGTCACTGCACGTGTGCTGTTATTACATACCACCTGAGCGCAGTTGGTCTCACTGTGCTTGTGCTGTTACATGCCACTTGAGCGCATTTGGTGTCAGTGCCCGTGTGCTGTTATTACATACCACCTGAGCGCAGTTGGTGTCACTGCACGTGTGCTGTTGCATACCACCTGAACGCATAAATATGTCTGGAAGGACAACAAAGAGAGGCAGAGAGTCACGAGGGCAAGCAGGCTCTGCATCTAGAGGTAATGCTGGTGGTAGATGTGGTGCATCCTCTTCAGCACGTGGCCATGGCCGCTCGTCCTTCTTTTCGGGAGCTGGCCGTGTTGAACCTCAACATGCAGAGAAATTAGTAGAGTGGATGACCAAGCCATCCTCATCCTCCTCTTCCTCTCTCACACAGACTGATCTAAGTTTGTCTGGCAAAGCAGCTGCCAAGGTGTCCTCTTCCCTCTGTACAATGGCTTCACACAATCCTTCCCTAGTCCCAGCATGTCCTCCTGAGGAGTCCCCCGAACTGTTTCAACACAGTGTTGGGTACATGCTTCAGGAAGATGCACAGCGTTTTGAAGACTCCGATGACGGAACACAGATAGAGGAAGGCATTGATGTGAGTCCAGGGAGAGGGGGTGGCCGAGAGGGACAGCAATCTGGCAGTGATGTTCCCCCAGCTTGAGCATACTGCCAGGTTGTTGACAGTGATGAGGAGGGAGGGGATGATGAGGTCACTGACTCTACCTGGGTGCCTGATAGGAGAGAGGAGGAGGAGGAAGAGGAGGAGGTGGACGAGGCACAGGCACATCTCCAAAGAGGCAGGATGCCCTCCAGGGGTCAGCTTAAGGGCACACCAACTGCATTACAGCACACATCTACGGCGCTTGTGCATGGCGCTGCTGTGTCTGACCGGTACAGCAAAAGTTCTTTGGTGTGGGCCTTTTTTGAAACATGTCCACAAGATCGTACCTTTGCTATTTGCAACATATATCGCAAGCGTATCTCGCGTGGCCAAAACATCAACCGCCTGGGTACCACATGCTTGTCCAGACATATGTCGACCTGCCATGCAGCTCGTTGGCAAGCACACCAGAAAGACCCACACCAAAGACAAAAGCGTACCCCCCTTGCACTTCTGTGACCTCCAACCCCACTAGACCCCCAGTCCTCTCTGAAGCCTGCAGTGAAGGTGTTGAAATCGGTGTGTCACAAGCTAGTAGCGGGCAATCTACTGATAGATAGTACCAGGCAAATTTCCCTGCCCCAGCTGCTGCAGCGCCGAAAGAAGTACAATCCCAGCCATCCACATGCCCAGCAGTTGAATGCTAGCTTAGCGAAATTGCTAGCACTTCAACTGCTACCTTTTCAGTTGGTGGATTCTGCCCCCTTCCGTGAGTTTGTGCAATGTGCAGTACCTCAGTGGCAAGTACCAAAACGCCTCTTTTTCTCACGGAAGGCGATTTCGGCTCTCTACCGGCAAGTGGAAGGCAATGTACATACCTCGCTGGACAGGGCGGTCAGTGGTAAGGTGCATCTTACCGCTGACTCATGGTCCAGCAGGCATGGACAGGGACAGGGACGTTACCTGTCTTTTACGGCGCATTGGGTGACTCTGCTGGCAGCTGGGAAGGACACAGGGCAAGGTCCAGTAGTTTTGGAGGTTGTTCCGCCACCACGCCTCCAAAACACTACTACTGTTTGTGACACACCTCTCTCCTCCTCCCCCTCCTCTTCGTCTTCCTCTGTGGCCTCTTCCTGTGGTGATGTTTTCTCTGAACCAGCCGTGCTCCGTAGGCGTACGAGGGGCTACGCAGGAATGCAGGCCAAGAGATGCCATGCGGTGCTAGACCTGGTGTGCTTGGGAGACAGGAGCCACACTGGGAAAGAGGTTCTTTCAGCTCTGCAGGGGCAGGCTCAGAGGTGGTTGACGCCATGCCAGCTGAAGCCTGGGATGGTGGTCAGCGATAATAGCACCAACCTCCTCTTTGCCCTGCGACAGGGAAAACTCACCCACGTGCCCTGTTTTGCGCATGTCCTGAATTTGGTGGTGCAGCGGTTCTTGGGCAGATACCTGGGCTTACAGGATGTCCTGAAGCAGGCCAGGAAAGTCTGTGTGCATTTCCGGAGGTCATATAATGCCACTGCTCGGCTGACAGACCTCCAAAGGGAATACAACCTGCCCAAGAACCGCCTTATCTGCGACATGCCCACCAGATGGAACTCTACGTTGGCCATGCTGCAGCGGCTGCACACGCAGCAGCGGGCCATCAATGAGTACTTGTGCCAATATGGCAGCAGAACTGGGTCAGGGGAGCAAGGTTTTTTTCCCCCACGCCAGTGGGCCTTGATCAGGGATGCATGCACTGTCCTGTCCATCGCCAGCGTCTGGTTTACATGGTCCGGGAATACCTAGGGGCAAGATCCGACTTGGACTCCTTCCCCACCGAAAATCCTCTGGCTTACTGGGTCTTGAGGATGGATCACTGGCCAGAGCTTGCACAGTACGCAATTGAGCTACTGGCTTGCCTTGCATCCAGTGTTCTTTCAGAACGGACATTCAGTGCTGCTGGAGGCTTTGTGACTGATCACAGGGTTGCGCCTCTCCACCGACTCTGTTGATCGACTGACCTTCATCAAAATAAATCAGGCTTGGATCAACACCAGCTACCAAGCACCTGATGCTGATGTTACTGAATAATATTTTTTTGTTGAAATGTCGGATCCCTTTTAGACTGCGTATGCTGATGCTGAGTGACTGTCCTCTTATGCTGCTGATGGAATATCCTTCTCCTCCTCACTTTTCTTGCTGATAGCTAGTAAGAAATGTTGTGTTTCTGGGCTCTGCCACCAGTACCTAAGGCACAATTTTTCTGCCCCTGTTTAACAGGGGCGCCTAATAACAATTTTTGATGCAATTCTTTGCACGTGGCTCCTTGTTGCGCTCCAATTGGAGTCATTGGGAGGGGTTGCAGTGTTGTGTTGTGCCCAAGGCACAATTTTTCTGCCACTGTTTAACATGGGCGCCTAATAACAATTTTTGATGCAATACTTTGCACGTGGCTCCTTGTTTGAGGGGTGTCCTTTTTTCTAAAAAATTTCTTTCACAAAACAATAATGGCCCCCCGCCACCGCTAAAATATTCGACATATTGTTGCCACACAGCACGTGCGCAAGCAGTATTTTTTACTTTTTGTATAGTCTTATGTTGTGCAGGGACATTTCTAAACACGTGCCACTACTATAGACACCCAGCAGGTGTGATATTTAAAGGAATTTTTTTCTTTTTTTTTCCACTTTAAGCATCATTAAAATGGCTGCTCCGGAAAAAACGGCAGTTTTTAAAACTTTTTTTTTCCATTGATACATGTTCCCTGGGGCAAGACCCGGGTTCTGAACAACGTTTTCCAACATTAAATTGAAAATTGTTCTTTAAAACGACCGTTTTTGAATTCGAACGTTCAAGTCCCATAGACTTCAATGGGGTTCTAAATATTCGCGCGAACCCGCGGTCTGTTCGAACGTTCTGATGCGAACCGATGTTCGTCTCATCCCTAGCCATCAGTCTGTGGGTGGTAGATGGACGTCCGCAACTGCTTAATTTGAAACAGTTTGCACAAGTCCGCCATCACCTTTGACATAAAAGGGGTACCCTAGTCTGTCAGGATCTCTTTGGGGAACCCAGTTCGTGAGAACATTTGAAACAATTCCCTGGCAAAGGGACGGCTTCTGGATACCTAGTTGCGTAATCTAGGATGACCAATATGTATTGGTGCCCCCGTGCCGACTTTACCAGGGGTCCCACCAGATCCATAGCGATCCGCTCAAACGGGACTTTGATAATTGGCAAGGGCACCAGAGGGTTTTTATAGTGTGGCACTGGGGTTGATAACTGGCAAATGGGACAAGACGCACAGTATCTTTTAACCTCGGCCTTCAACCCTGGCCAGTAAAACCGGTCGGTTATCCTGGCCTCTGTTTTCTCCGCCCCCAGGTGTCCTCCCAGTGCATCGTTGTGGGCTAGATCAAGGAGCATCCGCCTATACGGTTGGGGAACCAGCAACTGCTCTATAGTTTCCCCTCGGCTCTCAGCCACTCGATACAGTAAGTCCCCCTTCAACGCAAAGTGAGGGAACCTCTGATCTGCGTCTGGAATTTGTGGGACCCCATCAATAACAGAAACCTGCTCTCGAGCATTGACCAAGTTAGGGTTCTGTAATTGGGCAGTACCAAATGCACCCCTGGACACATCTAGATCTGGATGTACTGGCCTTGAGGATATTTCCCTTTCATCCTCCTCAACCGGGGAGAGCTCCTCATCATCCTCCCCCAGCATAACTTGTAATGGGAAGACTCCCCCCCCCCCCCAGAGATCAACTCGGGTTCAAGACCTGGGTCAGGGGCATTATCCTCCACATTAGCATTCCCTGTGACTTCATTGTCAATGACAGGTATTTCCATATCAGAGGGGTGCATTTCAGGTATGGACCTCTCAGACCCTGTCCCATCTGTACCTCGTTCCATAGTTCCAGAAATAGTGGTCAGTCCCGCCCCACTATGATGTCATAAATTAAACTGTTTACCACCCCGACCTCCTGTGTAACTGAGGCATGGCGATAAGAGACAGTCACCGGGACCAAGGGGTACTCCTTGGTGTCCCCATGGATACACACTACCCGAAGAGTTTTAGTCACTGGCCCAAGCCTCCCAAGTACCCTGGCATGTACTAATGTTACCATGCTACCGGAGTCCAGTAGGGCCCTGGCAGGAAGGTGGTTCACCCACACTTCACACTCAAACCGTCCTGCAGCCAGATCAAGATGAGTGGTACACACACTTTGCACATAGAAGGAGCTTCTCCGAACAGTTCCACACTCCATAGGCTCCTCCTGCAGTGGGCATTGTGCCCGGGTATGTCCCCAGGACCTACATCGCCAACACTGTAGGTTCTCCGTCCTTGGGACAGGTGCCAATCTTCGTGCTTCTACGGAAGCTGGTGCAGATTTTCAGGTTCCAACGTCTGGCGGTGCCTCTCTCCTAGGTGTTGGGGCTGGTCTGGTCATCCTTAGTGTGGGTTCCCGACGTTTGGTAGGCCCAAGAAAATCCTCTACAACGGTATACCTTTCAACTAACTCAACCAGCTGGACAGCAGTTGCAGGGTCTCCATGGCTTACCCAGCGCTGTAGGTCCTCTGGCAGGGACCGCAGGTACCAGTCCATCACTACCCGTTCCACCATTTGTGGACCGGACAACTTTTCGGGCTGCAGCCACTTTTTGACCAACTGTACCAGTTTGTGCATTTGGGACCTGGGTGGTCTGTCAAGTTTGTACCGCCAGCGATGCACCCTCTGAGCCCGGACAGCTATGGTTACCCCAAGGTGGGCCAGGATCTCTGCCTTCAGTCGCTCATAGTCGCTGATGTGCTCAGATGGGAGATCAAAATAGGCCTTTTTTGGGTCACCGGTGAGAAAGGGGCAGATAATACCAGCCCATTGGTCACGAGGCCACCCCTCTCTCTCTGCTACCCTTTCAAAGGTAGTAAGGAAGGCCTCTACATCATCGCTGGGTGTCAACTTTTGTAAAAAATGGCTGGCTCTCACGGACACTTGGTTGCCAGCGGCAATGACCGCTTGCTCTCGTCCCTGAGCTAGCCGCTGTAATGCCTCCTGCAAGGCAGCCACTTGTGCTTGAGAGGACTCCTGCTGAACTGTAAACTGGGCAACTAACAGTCGTGTGTTTTCTTGCTGCTGAGCCATCGCTTCCTCATGGCTACGGTTTGCCTCTGCCAACGCTTGCTGCTGGGTCACGGTGGCTTGCTGCTGGGTCACAGTGGCTTGTGCCAGAGCCTTGATGATCTCCTCCATGCTTTTGCTTGTTGCTTGCAATGATTGGGCTGACTTCACCCAAGACATGCCATAAGCACACTGTCCCTTTAAATGTCAGTTTTTAATTTTAAACGGTTTTGCGCCTGCAAATGCACTGTGCCTGCATTCGACACCAATTGTTACGTTTGGGGGCTATATCTCAACAGGGATTCAGTGCTTAAACTGTTGGTTTGAAGAAAAAAAGGCTTTTATTCACAGAAAAGCAAAATAAGGCTTTCTCAGCATGCCAGAAAACTATAACATAAAAGTCCGCTTGGCTCCAGCGTCAACAAAAAGTCTGCTTATTTCCAGCACAAAACAGTGAAAGAAAATGACATACGGTTTGTTGAAAGACACGTCTTCATCCCCTGCACTCCAAAAGTCCTCACTGTGCAGCTAGCAGACTCCCATCTTGTCCTCACAGGTGCACTCTCCCAACTCCCTCACCACCTCCAGTACTACTTCCTGCTTTAATGGGTGGTTCTCTGGGAGAGTTAACACCATGTGCGCTGGCTCCCAAGGTTTAGGATTGGAGGATCCGTCCCACCCAAATAACACTTTGGAGCCTCCAAAATTCCAGGCCCCCAACTACTTTATTAAGATAGAGAAGACTGCGAGCCAGTCCTCTCTGAATCCTCTCTGAATTAGCGCCTGCCTGGAACTTTTCACCCACTTTTGGGTGACCCCCCTGAATCTGCTACCTCTATTTAAATGGACCATAGTCCAAATAGTGGCGCCGTATAGCACCCATCCAGGACCCAACCCCGGCGTCCTGTGCAATATATATATATATATATATATATATATATATATATATATTTATATTGTAGTAGTCCGGTACCCCAGGGATGTGTTGACCCAGGGTTCTCAACCGGTCTGGTTGAGGGGCTCCAGGAAACTAGTAGTTTACAGAGGAAACTGGCCTTCCAGTTTCCTCATTTGTTAATAAAGTCCAGTTTGGGACCTGGAGCCCGGGGATTTCACAGAGATCTGGGTGGGATGAAATCCCCAGTCCTGGGTCCATACTTTCAGATCAGCGCACTGATTGTGCAGGTGTGTTTGGGCCTGATAGGAAACTCAGGACCAGCATCCTGGGCTCCACCTTCCCGAGGAGTCCAGGCATGCAAGGGAGAGTGCAGGTATGCATGGAATAAGCTGGAGAGTGCAGGCTGCACTGTGAGACCTGAGCGAGGTTGCTGACAGGAGTCAGGAAGGTTCCATGCTGGAGCCTAAGCAGTTGGGCTACTGCTGAGGAGAGCCAGGTGGCTCTGTATTTTCTTTACACGGGTAAGCCAGGAGGCTGAACGTATCATTTTTCGTGGACAGTAAAGAGCCCCTGTGTGGGAATACTCTGTTTGGATTTTTTTGTTTATTTTTGCCTTTTGAAGTGGGCCAACAAGCCCTTAAACAGAGTTCTGGACTGACGTGAATTTCTTAAAATCGCATATCCCACTTGAGCTAAACAACCCCCAATATTACAAGTGGTGGATTCAGCGGGCACAAGATGGTGAAATCCGGGTCCTTGCTCTACAAGTGAGTTCACGTCAGGAACTGTTGGCTGTGTGCGGAAGGGCAGCCAGGCAAAAGGCATTGCATGTACCTGGGAAAGGTGAATCTTGGCAGAACTAGAGATCCCTGCAAAAGTAAGTTCATCTGTTATATGAACTGTTTGTGTGCTTGAGACAGCACAATCTGTGTGTGCAGCTGAGGAGAGCTTGCACAAACTGAAAATCAACTTGCTTTAAAGTGACAGTGCTTCATTTTTTTTTGCTGGACGGCGCAAAAGTTTGGTGGAGTGACTGCGAAGATGATGCAAGGATTTGAGCCTGCCTTAGAGTATTGCAGACTGTTTTTTGCTACACAAACTCCAGTTAAATCAAAAAGAATAAAGGCAAAGCCCCCTAGTCGGACTTTAAAGGCACTGTGGTGTGTCAAATGTAGTTAGAGAAAACATAGTATTACAATATAATTTATTGAAGAAGTATCAGATAAAAGTTGATTACATGATCTATAACAAATACAAAAAATACAAAATAATGAAATATAGTTCAACATATATTGCTGTGTGATGTGATGCCCTGTGTGGTCCCGACGTTTCAGGGAGACATAGTCCCTTTCTTCAGGGGTATTCCAGGATTCACAGCTCTAAAAATGTATGGGAAATGATCAGGATAATCCCAATAATGTTGATGATGTTGTTATATAGATTAATACTGAAGTACTTACAGTGAACTGTATGGTACTTCAAGTCAGTAGATCATGTATTTAAAAGCATGGGTTTCCGGATGATCCGAGTCTGCTGGCCTGGCCACTGACGACAGAGCAGAATTGTGAGCAGGGTGTGTTGTTGCCAGATATAAATATGCTGCTGGAATCAGAGGACATTGGAGCCTAAAGTTGTAATGATGTGTGTTAATATTTATGGACATAGTTGTAATAATAAAATGTGAAATAAATTGTGTTTTATAACATTGTGTTTTATAACATTTTCTTGGAGGGATATGGTATGGCTTACCTAGTAAATAGCGATGGAGAGGCTCGTATTAGGCTGGAAGTGTACAAAAGTAATAAGAAATAATGAGTAAATATGTACAATGTATGTAAGTAAAAATATCCATGTTATATTAATGTGGTTAAACCATATATAGTTAAATGTTATAGCAAAAATTGCTCAATAGATGGCGTTCAATGGGGATATTTAGATGTTATAGCAAAAAATGCTCAATAGGTGGCGTTTAAAGGTTGAGTATTAAGGAGTTGATTAAAAAGGACATTTTTTTTTTTTTCTTTTTTTTTTTTTTGTGTTCCTGTAAGTATGAAACTGAATGTATGTAGATAACCAAAACCAGCAGGGAAACTGATAATGTGGTAGCTGTGATTGATATGAAGAAAATAAAATAAAACGTTTTTTACCTTAGGAAGATGGATGCAGAGGAACCGTCATGTTGTCCAGCAAGTTGCTGGATAGCAAATGACTAGTTCCTCTGCTGCTATATAAAGTGCCCATCAGCCAAACTGCGACGCCCAGTGCAAAGGGTTTGCAGCTGTGCTCGGACGGCTAATTAAGGCAGGTGTTTTTTGTGTTCCTGTAAGTATGAAACTGAATGTATGTAGATAACCAAAACCAGCAGGGAAACTGATAATGTGGTAGCTGTGATTGATATGAAGAAAATAAAATAAAAATAAAATGAAACGTTTTTTACCTTGGGAAGATGGATGCAGAGGAACCGTCATGTTGTCCAGCAAGTTGCTGGATAGCAAATGACTAGTTCCTCTGCTGCTATATAAAGTGCCCATCAGCCAAACTGCGACGCCCAGTGCAAAGAGTTTGCAGCTGTGCTCGGACGGCTAATTAAGGCAGGTGTGGGGCTCACAGGGCAACTGATTCCATGGGTCATGGCGCATAACATCCGAGATGCGCATGCGTGCGCAGCAGGATGACACGCCATGACCCGTCACCATGACGCGCGTATCCCGCAGCGCGCATGCGCGCGCGGCGGGATGGCGCGGCGTCACGGATTGAACCGACGTCGACCTCACTGTGCGCACGAAGCATGCGCACAGGAGGAGAAAGATGGCGGCCATGGCATGAGTAAATGCCAGGTTGCCAAAAGTTCACCAACAAGGAGACCGATTGGTCTCCTGTAGTGAAAAGTATGTCGGGCAGCATAATTAAACTAGGCAACAAATAGCAGTACAAGAAACTTGTGTTTTATATCTTGTTTCACAAATAGATATATTGAATAGGCAGAGCGCCCTCTAGTGGATAAATTATAGAATTGCTGAGTTTGTCAGGGACAGATCAACTTGGCTCGGACCAGGAAAGAACATTGCTGATAAAGTATTACTTTTAAAATGTGACAGACATTATGACATAGTACAAAGTCAGAAAGAAAAAAGGGGGAGAAGGGGAGGGGGGGGGGGAAGGGATTGCAAAGAAGGAAAAAGGGGGAAGGGGGGAACAAAGTTGATTTGCAGAATTATGCTAAGTATAATTGTAACAAACAATTGATGTATATCGTTGGCAGTGATGTAATTTGAGCTTATGCTAGGAAATATATGCATCATGATAATCAAGATTGCTAAATATAGATATAAATATAATTGCCTATATATCAATATAGCCCTGTGTCTATATAATTGCTTTATATAGTCTATATTGCCAGGTGTTGGAGATACAGGTATTTATGAAATGGTAATTTGGTAACTTGAGAACATGAAAAAAGAATTAAAAATTATTACGAATAATTATCAATACATTGTGGTTTTTGAAACAAACATGTTACATTGTTTAAATATATATGCTATTTTACACGGCCTAAACCAGGGTTGTAAAGTATGTTGCGGGATTCTTGTTGCTGGGCAAGAGCACAATGTAGACGTAAATTACAATCTAATGTGTAATGGAGGAGGAACTTGTAACAAAGGAAACAATTTTTTTTACATAGAGAAAAGAAAAGAAAAGTAAATGATGTGTTTAAAGTTAATTATTTTGAGGGAGTAGCAGCATGTGGTGGTGTTTAATGAGTTGCATAATTATTTTTCCATTCCCCCGGAGGAGAACCCTTCGAGGAAGGGTTTGAAGCATATTGCTTCATTGAGTCCGGGGGGCAGGGTGGCTTGTAAAGTATAAATCCATCGCAATTCCAGTTGGAGGAGGGACTTATTCCAGTCCCCACCTCTGGGATTGGGATGGATGCGGTCAAGGATTAGGAATTTGATGTTCGGAAATTTGCCTGCGTGTACCAATAAGGTATGGCGTCCAAGAGGAAGTTCTGGGTCGTTTTTGCGCATACTTCTGATGTGTTTGTAGGCGCGTTGCCAGAATTGTAGTTTGGTCTTGCCAATGTAAAAACATCCGCAGTCACAACATAACATGTAAATGACACCTAATGTTCTACAATTGGCAAAGTGTTGAGGATAGAAGGTTTGACCATTGGGGAGTGTAGGGTTCTTTACTGTATGCATAAATTTGCAGTAGTTACATTTTCCGCACATAAATGTGCCTTTGGCTTTGCAGGGATCAGATCTTGCATCTCCTTTATATTCACTTGTGACAAGTTTGTCTTTTAAAGATTTAGCTCTTTTCATGGAGAATAGTGGATGTTTTGGCACAAATTGTCCCAGAGTTGGGTCCATGGACAGTAAGTGCCAGTATTTTTTGATGATGTTGGTGATCGCATTATGTTGCATGTTAAATCTAGTAATGATGCGACTGGGATTGCTGGTGTCACGGGGTTTGGTCGAATACAGTATGGTATTTCTGTTTACTGCGAGTACACGTTGATATGCGCGCTTAAGGCAAGAGTGTGAATAGCCACGTTGTAGTAGTCTGTCTCTTAGATTTCGTGCTTGGTCTCTAAATTCTTCATCGCGGGAACAGTTTCGCCGGATCCGTAAGTATTGTCCGTAAGGAATGGATTTAATAAGTGCTTGAGGATGGAAGCTGGATGCGTGTAAGATGTTGTTACCGGATGTCGGTTTTCTATAGAGCTTGCTTCCCAATTTCTGTGAACTGTCTCTAAAGACTTCAACATCAAGAAAGGGAATACACTGTTTATCATGATTCATAGTGAATGATAGATTGAACTCGTTTTTGTTTAGACGCTGCAAGAATGGTTGTAGTGAATCAGGTGGACCGTCCCAAATTAAGAAAATGTCGTCTATGTAACGATACCACGCTGTAATGTGGTCCGTATAAATGGCGGACATGTCGTCCGAAAAAAGGTTTTTCTCCCACTCCCCCAGATACAGGTTTGCATAAGAGGGGGCGCACGAGGTCCCCATTGCAACTCCCTGTATCTGGAGGTAGTGGGAGCCAAAAAAGGAGAAGACGTTGTGTGTCAAAATAAATTCCAGAATAGAGATGATGAACTCATGATAGGAAGGATCGCCTATACCTTTAGTTTGTAGGATGTGTTTTATTAGTGCGATTCCTCGGTCGTGAGGGATCGAACTGTAAAGTGCTTCTACATCGATGGTGACTAAAGTAGCGTGGTCTGGAATGTAGAGATCATTGATAATTTGAAGGAAGTGGATGGTGTCTTTGACGTAAGAAGGTAATTGGATTACTAGGGGTTGCAAGAACTCGTCAATTAATTTGCTGGCATTGTCAGTTAATGATCCTCTCCCAGAGATGATGGGTCTCCCTGGGGGATCATTGGGATTTTTGTGCACTTTGGGTAGTGCATAGAAGGTTGGCGTGACTGGGAATTTAACCCTTATAAAATCCCATGTGGTTTTCCTGATAACGCCGTTGAGATGTGCTTGATCTACAATTGAGTAGAATTCTTTATTGTATTTTTCGATAATATCGAACATTAGGTGTCATTTACATGTTATGTTGTGACTGCGGATGTTTTTACATTGGCAAGACCAAACTACAATTCTGGCAACGCGCCTACAAACACATCAGAAGTATGCGCAAAAACGACCCAGAACTTCCTCTTGGACGCCATACCTTATTGGTACACGCAGGCAAATTTCCGAACATCAAATTCCTAATCCTTGACCGCATCCATCCCAATCCCAGAGGTGGGGACTGGAATAAGTCCCTCCTCCAACTGGAATTGCGATGGATTTATACTTTACAAGCCACCCTGCCCCCCGGACTCAATGAAGCAATATGCTTCAAACCCTTCCTCGAAGGGTTCTCCTCCGGGGGAATGGAAAAATAATTATGCAACTCATTAAACACCACCACATGCTGCTACTCCCTCAAAATAATTAACTTTAAACACATCATTTACTTTTCTTTTCTTTTCTCTATGTAAAAAAAATTGTTTCCTTTGTTACAAGTTCCTCCTCCATTACACATTAGATTGTAATTTACGTCTACATTGTGCTCTTGCCCAGCAACAAGAATCCCGCAACATACTTTACAACCCTGGTTTAGGCCGTGTAAAATAGCATATATATTTAAACAATGTAACATGTTTGTTTCAAAAACCACAATGTATTGATAATTATTCGTAATAATTTTTAATTCTTTTTTCATGTTCTCAAGTTACCAAATTACCATTTCATAAATACCTGTATCTCCAACACCTGGCAATATAGACTATATAAAGCAATTATATAGACACAGGGCTATATTGATATATAGGCAATTATATTTATATCTATATTTAGCAATCTTGATTATCATGATGCATATATTTCCTAGCATAAGCTCAAATTACATCACTGCCAACGATATACATCAATTGTTTGTTACAATTATACTTAGCATAATTCTGCAAATCAACTTTGTTCCCCCCTTCCCCCTTTTTCCTTCTTTGCAATCCCTTCCCCCCCCCCTCCCCTTCTCCCCCTTTTTTTCTTTCTGACTTTGTACTATGTCATAATGTCTGTCACATTTTAAAAGTAATACTTTATCAGCAATGTTCTTTCCTGGTCCGAGCCAAGTTGATCTGTCCCTGACAAACTCAGCAATTCTATAATTTATCCACTAGAGGGCGCTCTGCCTATTCAATATATCTATTTGTGAAACAAGATATAAAACACAAGTTTCTTGTACTGCTATTTGTTGCCTAGTTTAATTATGCTGCCCGACATACTTTTCACTACAGGAGACCAATCGGTCTCCTTGTTGGTGAACTTTTGGCAACCTGGCATTTACTCATGCCATGGCCGCCATCTTTCTCCTCCTGTGCGCATGCTTCGTGCGCACAGTGAGGTCGACGTCGGTTCAATCCGTGACGCCGCGCCATCCCGCCGCGCGCGCATGCGCGCTGCGGGATACGCGCGTCATGGTGACGGGTCATGGCGTGTCATCCTGCTGCGCACGCATGCGCATCTCGGATGTTATGCGCCATGACCCATGGAATCAGTTGCCCTGTGAGCCCCACACCTGCCTTAATTAGCCGTCCGAGCACAGCTGCAAACTCTTTGCACTGGGCGTCGCAGTTTGGCTGATGGGCACTTTATATAGCAGCAGAGGAACTAGTCATTTGCTATCCAGCAACTTGCTGGACAACATGACGGTTCCTCTGCATCCATCTTCCCAAGGTAAAAAACGTTTCATTTTATTTTTATTTTATTTTCTTCATATCAATCACAGCTACCACATTATCAGTTTCCCTGCTGGTTTTGGTTATCTACATACATTCAGTTTCATACTTACAGGAACACAAAAAACACCTGCCTTAATTAGCCGTCCGAGCACAGCTGCAAACCCTTTGCACTGGGCGTCGCAGTTTGGCTGATGGGCACTTTATATAGCAGCAGAGGAACTAGTCATTTGCTATCCAGCAACTTGCTGGACAACATGACGGTTCCTCTGCATCCATCTTCCTAAGGTAAAAAACGTTTTATTTTATTTTCTTCATATCAATCACAGCTACCACATTATCAGTTTCCCTGCTGGTTTTGGTTATCTACATACATTCAGTTTCATACTTACAGGAACACAAAAAAAAAAAAAAGAAAAAAAAAAAAATGTCCTTTTTAATCAACTCCTTAATACTCAACCTTTAAACGCCACCTATTGAGCATTTTTTGCTATAACATCTAAATATCCCCATTGAACGCCATCTATTGAGCAATTTTTGCTATAACATTTAACTATATATGGTTTAACCACATTAATATAACATGGATATTTTTACTTACATACATTGTACATATTTACTCATTATTTCTTATTACTTTTGTACACTTCCAGCCTAATACGAGCCTCTCCATCGCTATTTACTAGGTAAGCCATACCATATCCCTCCAAGAAAATGTTATAAAACACAATGTTATAAAACACAATTTATTTCACATTTTATTATTACAACTATGTCCATAAATATTAACACACATCATTACAACTTTAGGCTCCAATGTCCTCTGATTCCAGCAGCATATTTATATCTGGCAACAACACACCCTGCTCACAATTCTGCTCTGTCGTCAGTGGCCAGGCCAGCAGACTCGGATCATCCGGAAACCCATGCTTTTAAATACATGATCTACTGACTTGAAGTACCATACAGTTCACTGTAAGTACTTCAGTATTAATCTATATAACAACATCATCAACATTATTGGGATTATCCTGATCATTTCCCATACATTTTTAGAGCTGTGAATCCTGGAATACCCCTGAAGAAAGGGACTATGTCTCCCTGAAACGTCGGGACCACACAGGGCATCACATCACACAGCAATATATGTTGAACTATATTTCATTATTTTGTATTTTTTGTATTTGTTATAGATCATGTAATCAACTTTTATCTGATACTTCTTCAATAAATTATATTGTAATACTATGTTTTCTCTAACTACATTTGACACACCACAGTGCCTTTAAAGTCCGACTAGGGGGCTTTGCCTTTATTCTTTTTGATTTCTCATTTGGATGTGGCACTTTAGAAAATCAACTCTGATAATCCTCTTCTTGACAAACTCCAGTTAAAGGGGAAGTGCATGTGGTTGCCCCTGGCAACGCTGGTGCAGGCAGGCCAGCTGTTAATATGCAAAGTCCTAAGTTTGAAAGAGGATGCAGTTGGGGAAGCCCTGCTAAGGCTCTGAAGCAAGAGCGCTGTTTGAGGTGCAGAGAGTGGGGGCATGTTGTCTCCAAGTGCCCTTTGTCTCAGTCGCCAAGACAAGGTGACATCGCTAGACAAAGGTCTGCAACAATTTTTGGAAAACCTGATTTGAGTGCCAGAAGTGTCCAAAAGGCGGATCAGAAGTTCGAGAAGTATGTGGTTACCCGTAGCAACGGTGGTGATATCAAGTCTGCAAACCACGTGAGAAACGTATTGCCGACAGAGGATCGTGGCAAGTTGGGAGCGACAGTGCGTCAGGGATCGCAAAGTCGCTGCGTTTGGGAGAGTCAGCAAAGTACAGCTGGACGAGTGCCATCTCCCTTGGCAACGAGAGATCAAATGGTATCCGGAAGGAGGAGCTACAGTGGAGATGTGGAGAAGCGTCCCACTAAAGATATGTGCAAAAATGTACCCTGCCTGGAATGTGGTCGGCTTGGGCATGGAATTTTTTCTTGTCCCAGGTTATGGAACCTGTCTGAAGATGTTGCTACTGGGCAGAAGTCTTTATCTGCTAGCCCAGATCCTTGTGCAAGTGTGTTGGCAATCACCTCTGGCAACAGTGAGGAAGCACCTGTTGTGCCTCCTGGGAGTGTTAAGGAGTCAAAAATTGCTGCTGCAGTTTCATCCCATGGCCACCGGGGAGAGTTGGCCAGTGAAAGTGCGATAAAGGAGGGACAACGTACTCAAATGAACATGGCAACCCCTGTTACAGTGATTGGTAAGACTGTTGCTGGTAAATGCATGGAAAATTACTATGTGAATGTGCACTCTGCAGTTGAAATTACCCCAAATGGGAGATCCACTGTCTGTGTGGAAAAGGACTTGCCTCGCTGCAGTGCCCTGTTCAGTGGGGAGGCAAGTGGTAAAACTGATAATATTGTGTTGGCTAAAGTTGATGGCCCAGCTGCTAATGTGCTAGTGCAGCTCACTAGTGATAAAAATGTTGCTATGAATACAGTTAAAGTGTTATCTCCCCTAGCAACCATGATGAAGGCCACAGAGGTGTCCCTAGAAACCCCCAGGGAGCTCTGCGTTTTGGAGCCGGAGGTTGCCCGGGACAACTATGGTGCCGCTCTGAGGTATAAGACGGTACCTGAACATGATGATAATGAAATGTTAAACGCTAAAATGGAAATGTTTGAAAGCGCTCATGATGGTAATGGGTTAATGCAGTCTGGCAATGACAGGTGTGAAGGTCTTCATGCATTTAATGAAGCGCCACCAGAAGGTGAGAGTGTGGTATTGCAGCCTGCGATGGTTAAAAATGAATTACCACAGTCTGGTTTAAGCAAAAGTGACGTTTGCAATGTGTCTGTTGCTGTGCCACTCTGTCCCTCTGATAGCGCAGAGATAACAGACTGGGACAGATGGGCAAAAAGCCTGTTGGCTTTGTTGGAAAAGGCCTCTGTTGGTAAGAGTGGAGCAGACATGATTTCTGCAGTGCCAGATGAAGGACCTGCAGAGCAACTTGTATGCAATGGTGTATTTGCTGCTGCAGATGATGTTGCTCACAAGATAGAAACGCCAAGTAACGGCGACCGCACAGAGGAGGTCATGTCTGTGATCCACAAAGGGCCTAATGATGTGGTAATGGCTGATGCCGCGCCAAATGAGCTGGTGTTGGTGGAAGTGCCAGATGGCACAGCAATAAATGAAGAGATGGTAGTCAAAGGTCCAAATGTTGTGTTATGCAATGATGTTCAGCAGTCAGGACAGTTGCTGGCAGAGGATCTCATGCCAGGGGAGTTGATGTATACTGAAGCTGCCATAGACAACCACTCCGCTGGGCGCAGTTCCTCTCCAGACACTGCCCTGCCAAACATGGGTGAAATTAAATCTGACCAATGCATTGATATTTCTGACCATGATGGAAAATGCAGCATGTTGGCGATTTTTGATGGTTTGGTTACCATGGGTGACAACAAAAACAATGGTAGACCTGATAGTCTTGGTCAAGTTGATATGGTTGTAGAAAACCCTGAAAATTGTAGTGAGACAGGGAATGGTATGTTTGACACAGAGGTAAAAGATAAAGCAGAATTAGGCCCCCTACAGGTTCAGGAGGGTAATTCTGGTGAAGGTTTCCTGAGGTTTGAGGAACTTCTAGGATCTGAGAAGGATACTGGAAAAAAATGGTTGGAGGGAAAAAGCCCAAATCTTAGCAAGTTGTCACATGACTTAAAAACCTCAGAGTGGCGAGATAGTCAGGATGTCCTTCGAAGGGAGACTAGGACGAGGCTTTAGTCTTATGAAGGTGTTAATGATGAAACTGACAAAATTAAGCATGCAGTGTACATGGGGAAACAAGTGATGCTAAGTTTGGACAGTAAGCGGGTGCCCGTACAAAAAGCTCAGAGAGGGACCAGTGTCACCCCAATAAAAGAGCCCCCGCTTATCGCTAAACAAAGGTTTAAAAATCTGATCCCTTCCAAATTAAATGAAGGGAAAAGGGGTGGTCTATTAGAAATTGAGGGAGCCCTTAGTAACCTTAATGGTATCGGACCCTCAAAGCTCAGAAATCAGCCTTGGGAGCAAAAAGGTGCCAAGAGTAGTAAACTCCCTACTGATAAGGTGGCTAGTGTAGGTCCAAGGGAAATAGAAAAACATCGCTTTTGGAAGCGTGCGCGGAAAAAGGCATGGGAGTGTCTTTGCATTCCCTAAATAGATGTAGCAGGGGGACGCGGAGAAAGTCACCTGATGAGACAAGGTTTAGCCCTTGTGGATGGTAGCTTGCATGGGCATGCCAAAATAAGGAGGTTGTACTGGGAGGTTGTACTGGTGTGTTCCACCCTCTGGGTCGAAACAAGGGGGGGAGGTATGTAGTAGTCCGGTACCCCAGGGATGTGTTGACCCAGGGTTCTCAACCGGTCTGGTTGAGGGACTCCAGGAAACTAGTAGTTTACAGAGGAAACTGGGCTTCCAGTTTCCTCATTTGTTAATAAAGTCCAGTTTGGGACCTGGAGCCCGGGGATTTCACAGAGATCTGGGTGGGATGAAATCCCCAGTCATGGGTCCATACTTTCAGATAGATCAGCACACTGATTGTGCAGGTGTGTGTGGGCCTGATAGGAAACTCAGGACCAGCATTCTGGGCTCCACCTTCCCGAGGAGTCCAGGCATGCAAGGGAGAGTGCAGGTGTGCATGGAATAAGCTGGAGAGTGCAGGCTGCACTGTGAGACCTGAGCGAGGTTGCTGACAGGAGTCAGGAAGGTTCCATGCTGGAGCCTAAGCAGTTGGGCTACTGCTGAGGAGAGCCAGGTGGCTCTGTATTTTCTTTACACGGGTAAGCCAGGAGGCTGAACGTATCATTTTTCGTGGACAGTAAAGAACCCCTGTGTGGGAATACTCTGTTTGGATTTTTTTGGTTTATTTTTGCCTTTTGAATTAAAGTGGGCCAACAAGCCCTTAAACAGAGTTCTGGACTGACGTGAATTGCTTAAAATCGCATATCCCACTTGAGCTAAACAACCCCCAATATTACAATATATATATATATATATATATATATATATATATATATATATATATATATACTGTTTTTTCAAATTGTTTATATTGAAATCCATTGTGCTGTTGTCTTATGTTGGGATGACAGCACAATTACTGTAATCACTTTTTTGCATATTCTACAGTAAAATATATCTCTGGTTAAGTATCCAGTTGTTGTGGCGTATTGTTTTCTCCCACCAGGTGCAGTCAGTGGAACCTGGGGTGACAATACAGGTATGTTGTACTGTCTTACATTGTATTGCATTGCATCACAGCTGTGCCAAGGGGGTTGAGCCAAGTTAGTGGGGTTTATTGGTAGAGTGCAGGCCCAAATCAAACCAGCAGCTCCTTTGGGGGTCAGTGCTACACGTGGGGGCTCGTCCGGGATCCTGTCACTCTACAAGCAAGCCTGCCCCCTTCAGGCTACCATGGACCCCATCAAAGTAGTCCAGTGGTGCGAAGCAGAAGGGACACGCTCAGAAGCAAGCGTTGCCATTGAGCGACTGGGGAAAGAAACAAACTAAAGAGGTGGCATTGTCCCCAGACAGAAAGGCTTACGTGGTCGCAGTGAAACCAGATCCTGGGACCGACTGCACCTATGCACTGATAGAGTGGGGACGGGATGTCCCTGGAAATTTCCATGGTGCCAGTATAAAATTGTCCGGTTGTAATAGCTAACTCCACACCGACTCATATGCCCCTGACCACTGGGGTCACCAACAAGCCAGGACGGAAAAGAGAGACCCCCAAAACCAAATGCGAAGGTACAAGCCACCAAGCAGGCCAAAGGTACGGCAATCAGTGGATTTTCCCCCCAAGCTAGTGGGACCCTCCCCAATTGTCCCCATCCAAGTAGAGGGGATTTATACGAAAGCCCTGCTGGACACTGGAGCCCAAGTAACCTTGCTTTACAGGGATTTCTATGACAGACATCTCAAGCACCTGCCGTTACAGAAATTTGAGGAACTAGAGATATGGGGATTAGGCACTCACAACTTCCCATATGATGGTTACCTGCCGGTCAGACTCACCTTCGATCCAAGTACAGCAGGAGAGGCTGAGACTTTCGACACCTTGGCCATAGTGTGCCCTCGTCCCCCAGGGGCTGACAAAAATTCCCTCATCATTGGGACGAACACTGACTTAGTGAGGAGGCTACTTTCACCGCTTGTGCTGCAGAAGGGGACCTTCCCCACTAAAATACATCCAATGTTGGCCCAGACATACCGAGACCTTAGACAAGAGGAAGAGGCTCCTGAAGAGGGAGTGGGAAAAATCTGGCTACTAAATAGGGAAAAGAAGTTAGTCCAGCCGGGTGAAGTAATCTGCCTGAGAGCCTCTGTCAAGTTAAAGCTAGGAAGAAAAAAAGGGGTTAGAGTCTATCTCTGAAGTATTGCCCACCAGGGTATTGAAGAGGACTCACAGCAAAGTTCCAGTCAGTGTCCGCAACACAGCAGCTGTGCCAGTGAGGGTGCCAGCCAGACTACTGTTAGGACAGGTCAGCCCAGCAACTCCAGTCGCAGCATGTGGTTTGACGAAAGGACTAGCAGCAGAAATCCCTGTAGAAGAATTGTGCCCGAAAAATACGCTTCTTACTCCTGCATGGAGTAAGAGCTAAAGCTCAACTTCTGAGATGTAGGGCAGCCTTCTCAAAAAGTGAATTTGATGTGAGGTTGGCAAAGAGTGCCACCTACCGAATTCGACTGGAGGAAGACAAGCCATTTCGTGAAAGGGTTAGGCAAATCCCATTGGGAGATCTGGAAGATTTGAGGGAACAACTGGCCGAACTCAGGAGGGCGGGCATTATTCGGGAGTCCAGGAGTCCTTATGCCTCCCCTATAGTGGTGGTCAGGAAGAAGAACGGGTCCCTACGCCTATGTATCGAATTACAGGACCCTGAACCGGAGGACCATTCCTGACCAGTACACCACACCTCGGATAGAGGATGCTCTGCAGAGCCTGTCGGGAGCGAAGTGGTTCAGTGTGCTGGACTTAAAGAGTGGGTATTATCAGATCCCCATGTGCCCCGAAGACAAAGAAGACCGCTTTTATCACCCCGGTGGGATTCTTTGAGTTCAACCGGATGCCGCAAGGCCTGTCTGGGGCCCCAGCAACTTTCCAGAGGTTGATGGAAAAGACAGTGGGTGACATGAAGTACTAGTTTACTTGGATGACATCATAGTATTTGGAAGAACGTTGGAAGAGCATGAAGAACACCTGGGGAAGGTCCTGAAGAGACTTCATGATGAAGGTCTGAAGCTCTCTATGGAAAAATGCCAGTTTTACCAGCCCTGTGTGAATTACCTGGGACACAGTGGGGCTGATTTACCAAGCCTGTGCGCCATGACTCATGGTGCACAAGCAGGAGTAAAACAGTTTTTGACATTTACAAAAGAGATACACTGCCAGTGCAGTGTATTTCCTCACTTACTAAACTGCCTAATGCGCCCAGCAGAGGGCGCACGGCACGCCAGTACAGAGCTGGCGTACGGCATTTAGTAATGTAAACATCGGAGATTTGGGCGGGAGTTTATGAGGGGAGAGAGGGGGTGATGCAGGGGAAGTGTAGTGACATGTGTTTGAACGTGTGTGACGGGCCGAATTGAAAGCGAAAGTGACTTTTGAGACCGATCCCTGTGCGCTTGCAAAGTACGCCAGAACGTCGGAAGGTTCATTTGCATACTGGGCATGCGAAGAGGGAAAATTCGGGGCTTTCCGTGCGCCTCTTCAGTACGTCGAGAAATTATTGGTAAATACCAAGCGGCGTAGCAGTGTTTGCGCTGCCTGAAGCGGCGCACGGGAATCTCCGAGCTGTTCTCGGGCTGCGCTGACACTGAAGGGGAACTCCGCGCCAAATTTCAAATTTGAAACCGGCACGGGTTCCCCCAGGGGTACAATAGGCTCTTCGGCTTGGTCCGGAACGTGAGGGGTTAACCCACGCCAAAAACGGCGTGGGGTTCCCCCCAGATCCGTACCAAGCCCTCATCTAAGGCATGCAGTCTGGCTGGACAGGAATGGGGGTGGGGACGAGCAAGCGCCCCCCCCCCTCCTGAGCCATACCAGACCGCATGCCCTCGACATGGGGGAGTGTGCGCTTTGGGGGAGGGGGGCACTGCCCCCCCACCCCAAAGCACTCTTGTCCCCATGTCGATAGGGACAAGAGCCTCTTCCCGACAACCCTGGCCATTGGTTGTCGGGGTATGCCCCCAGATTCCGGCCCCCCACCCTATGTGAATGAGTATGGGGTACATCGTACCCCTACCCATTCACCTGGTGGAAAAAGTGTAAACACAAACAAATAATTTATTAGTCAGCTCCGGGGGTCTTCCGCCATCCCACCCCGGTCTTCGCCGCCGCTGTCTTCTGCCGCGGCCCCCTTTACCACGAAGCTCAAAGCTTATGGGGGAGGGCAGCGGGCTTCAGAGGTTTTCGGCCAGGATGAGGGTGGCACATCCCATCCCGGTCTTCTAGTCGTTTTCGCCGCCGCCCCCTTCACCACGAAGCTTCCTGCTTATGGAGGAAGGGCAGCGTGGTTCGATGTCTTCTGCCGGGGGGGCCTCTCGATGGCCTCTTCTGCCTGGCTCCTCCGCGGGGGCCTTCTAATCGCCGTCTTCCGCCGCCACCCCCTTCACCACAAAGTTTCCTGCTTATGGGGGAGGGTAGCGGGCTTCGGACGTTTTCGGCCGGGATGAGGGTCGCACATCCCATCCCGGTGTTCTAGTCGTTTTCGCCACCGCCCCCCTCACCACGAAGCTTCCTGCTTATGGAGGGAGGGCAGCGGGCTTCTCGTCGCTGTCTTCCGCCGCAGGGTGACACTCGCGGGCTTCTTCGGCGGCCAGGGCTTGTCTCCGCTGTGTTCTTCCATTCGATGTTGACACGGCGAGGTCCGGTGCTGAAATGCTGACAGAGCAGCGGGCACCGACTTATATTGGCATAAGGCGTGGGCGTGATTATGCCACCATGTGACATCACAGGGCATGATGGGAATGTGATGTCACATGGGTTAAGGTCACATGTTGGCATAACCACGCCTACGCCCTATGCCAATATAAGTCGGTGCCCACCGCTCGGATGGCATTTCAGCGCCAGACCTCGCTGTGTCAACATCGAATGGAAGAACACAGCGGAGGCAAGCCCTGGCCCCAGCGGAGGAGCCAGGCAGAAGCGGAGGTCGCCGAAGAAGCCCGCGAGTGTCACTCCGTGGCGGAAGACAGCGACGAGAAGCCCGCTGCCCTCCCTCCATAAGCAGGAAGCTTCGTGGTGAAGGGGGCAGCGGTGGAAGACGGCGACACAGCGACGAGAAGCCCGCCACGTCGAAGTCCTGGGTGGGATGTACGACTCTCATGCCGGCAGAAAACGTCGAAGGGGGCGGCAGCGGAAGACGGCGACACAGCGACGAGAAGGCCTGGCCCCCGCGGAGGAGCCAGGCAGAAGCCGACAAAGCCCGCGGGTGGTGCCCCGCGGCATAAGACAGTGACGAGAAGCCCGGAGAGTGGCGCCCTCCGGCGGAAGATAGCGAAAGAAGCCCTGGCCCCATGAGGAGCCAGGCAAAAGCGGAGAAGCCCGAGGGGGAGCGACACCCCCGTTGTTTTCGGCCGGCCCCCCCGATGTAGAAAAAGCTTAATTTGGGGTGGGGGCCTGGCCGTACATTGGTGGAGAGCATCGGTGGGTGTTTCCCCCCCCCCCCGCCGGAAGGCGGCGGCGAAGACTGGTGCGGGGCTGGAGCCCCCCGCCAGAAAACGGCTAGAAGACCGAGGAGTGGCGACGCCCCCGGATGTAAAAGAGCTTCATTTTGGGGTGAGGGCCCGGCCCAACATGGCGGAGAGCATCGGTGGGTGTCTCTCCCCCCCAGGGGAAGGCGGCGGTGAAGACTGGGGGGGTAGGCAGCCATCATCTCGCGGGAGGCAGAAGGCAGCGGCGAAGACCGAGGAGGGGCTCTGCCCCCCGTTGTTCTCCGCAGTTTTCGGCCGCACCCCGTATGTAAAAGAGCTTAATTTGGGGTGGGGGCCCGGTGGAACATGGCGGAGAGCATCGGTGGGTGTCGTCCCCCCTGGCAGAAAACGGTGAAGTCCGGGGCCCAGTGGGGTGGTGGTGGGGGGGCCCCGGGCTTCACCGTTTTCCCCCCGGTATTCTGTGTGGTGTCTTATTTTTACACTTTTCCACCCGGTGAATGGGTAGGGGTACGATGTACCCCATACTCATTCACATAGGGTGGGGGCCAGAATCTGGGGACCCCCTTATTAGAGGGGGCTCTCAGATTCTGATAAGCCCCCCCGCCCGCATACCCTGACAACCAACGGCCAGGGTTGTCGGGAAGAGGCTCTTGTCCCTATCGACATGGGGACAAGAGTGCTTTGGGGGGCAGTGCCCCCCTCCCCCAAAGCACACACTCCCCCATGTCGAGGGCATGCGGTCTGGTACGGCTCAGGAGGGGGGGGGCGCTCGCTCGTCCCCACCCCCATTCCTGTCCGGCAAGACTGCGTGCCTGAGATAAGGGTTTGGTCTGGATCTGAGCTAGAACCCCACGCCTTTTTTGGCGTGGGTTTAACACCTTATGTTCCAGACCAAATCTAAGAGCCTGTTGTGCACCTGGAGGGGGACCCCCATGCCGTTTTTTTTTTAATTTGGTGTGGAGTTCCCCTTTATCCTGGTCCTATCGGGGGGGAATGCCTGCTCGTCTGTCCATACAATGTATGAACAGCGATCTGTCATTTCCCCTAGTCAGTCCCACCCCCTTTACAGTTAGAACACACCCAGGTAACATAATTAACCCCTTCCTCGCCCCTAGTGTTAAACCCTTCCCTGACATTTTTATAGTAAGCAATGCATTTGTATACCATTGCTCGCTAGAAAAATGCCAAAGTTCACAAAAATGTGTCCGCCATAATGTCACAGTAGCCATAAAAATCAATGATCGCCACCATTACTATTAAAACAAAAATATATTCCTAAAAAACCCATAAAACGAATCCCTATTTATAACTTCTGCCCAAACCAATCAAACGCTTATTGCGATTTTTTTTGGAACCAAAAATATGTCGAAGAATACGTATCGGCCTAAACTGAGGGCAAAACGTTTTTTGGGATATATTTTGGGGGAGATTTATTATAGCAAATAGTTAAACAGTTGTCTCTTTATTTACAAAATTGTCGCTATATTTTTGGTTCGAGCAAAAATAAGAAAAAACGCAGAGGTGACCAAATACCACCAAAAACAAAAAATAATTTTGTGGGGGGGAAAAAAGAGTACGCCAATTTTGATTGGGGGCCACGTCGCACAACCGCGCAATTGTCAGTTAAAATGACGCAGTGTTGAAATGCAAAAACTGGCCCGGTCAGTGACCAGTAATATGCTCTGGGGCTCAAGTGGTTACAAATTAAGAAAACACTAAAGTTAGCCCAATTTATAGCCATCATGTGAAAGATGATGTTACACCGAGTAAACAGATACCTAACATGTCACGCTTTAATATTGCACACACTCATGGAATGGCGCCAAAATTCAGTACTTGAAAATACCCATAGGCAACACTTTTTTCAGGTTAACAGTTTAGATTTACAGATGAGGTCTAGTGCTAAAAGTATTGCTCTCGCTCTAACATATGCTATGATACCTCACATGTGGGGTTTGAACGGGGGATAAATATGTGGGCGGGACTTACACATTTAAGGCCCGCTCACACATGGAAACATCCTTCAAACCCCACATGTGAGGTATCATAGCGTGCGTAAGAGCAAGAGGAATACTTTTAGCACTAGACCTCATCTGTAAATCTAAACTGGTAACCGGAAAAAAAAATGGTGCGTGTTCGCTTCTGACTGCGAGCTACTAGGGAGAGGGCCGTTTTAATTA
The DNA here is from genome assembly GCA_029574335.1 of Rana kukunoris. Taxonomy (NCBI): domain Eukaryota; kingdom Metazoa; phylum Chordata; class Amphibia; order Anura; family Ranidae; genus Rana; species Rana kukunoris. The sequence goes on from CM056052.1 coordinate 391,733,320, forward strand.
TTATTTATGTTTGTTACGTAAAAATTCAATAAGACCTCCCCTTCAGGTTGTAAAGCATCAGTTCAGGGGAAAAAAAACACCTCTCATGCTTTCATCCACCATTGCAGATTTGATTCTGGTAATGCATCTGGAGTGAACTGGGCATGCTCGAACACTTAGAAAATTAAGCAGGGTGCTTGTGCCTGAAAATGACATGCATCTTTCTGAGCATGCTCAGAAAGCTTGTTTTTTGGCTTAGTAATTTAAGGACATCCTTAACAGGTGTAAGCAATTACAAGTGCACACAAACTAGAGGCTGACATTTCTTCATGTGTTTCCAATTGGTTCATTAGCACACATGTTATAAAAAGCGTGGATAGAGCAGGGGGCAGACTTGCTGGCTGGAAGGAATGGTGGAGCGAAACAGAGATGGTTTGGAGCAAGTTTCTTTTTTTGGGGGGGGGCAATTCTTTGATATAATGATTTTCACTTTGATGTTTTGTCTGCTGCATAATTTTGAAAATGTTTCTCAAGATGTTAATGACTAATGTTTTAATCCTGTGGGTCTATCCCTATCATTTTCCAATGACTGTGAAATAAACCTTGGTCTATTTTTTGTTTTTATGTTTTATTTTTTATTTTTTTTGTGTGTTTATTTTTAATATTTTGTTTTGCTTTCCTTGTTTTGGGGACCAATAAAATGACTTTCAAATTTTGAAGTTTGTTTTGTGATATTTTTTTCATGCTATGGATTTCAACAGCTGCAGCTAAAATAGTTAGGGCCTAAACCATTAAGTGTGATTTGTCTCTAAGCTCTTTCCTGGTGTGTATGCATGAAATGTTTGATGTCATGTTTAGTCACCAGAAAAGGAAGGACAAAGCGGTAAGTATTGTTTCCTAGAACTGATGTCCAGACTGACTTTTAAAAACACATGTGCAAGATGAAGGAAAACCTGCAAACAGGGCCTGTTTGGGGGGGGGGGGTGGTGTATTGGTGGACAGGCTTAAAGTGCTGATTTACAGCGCTGTGCTTGAAACTAGCACAAGACAATCCAATTCTAATTGTGGGTTGTTTGAGGGAAGCCCTGCTAGTGTTTTTAGGTTGGGCTTTGTGTCCCTTTTTCTTAAAATTGGCTTCACTTCCTGTCACACAGCTGAACAGGAAGTGAGGTTAAAACCCTACCAATGGTCTTTTCTTCGGGACACAGGTCAATCTAACTAGTGTCCCCATTAAGCAAATTGCACTGCTGTGTACACCCCAAATGATTAGTTACTTTGGGGTTTAGTAAAGGCAAAGCCGCTCTGCAGTAGAAGCGTAGTCAATGAAAATCAGAAGGGAAGCACTGATGGTTTTAACTTCCAATCCCGCCAAGTTTTTATTTTTTTTCCTTGCTTGTCCACTTGTAGTGCAAAGTGGATTTGCCTTTAGTAAATGGACCCCAAAGTCCAAGATCCCTACTAATTTGGGGTGTACACAGCAAAATGCCATTTCCAAAATGGGAAACTATTTAGATTGATCTGTGTGTCCCCAACAAAACATTACTAAGGTTTTTCCCTCACTTCATTTGGCTATGTGGCAGGAAGTGAATGAATTAAGTAGAAAGTGACAACATTTGTGAGGTGTCTTTACCCTATCAGGGGTGCAGGCATCCCCAAAACAAACAAGAAAATTGTTGATTTAACATTGGGTGGTGTTTGTGGGGGTTCCTAACACACATTCATACATATTAGCAACGCTGGATCCTGGCCTATTGGCAAGGTTATATTTTCTTAAGCCTCTCAAATAAAATGATCTGAAATTTGGGGTTAAACTGGAACTATACTCAACACTACTTTTTTTTGTTTTCTTTCATTTTGGATATAGTTGGGGGAGGGGAAGGGTTAGAAGCTCTGTCAGTTTATTTTGTATTATCCCTGTCCGTTTGGGGAGAGTGGCCTTCACTTCCTGCCCCATAGCCAAACAGGAAGTGATAGAAAAACTAGGCAAATTATGGGACTCCTGTGCCCCCCCCCACAGAACTTGTGTGTGTCCCCTGAAAATTCCTGGGTGGGTCATAAAAAAAACAGGGCGTGGCCTTGACAGGAAGGGTGGGTCATTTTTCTATTAGGGGGTGCCGAAATTTGGTCAGGCCTAGGGCAGCACAAAACCTAAATATCCTACTCCATATTAGGGCTTATTTAGACAGGATCCCATTTACAGCATGTTTTTAGATTGTGGGAGGAAGCCCACGCAGGCAACGGGAGAACATGCAAACTCCAGGCGTGTCACGGGCGGGATTCGAACCAGCAACCCTTTTGCTGCTAGGTGAACAAACATGTTGAATGAACATGATCACAGCTGAAAGCATTAGATCAGTGTTTTTTTTTTTTAAATAAACCTCTGGGCCCTTTAATGAAAAATAAATAAAAATAAATAAAAATATCTATATATATATATATATATATATATATATATATATATATATATATATATAAAAAAGGGGGGTTGCCTTGGGAGCTCTGGGCCCTTTAATAAAAAATAACTAAAAAAAAATATCTAAACAAAAATAACATGGGGTGGGAGCTGTGGTGGCTCAACGTGATTGCCACTGTGCTGACAAGCCGATCACCTCTGCAGCCAAGGGTTCGGATCCCGGTCTCGGCTACATGTGAATTGAGTTTGGTGGTCTCAGCCCAGCTCCCGGTGGGTGTGCTATGCAAGGTACGCCTGTGCTTAGTATGCCCACACCCCCCCCAAAAAAAAAAAAAACACCACACTTGCACACACACAACATTGGTTTAACACACACGCACTTTGGCCATGAGGTCTCCTAAAATAAAGAGAGGTGAAGGACCTACAGGGCTGGCTGGGTGGGCTAGACCCCCTCACTCCCTCATAGGTCCCGTTGGGCTCCCAAGTGGAGCAGGTATGGCGGGGTGAGTGGGAGGCCCCCCCTCACACCCGCCATTGCCACCGGGGGCATGGAGAAGGATGGCGATTGCCTCCGGGGGGAGGGTCTGCCTACTCCCAACTCCTCTCTCTCGACTTCATGCACAAAATACACTTTAACCCCTTCCCTACCAGCCCATAGGGGAATCACGTCATGGTGATCCCCTCGCCGATGAGACAGGACGTTGCACAACGTCCTGTCTTCACGGCGTTCTAGGGCACGCGCGCGCGCACCCGCGATTTCCGGAAATCACGGCAGGAGTGTGGATCTGTGTGTGTAAACAAAAAAATACAAATGCCATAAATCTATCACCTATTTTGTAGACGCTATAACTTTTGCGCAAACCACTCAATATACGATTATTGCGTTTTTTTTTTTTTACCAAAAATACGTAGAATACGTATCGGTCTAAACTGAGGGGAAAAAAGTTTTTTTTTAAAAAAATATTGTGAGATGTATTAAATAAAAAGGAAAAAATATTGTGTTTTTTTTTAAATTGTCGCTCTTCTTTTGTTTATAGCGCAAAAAAATTAAAACCGCAGAGATGATCAAATACCACCAAACGAAAGCTCTATTTGTGTGGGGAAAAAACCATAATGATTTAATTTGGGTACAGTGTTGCACGACCGCGCAATTGTCATTCAAAGTGCAACAGCGCTGAAAACTAAAAATTGGTCTGGGCAGGAAGGGGGTGAAAATGCCCTGTATGGAAGGGGTTAAAAAATAAATAAAAAAATAAAACAACCTGGGGACCTCTTTTACTAAAAATATATCTATATCTACAAAAAAATAAAGAAAATATAAAATGTTTAAAACATTTTTATAAGCAAAAAGGTTGTCATCTGGGGCCTTTCATAATAATATTATATATAAATAAATAAATATATATATATATATATATATATATATATATATTATATATATATGTTAAAAAAATATAAAAAAATATATAAATATATATATATATATATATATATATATATATATATATATATATATATATATATATATTTTTTTTTTTTTTTTTTAAAAAGAAGGGGGGTTGTCATCTGGAGCCCTGGGGATCTCCGGGCCACTGGGGACCTCCAGACCCTTAAAAAAAAAACATTGGCCCTTTAATAACAAAAAATATGGGGGGTTGCCACCCGGGGCCCTGGGGTCCTCTGGGCCCCTGGGGACCTCCGGACTGCTAAAAAAATAAATAAAAAAATTGGCCCTTTAATAAAAAATAAAAATAAAAATATTAAAAAATATATTAAAAAAATAAAATAAGAGGGGGGTTACCATCTGGGGCCCTTGGGGGCCTCCAGGCATCTGGGCACTTCCGGACCACCGGGCCCCTTACAGGTGTACTGCCTGTACCCCCCTGATGGCGGCCCAGGGTGTAATGTCAGCATGTGAAAAGTGACATTCTGAAGGAAAAATGCTGTTTAAAACAGACTCGCGGCAATAATGAATTGTCAGCTCCTGGCAATTGCAGGAGAATTCATTCATAAAAAACACCAAAAAAAAAGCCTGGGGGTCCCCCCAAATTCAATAACCAGACCCTTTAGGTCTGGTATGTATATTAAGGGGAACCTCGCCATCAATTTCTAAAAAAAATGACGTGGGGTTCCCCCCAAATATCCATAACCAGACCCTTCAGGTCTGGTGTGGAATTTAAGGGGAACTCCACCCCAAATTTAAAAAAAAAATGGCGTGGAGTCCCCCCTAAAATCCACACCAGACCCCTTATCCGAGCACGTTGACCTGGCCGGCCGCAGAAAAGAGGGTGGGACAGAGTGCGCCCCCCCCTTTCCTGAACCGCACCAGGCCACGTGCCCTCAACATTGGGAGGGTGTTTTGGGGTACCCCCCAAAACACCTTGTCCCTATGTTGATGAGGACAAGGGTCTCTTCCCCACAACCCTTGCCCGGTGGTTGTGGGGGTTTGCGGGCAGGAGGCTTATCGAAATCTGGAAGACCCCTTTAACAAAGGGGCCCCCCAGATCCCGCCCCCCCCCTGTGTGAAATGGTAATGGGGTACATTGTACCCCTACTATTTCACCCAAAAAAAATGTAAGGGGTTAAAAAAGACAAGAGTCGGTTTTTGACAAGTCCTTTATTAGCTTCTTTCTTCTTCTTTTCTTCTTTCCTTCGGGTTTCTTCCTCCATCTTCTTCTTCCTCTGCTTCTGTCTTGGGTCTTCTATTCCCACATCTTGACCGGCGTGTTCTTCCATCTTCTGCTCCTTCCGCTGTCCTTCTCGTCCGCATCTTCTTCTGGTTCTTCTTCGCCGGAGGCGCTGCTTCCAATTGAAATCCCCGCTGTCTGCCGGACCACGCCCCCCTCTGACGCCACGGGCAAGCTCTTAGGAGTGTGCTGCAAGTGCGTCAGAGGGGGGCATGGTCACATGTCAGAGGGCGGGCAATTCAATTGGAAGCTTGTGCGCGGCTTCTTCTTTGCCGGAGTCGCCGCTTCCAATTGAATTGCCCGCTTTCTGACATGTGACCACGCCCCCCTCTGACGCACAGGCACCACACGGGGACTTTCCTAAGAGCTTCCCTGTGGCGTCAGAGGGGGGCGTGGTCCGGCAGACAGCGGGGATTTCAATTGGAAGGGGCGCCTCCCGCGAAGAAGAACCAGAAGAAGATACGGACGAGAAGGACAGCGGAAGGAGAAGAAGATGGAAGAACACGCCGGGCAAAATGCGGGAATAGAAGACCCAAGACAGAAGCAGAGGAAGAAGATGGAGGAAGAAACCCAAAGGAAAGAAGAAAAGAAGAAGAAAGAAGCTAATAAAGGACTTGTCAAAAACCGGCTCTTGTCGTTTTTTACACTTCACACTTTTTTTTTCGTGAAATGCTAGGGGTACAATGTACCCCATTACCATTTCACACAGGGGGGTCGGGATCTGGGGGGCCCCTTTGTTAAAGGGGTCTTCCAGATTTCAATAAGCCTCCTGCCTGCAGACCCCCACAACCATCGGGCAAGGGTTGTGGGGAAAAGACCCTTGTCCTCATCAACATGGGTACAAAGTGTTTTGGGGGGTACCCCAAAACACCCTCCCAATGTTGAGGGCATGTGGCCTGGTGCGGTTCAGGAGAGGGGGGACGCGCTCTGTCCCCCCCTCTTTTCTGCGGCCGGCCAGGTCAACGTGCTCGGATAAGGGGTCTGGTGTGGATCTTGGGGGGGACTCCACGCCATTTTTTATTTAAATTTGGGGTGGAGTTCCCCTTAAAATTCACACCAGACCTGAAGGGTCTGGTTATGGATATTTGGGGGGGACCCCCATGTCATTTTTTTTTTCAAAAAAAATGACGGTGGGGTTCCCTTTAATACTCATATCAGACCTGAAGGGCCTGTAATGGAATTTGGAGGGAACCCCACATCATTTGAAACATTCTTTTAAATTTCGTACCATGGGGGGGGGGGGGGAATGTAAGCATGTGAAAAAGCGCACTTTTCCTGTGGTTAGAAATGTTCCTGCACAAAGTGACATTCTGAAGAAAAAAAGTCGTTTAAAACTGACTCGCGGCAATAATGAATTGTCGGCTCCCGGCAATTGTGAGAGAATAATCCATAAAACAAAAAAAGCGTGGGGTTCCCCCCAAATTCAATAACCAGACCCTTTAGGTCTGGTATGGATATTAAGGGGAACCCCGCCGTCAAGTTTCTTAAAAAAATGACGTGGGGTTCCCCCCAAATATCCATAACCAGGCCCTTCAGGTCTGGTGTGGAATTTAAGGGGAACGCCACCCCAAATTTAAAAAAAAAATGGTGTGGAGTCCCCCCCAAAATCCACACCAGACCCCTTATCCGAGCACGTTGACCTGGCCGGCTGCAGAAAAGAGGGGGGGACAGCGCACCCCCCCTCTCCTGAACCGCTCCAGGCCACATACCCCCCAAAACACCTTGTCCCCATGTTGATGAGAAAAGGGTCTCTTCCCCACAACCCTTGCCCGGTGGTTGTGGGGGTCTGCGGGCAGGAGTCTTATCAAAATCTGGAAGACCCCTTTTACAAAGGGGCCCCGCAGATCCCGGCCCCCCCTGTAATGGGGTACATTGTACCTCTACCATTTCACGAAAAAATAAAGTGTCAAGTGTAAAAAACGACAAGAGCCGGTTTTTGACAAGTCCTTTATTAGCTTCTTTCTTCTTCTTCTTTTCTTCTTTCCTTTGGGTTTCTTCTTCCTTCTTCTTCTTCCTCTGCTTCTGTCTTCTATTCCCGCATCTTGACCGGCGTGTTCTTCCATCTTCTTCTCCTTCCGCTGTCCTTCTCGTCCGCATCTTCTTCTGGTTCTTCTTTGCCGGAGGCGCCGCTTCCAATTGAAATCCCCGCTGTCTGCCGGACCACGCCCCCCTCTGACGCCACGGGCAAGCTCTTAGGAAAGTCCCTGTGTGGTGCCTGTGCGTCAGAGGGGGGCGTGGTCACATGTCAGAAAGCGGGCAATTCAATTGGAAGCAGTGACTCCGGCAAAGAAGAAGCCGCGCACAAGCTTCCAATTGAATTGCCCGCCCTCTGACATGTGACCACGCCCCCCTCTGACGCACAGGCACCACACGGGGACTTTCCTAAGAGCTTGCCCGTGGCGTCAGAGGGGGGCGTGGTCCGGCAGACAGCAGGGATTTCAATTGGAAGCGGCGCCTCCCGCGAAGAAGAACCAGAAGAAGATGCGGACGAGAAGGATAGCGGAAGGAGAAGAAGATGGAAGAACACGCCGGGCAATATGCGGGAATAGAAGACCCAAGACAGAAGCAGAGGAAGAAGAAGAAGATGGAGGAAGAAACCCGAAGGAAAGATATGGATAGATATGGTTATGGATATTTGGGGGGAACCCCACGTCAGTTTTTTTTTATAAATTTACGGCGGGGTTCCCCTTAATGAATTTGGGGGGACCCCCACGCTTTTTTTGTTCGTGTTTTTTAAGAATGAATTCTCCTGCAATTGCCGGGAGCCGACAATTCATTATTGCCGCGAGTCAGTTTTAATCGGCTTTTTTTTTTTTTTCAGAATGTCATTTTGTGCAGAGACATTTCTAACCACAGGAAAAGTGCGCTTTTTCACATGCTGACATTACACTCCCCCCATAGTACGAAATTTAAAGAAAAATTACACTTTTATTGTTAGCATTATTAAAATCACTGCTCCCGAATAAACGGCCATTTAAAAAAAAAAAAAACATTGGTACATGTCCCCTGGGGCAGGACTGAGGTCCCCAAACACTTTTTAGGACAAAACTTGCAGATTAGCCTTTAAAATTAACAATTAAGATTTCCCCCATAATCTTTAACAGGGAGTTTGGCGGCGGCTTTACTTATCAATTGCATTGCACTGCTGCTACGGCCGGTTCATGCGCCTAATTAGGGCTTCATCCAGCGCACTAATTAAGGCATGAACCGGCGCAGCGCAGCTTCAATAGTAAATCAGCCCCATTGTGTCTGAAGAGGGAGTGGCAACCGATCCCAAGAAGTTAGAAGCTGTCACTTCTTGGCCCAGGTCCACCAACGTGACTGAACTCAGGTCATTCTTACGCTTCTGCTTGTACTACAGAAGGTTTGTGGAAGGGTTCGCTAAAATAGCCCACGCACTTACTGAGCTCCTAAAGAAACAGGAAGAAGTTAGTGTAAGCCCAGATCAGTCAAGGAAGCCAAAAGAAGGGCCCAGAAGGAAGAAAGAGTCCATCCAGGACCAGTGGACTCCAGAATGCGAGGAAGCTTTCAGACAATTGAAGTGGAGCCTTACCACTGCCCCGGTTTTGGCTTATGCAGACCCTGCCAAACCATACGAGTTGCATGTGGATACCAGCCGTGAAAGGACTGGGAGGAGTGCTCTATCAAGAGCATGAAGGGCATCTGCAGTCGATTGCTTATGTGAGCAGAAGTTTGACTCCTGCCGAAAGAAACTATGCGACTCACAAGCTTGAATTTCTGGCTCTGAAGTGGGCAGTGGTAGACAAGTTGAAGGACTACCTTTACGGTGCTGAATTCGTGGTTAAGATGGACAACAGCCCCCTCACATATCTGCTCACCACTGCGAAGCTGGATGCCACTGGTCACAGGTGGTTAGCTGCTCTCTCAGCATTTACCTTCAGCCTGAAGTACAGACCAGGGGTTGGTAACCGAGATGCGGATGCTCTGTCAAGAAGGCCTCATGACCCCAGAAATCCCTCAGAAGACTGGACTCAACTTACTCCAGAAGGAGTAAGGGCCCTTTGGGAAGGGACAAGTCAATACAGGAAAGGTGGGGCCAGAGCTGAAGAAGTAGGAGTATCCTCAGCGGGAGTACCCAGGTGCTATTTCAACGTCTCCCAGATTGTACAGGAGGGTCTACCCAAGCGATCCAGAAAGGATCTCAGGAGAGATTAGGAGGAAGATCCACTGTGTGGGCTGTTGCTGAAGACATTGGAACATCAACAGTCTGATGTGCTGCGGAAGAGCCCCAAGAAGGAAGCCTGGGTGTTACTGAAAGAATGGGATCGGTTGCAGTTGCAACAAGGGGTGGTCTACTGAAGGGGCCCCTCTAATGATCCAGAAGCGAAGTGGCAGCTGCTCCTGCCGGGAAAGCACAGAGAGAGAGTACTGATTGCTTTACACGATCACCATGGTCATTTGGGAGCCGACAGGACTCTCTAACTAGTAAGGGACAGGTTCTACTGGCCTCACATAAGGAAAGAAGTGGAGAGTTACTGTCAATCCTGCCTCAGGTGCATACAACGAAAAGGCATTGCCCCAGAGGGCTGCCCCAATGGGCCATTTGGAGAGCCAGGGACCAATGGACCTGGTCTGCATAGACTTTATTTGTTTGGAATCCGATCTGAGTGCGCAAGGGGACATCTTGGTGGTAACAGATCACTTTACCCGTTATGCCCAAGCATTTCCTACTAGAGACCAGCAAGCAACCACAGTAGCAAAGACTCTTGTGGAGAAGTTCTTTGTCCATTATGGCTTACCTCAATGGATACATTCGAACCAAGGAAGGGACTTTGAGAACAAATTGATAAAGAGACTGTTGGATCTACTAGGCATACAAAAGTTCAGGACTACTCCTTATCACCCACAAGGGAACCCTCAACCGGAAAGTTTCAACAGGACTCTCCTGAATATGTTGGGGATGTTGACTGCAGAACAGAAACCCCATTGAGTAGACACATTACTGCACTGGTTCATGCCTACAACAGTACCAAAAGTGATGCCACTGGGTATTCCCCTTACAGATTGATGTTTGGCCGTGAAGCCCGATTACCAGTGGACCTGGCTTTTGGTTCCTCCTTGGATCACACATCAGAGACCTCCCATAGAGTGTATGTGGACAGGCTGCGGAGGAGCCTGAAGATAGCTTACGAGCAGGCTCAAGCCACCTCAAACTCCAGAGAGAACAGGAACAAGAGGAACTTTGACCTGAAAGTAAGAGTTCAAGATCTTCAACTAGGTGACCAGTTTTGCTGAAAAATCTGGGCATCCCGGGCAAGCATAAGTTGGCTGATCGTTGGAGATCACAGCCTTATGTTGTGTGTAGGAAGCTTCCAGGGCTCCCAGTGTATGAAATCAAGCCAGAAGGAAGCTTCCAGGGCTCCCAGTGTATGAAATCAAGCCAGAAGGAAACACTGGGCCAGTAAAAACCTGGCATCGGAATCACCTTTTACCTCTCACAGAGGCCGTCAGGATAAGCACAGAGGAGGAATCCCCATCCACATCCACTGATGTGTGTAGGCCAGGCATGTCCAAAGTCCGGCCCGCGGGCCAAATGTGGCCCCTCTGTTGATTTAATATGGCCCTCCTGGGGATTTGGTTATGTATTGTTTGTGGCCCCTAGGGCCACAAAAGATATACACCATATTTATCGGCGCTGCTTTGGAGGGGACAGGACAAGCGCCGTCAGATTACATAAAGAGAATCTCCAGCAGCGTCTGTATTGGAAGTCCCATCTCCTGGGATGCCATTGGACGACTGTTCTGTCTATCATAGGAGGTGGGACTTTGTATTAGAGGCCACAGAGTAAACAAGAGATTCTCCTGTTTGTAATCTGTCGGCACTCGTCTTGCCCCCCTCCCTCTGCCCTCCGAGGCTGCAGATGGGCATCGATCAGGCTGCACTGATGGCACGTATGAGGCTGAAAAAAACAAAACAAAAAACAATACAAAAAATTCTCCTGCACTCTGGTGTTTTTGTTATGGGGTATTGTAGTCCAATCGTGAGATAGAATCGCAGGTCTTGCAGCCCTCCTCTGAACCATGGGTTCAGAGGAGATAAAAAAAACAAAAGAGGGAGGGCGCACCGACCTAGTGCATTCATCATAAGAGATTTTTATTTTAATAAAAACAAGTAAATTATACTCACAAACGAGAGTCTAGATACAGCTTAATCAATTGGTCAGACCAGTCATCTTGGTCCCAGCCAGCAAATAATGATGATATCGAGGGTTCAATGGTACCCTTTTAACGACAGAATGGCTAACGTTTCTGGGGAGCACCCCTTTCCTCAGAGCCTAAGAAGTCTGCTGTCAGGCTGCACTGATGGCACGTGTGAGGCTGCACTGATGGCACGTGTGAGGCTGCACTCATGGCAATGGTAAGCCTGTGCATGTTATACGCCGATAAATACGGTATATCCAAATAACATGCCCAAGCTCATCCTTAGGCTGCATTCACACCTGAGCGTTTTGTCCACTCCAAAATGCCTGACGCCAAGCGCCTGAAGCTCAAACAAGTTCCCCACCCTTTTTTGTCCGGATTTGGGCGCATTTGGGCGTTTTAGAACGTTTCTATCCCCATAGAAAGTAATGGAAACGCTCGATTCAGGCGTCTAGCGTGACAACGAGCGTTTTGTCGCTTTAGTCAATAGAACATTTCACCCGGGCAGAAGATAAAAAAAAATTCAAACATAGCAACAAGTGATTAAAGAGATGATTTTCCCTATTGGCTAAAATAAATACCGTCTAAGTTCAAAAACGTTGGATAACGCTGTATGCAAACGCGTGAATACGCGCGACAAAACGCCGGGAAAAACATCCGAAAACGATGCGCTCAGGTGTGAATGAAGCCTTAGTCCTGAGCAGCGCTCAGGGATTCGTTGGAGCCACAAAATAAATATATACAGTATATCCAAATAACATGCCCAAGCTCATCTCTTCACCACACAGCCACAAAGGCAAGAGAATTCTTGTTGGGCGGTGTATTAGTGCTCGTTCAAACACACTTGGACCGAATTTTAATGGTTCAAAGAATGTCAGGCAAAATAATCAGCCCTCATGCATTTTCACTTCATCAAATCTGGCCCTCTTTGAAAAAAGTTTGGACACCCCTGATGTAGGCCAATAACCAGGTCTCAGCTTGCACCCTCTACAGGTGAAGATGAGGAAGTGGAGATGAGTTGGCTGTGGCCTCCGGAAACTTCAGAAACAGATGCTGATATCTCTTCAGAAGTAGAGGAGGATAATAACGGAACTCTCAGGGCAGAGGAACCAGAATTTGTGCCGGCAACTCATCCTGCAAAAGAGCCCAGTACTCTTATTTACTCTCCACCTTTAGTCACTGAGAGGAGGGATGATGACATTTGTCAAAAAGGAATGGACACTCCGAAAGTGCATTGAGCAAAGAGAGACATTCGCCCACCACGCAGACTGACTTATGATACATTGGGCGAATGCTCTGAAGCATCTCAGTTTGTCAGCAAAAGAAACCTTAAACTGTCTGGTCCCTCTACGTTTGATTCAGTAAGGGACAGCCCCACCTAACCCCTTGGCACATCTGTACCAAACACGGTAGTATCAGCTGTGAGTGCACAGGATAGCTTCCCATCATATGACAATTGGTGGGAAGCTCCTCTGTCTGTATTGTATGACTGTATAGAGGCTAACAAGATAGCAATTTGAACCTCTTTGGAGGACCAAAGAGATAAAGTAGGGGGAGTGTGTAGCGCAGATATTCTCCCATGTTGATGTGTGTTTGTATACTTTAATAAAACGTCTATGGACATTGCTATGTTTTGAGTATTTTGAGCCATCTAGTGACCAAATACTGGTAATGCAGATATGTTTTTCCTGAAAGAAGCACAAAAGACTAGACAGGAAGTGACTGTTGTTTTGGGAGGAGGAGGCTGACCTTTTTCATCCAGGAGGTTTGGTGACCTACCCATGAACACCTTCTTGAGCAGTGCATGCTGGGTAGGAGATAAAAGGAGCCGGAGCAGCCATTTTAGGTCTCTTGGAATCGTGTGGCCTGCCTGAGAGGACCTGTGGGGAGACGGTGGCCAGATTGCAGAGACCCAGAGACACTCATCCGAGGATCGGAGGACGGGATCCACCCAGTGGAGCTGAACGGAGCGATTGGCCCAGCTAATGGAGAAGCAAGTTGAAGTCACCGGACAAAAGTTACCACACAGACCCTCTATCCAGTGGGTGAGCGGGTCACGGCCCACAGTTTGTTAAATCTCACATGCAGTTAGACTCATATACAGGCCTCACTGGAAATTATAGTTCCACGAAGGAGCAGAGCAACTGACACTGAGAAGGCTTGAGGCCTATCTACCTTGATGTCTCAAGCAATGTTAAAATAGTTGTTACAGCTACACCAGGAGCGTTTTCACTTCAGTTTAACTCACCAAAACTGTGGATTACAAATCACAAGGAGCCACTTTAGCTAGCAAAGAAAAGAAGATCCAGGACTAAGTACTTTTTTTTAAACTTAAGTATTTATTGATTTCCAAAGGGAAAAGGTAGGAGTGGGTACAAAACATAGCCAATTGGGCATACCCTGGCTCTACATCCAAGTCAAGGAAAACAAGCACAGTGTCATGTACAAGTATGTTAGTATCGAGAAAAAAAGAAACTTGAGCAATTAAACCAGTAGATGATTGCACTGTGTATAAACAAAACAGGAGTAGGAAACAGGACAGGGAGAGTAGTACTATAAAAGGATTAATACTGAACATTTAGCAAGAAATATGTGGACAACATACAGCTGCAAAACATATCGACAGTGTGTATAATAAAAAGAGAAAAGGGGATCCACATAAGGCCTAGGCGTCCACTAAGGGAGAGCCAACTAACACAGGGGGGGCACTTCTAGGATCAGTCAGCCACTTATCCCAGGACAGGTAAAAGATATTGGTAGATAGGTTAGCTTTAGCGAACGAGAATTCCATCAGGAAATGGGAGTTAAGTAAACCAATGACATCTTTTAACAGAGGAGGTTGAAGCGATTTCCATTTTCTAGCAATCGCCAACCTGGCTGCTATTAAAATGTGCGTCACCAATGTTCGCAAATGCCTAGGCCAGGAGGGGATTGATAGACCCAACAGGAGATCCAAAGGGGACATTGGGAGGGATATGCAGCACAATGAAAAAATTAGTTTCTCAACCTCTGCCCAGAATGTTTTGAGAAGCGGGCAATCCCACCAGATATGGGACAGGGAACCAATAACGCCACATCCTCTCCAGCAATTGGGAGAAGTGGACGGGTAAATTTTTGCCAGCCTATCTGGGGTGAAGTACCATTTATGAAAAAGTTTCTGAAGGGATTCCCAATGGTTAATGCAATGAGATAGGCGCCGTGGAGTCAAAAGGGCCTTCACCCAGACATCAGGTGGGGGCGATTGAGGGATATAGGATGACCAATATTGAATAGAAGGGGAGAGTAGTTCTGGACTTGGCTTAGTAATCATCTTGTAAAGGAGGGAGATACCTTTAACTTTGGGATCTTTGGAGTTAAACGCTTTGAGTAGAGGCAGGGAGAAAGAATCTGTAGATGAACGATGAATTGTGGAGAGAAGAGACCTTATTCGGAGGTAAATAAAGAACAATTTGGGGGACAAGCCATATTTCTGTTGTAGATAGGAAAAGGGGTGGATACCCCAGGGAGAAAAGAGATCACCTATGTTGACAACTCCTAGTTTGATCCAGTTCCCGATGGGAAGATCAGGAGCCAACAGAGCAACTGCTTCAATGGGCAACACTGAAAGCGTGTCAGCCGAAATACCCGAATGAATTTGCAAAACAGCGGACCAGACTCTTAGATCGGCTGTGGTAGTGCCTAGGAAGTTACGCTGTGGTTTGAAATTAAGCCAAGAAGCAGCGAGGACATGTTTAGGATTTGCACGGAGTGCAGTAGCTTCTATTTGCCGCCATGTTGTGGGGTGTTGGTCCGACCACCAAGTTTTGAGCTGGTCCAGGATTGTTGCACGATAGTAGGCTAGAATGTCTGGGGCACCCATTCCGTCGTGTTGGACTGGGGCCAGAAGCACAGCTTTCTTTACTCTGGGTCTTTTTTGTTGCCAAATGAAGGAGTTAACAATCCCTTGAATTTTTCTCAGTTGCGTTTGTAGTATCGGGAGAGGAATAGTTCGGAACAAATATAAAATATGGGGAAGCAGAAACATTTTCGCCTGAGCAATTCTCCCAGCCCAGGAGGCGGGAACATGGGTCATATCCTTTGTGAGCTTCAAAAGCTTGCCCGTGAGGTTTTCCAAATTTGTTCTAAGTAAGATACGGCTTGGAAAAGTTAGTTGTATCCCAAGGTAGGTCAGGAAAGAATTAGGGGCCCACGCAAAGGGAAAAGTTTTCGAGATATGATGGGTCTGCGCTTGGTCTAAACCTAAATTAAGCATAAGGGATTTGCTATGGTTCAATTTATAGAGGGAAATTAAACTAAAAGACTCTAAAATACGCTGAACCTCGGGGAGGGAGATTAGGGGGTTGGTTAGGGCAATAATGACATCGTCGGCATAAAGACCGATTTTATGATCAACCTCTCCTATTTTAATGCCAGATATCAACGTGTTGGACCTAATGAGCTGTGGTAATGGTTCCATTATCATAGCAAAAATTAGGGGGGACAATGGGCACCCCTGCCTGGTGCCATTAGTGATATTAAACGGGTCGGAAATAACACCCGAAGTCCAGACGCGTGCCGATGGATGAGAGTATAGGCCCAACACAGCAGATAAGAAGGTTCCTGAGATTCCAAACTTACTGAGAACCGCTTCCATATAAGGCCAATAAACTCTATCAAACGCCTTCTCTGCGTCCAAAGATAGGAAGAGAGAAGGCGTTTGACTGTTTTCCACCCACTGTATCAGGTCTATAAATCTCCTGGTACCATCTGAGGCCTGACGCCCCGGCACAAAACCTACTTGGTCTGGATGGATGATCGACGGGATAACATTCGCGAGGCGCTGTGCTAGGAGCTTAGCGTAGATCTTGGTGTCTGTGTTTAGAAGAGATATTGGGCGGTAATTGGCAGGGTTGTCTGTTGCCTTGCCTGGTTTGGGAATGGTAACCACTAAAGCATCAAGAGATTCCTTCGGGATAGTACCAGTAGATACAAATTGATTGTACATGTTACAAAGGTGGGGGAGCAACAATTCAGCAAAGTGCTTGTAATTCTCGTTAGGGAGTCCATTAGGTCCCGGGGCTTTATGAAGGGGAAGTTTTTTAAGGAGATCATGTATCTCAGTAGTTGAGAAAGGTTCTGCAAGAAAAGCGAGTTGTTCCGAGGAGATGGAGGGCAGGGAAATGGAAGAGAGGAAATCGGAGATACATTATTTAGATGGTGGAGGGAGTTGTTCACTATCAGCGAGATTATAAAGCTTGGCATAGAAACTACTAAATTCATTGGCGATGTCTAGGGGGTTATTAAGACGTTTCCCTTGGGAGTTAATGAGAAATGGAATCTTTTTATTGACGAGTTGCTTTTTAAATTGTTTAGCCATATAGGCGCCTGGTTTATTGGCTGCGGAGTAGGCACGCAGATTAAGGCGTTTGATATAATAGTCAACATTTTTCCTGAGATGGTCACTAAGTTGAGATCTAAGGAGTTTCAGTTTTAGATAGAGGTCGTGGGAAGGAGATTTCTTGTTTTCAGTCTCTAGGGTGCGGATTTGTTGTAGGAGGGAATCAGTGGTAGAAGAGTAAATTTTTTTAGAACGGGCTCCAAGTTTAATAAATAAACCTCGCAGGCAAGCTTTGTGAGCATTCCATGTGATAGCATGATCAGCCACAGAGTCAACATTATATCGGAAGTAATCTTCAATCTCTGACCGTATCTGGGTCTCAAAGGCAGGGTTGTTAAGGAGGGAGGTATTCAGTATCCATATCGTGTGGATAGGGACTTGGGAGGGGGATGAGAGTTTAATCGTAAGTGGCGCATGGTCCGACCAGGAGATCGTCCCTATTTGGGCCTCAGTGACGGACTGCAGTAGGTGCTTGTCAGTAACAAATAGGTCTATACGGGAATAGGACTGATGGGGAGGAGAAAAAAAGGTATAATCCTTTTCTGAGCCATGCAGGCAGCGCCACACGTCATATAGATCTTCTCTATGGAGTAGGGCAGATAAAGCTGAGGGTCTACTTCTCGCAATGTTGGAGGAGTCAAGAGAGGGGTCAGGTACATCATTGAAATCCCCACATAGGATCAGAGATGATGATCTGTAGGGGGCAAGTTTAGCAAATAGGTTGACAAAGAATTTTTTCTGAGCTGTATTGGGGGCGTAAATGTTGACGATAGTGAGGGGACGGTTATTAATTGTAGCAGAGAGGATCAGATACCTGCCATCGTCATCTGAAACACTGTGGGTCAATGAAAAGTCTACTGCGGCGCTTACTGCAATCATCACCCCTCTCTTTTTTTTTGGGGCGCTGGCAAAAAAGCAATGCGGGTACTTATTATGCTTACAGAGGGGTTGTTTCGTATTAGAGAAGTGGGTCTCCTGTACACAAAGAATATCCGCATGTTGCGCTAAAGCTTCTTTCCAAAGTAGATTTCGCTTAAAAGGTGAGTTCAGGCCTTTAACATTCAGGGAGGTGAGTGTGAGGGCCATGACGATAAAATGACTCGGGTGATACCAGTAGAGAGAAGGAGACTATACCTATCAACAAGGCTAAAAAGCACAGAGATACAGTGGGATGATTTGTGAAATATGTGCAAATATCCAGTATCCGAGGTACACAATGTATATAACAGAACAACAAAATAAAAAGTATATAAAGATATATAAAAAAAAGAAGAAATTTTTTTTTGCTGTGTCAACTAAATGCAATGCTTACGTCAAACCTTAAAGGCAAACAGTACAAGAAACTATGTGCTTAGCACACTTAAAACTGGGGGGTATAGGAGAAGAGAAAAAAAAAGAATGTGAACAGGCCTCATCCCGGCCGGACTGAGGTAGCGAGAGGACTGAGGCAGGGCATAAGTCAGTGCTTCTCAACGATTTGAGGCGTCAGATTTCCAGTCCCAGAGGGTGCGCGAGGGGGACTCCTCTGTCCCGTGTCGCTAGAAGAGATCGGCAGCAGGCCCCAATTGGTCAGTTTCTTATACCCATCTTTTGGGGTAAGGATGGGGACAATCTGCTGTTGATGAGTGACCAACAATTTAGTCGGGAAGCCCCACTTATACGTTATTTTTTTCTGTTGAAGAATAGATGTAACCAGTGCGAAAGCTCTCCGAAATTCCATCGTGGCAGGGGATAGGTCAGTGAATAGCTTGACGTTGGAGTATGGAGCCGGGAGGGGCTTTGTAGATCTAGCCGCATAAAGAAGTTGCTCCTTAACATGAAAATAATGAAAACGAGCCAAGACATCTCTAGGGATATCATCTGGGAGATGTGACGGTTTCGCTATTCTGTGTGCCCGGTCAATTAACGCCTCGAGGACGTTAATGTGCGGGAGCAGCGAAGTGGCAAGCTGTTGTAAATATGGAGTAAGTTCATTTGGCTTGATCGATTCTGGGATGCCCCTGAATTTAATATTTTGGCGCCTTGAGCGATCCTCCAAATCAGCAAGTTTCAATTTAATACGGCGGAGTTCCTCAGCTTGATGTTCCTGCACTTCTACTACTTCATTGTGAGCTTTAGAATAATCCTGCAGATTATCCTCCAGAGCATCCGCTCGTTCTTCCAGACAGTCAATTCTATCATGGACTTGGGACATAGAGAATTGCAGATCTCTTTGTAAATCTTGCTGTAATGTCAGCAGCATGGATTTTAGCATGACTTCAGTAACAGCATTGTCAGAGGCAGGGACAGCAGCAAGGGAGGGTGCATGTTGGTTGTTGCACGAGCGTGCTACTACAGCTGACCAGGATTGCTTTTTAGCCAAAGGTTCTTTAGTGGGCGAGGGGACAGGGGAGGTAGCCAGTCTCTTACCTCTGTCTTGCTGTGAGGAGTCTGCAGAGCGCACCGGAGGAGGGATAGTGTCCATGGATTCCCTGATGGTGTTGTCAGGGTGCCCTGATGAGGAGAGCAGAGGGCTGTTTACAATAACAGGCGCGCTGTCTATGTCTGCGTGTGCTCCGAGGCTGGAGCCGGCGCCATCTTGGACTCCCTGCATCATTGTGGCGGTCGGATAGTAATCCGTGAGGCGGCGCGGTACAGGGGGATTTTGCCGTTGTCCAGGCATGCCCCGCGGTGTCCTCTGTCCTTCCCTGTATCAAAGGGTGAGAAGCAGGGAGGATCGGTTGCCGAGAGTTGCGATCGTCCGTGCCGTGGATCGGAGCTCAGGATTCAGGCATCCATCCTGGTCCGCCGCAGGCCACGCCCCCCAGGACTAAGTACTTTAACCACTTCAATACCAAGGCCGTCAGTTGACGTCCTGGCTTTCAGTGGGGATATCTGAATGATGCCTGCAGCCACAGGCATCATTCAGATACCCATCTCTTCAGGCGGTGAATCCCTGCACCATAAGAACGATCATAGCGGCGGTTCCGCCGCTTGATCGTTCTTATAGGCGGCGGTGCTTCTCCGGGGTCTCCTTTGCCATCGGAGACCCGGAGAAACGATCCGCCGCCGTCCGTCGAAAACCATAAAGCAGACTGGTGACCAGATGGTCACCAGTCATCTCTATGATCGTTGGAGGCCCGGGCGCGATGTTATGACGTCACGCCCGGGTCCTGGAATGTAAACACAGCCGCAACAGTGGCTGAATGCATTAGATCTGTGAATTTTTTTTCACGATCTAATGCTTTCCAGCCTGGAGGAGAGATGTTGGGTCTTATTGACCCAGCATCTCTCCATAAAGAGTATATCACGGTAGTTAAAGATAAACTCACCAAGGCCAAGATGCTGAGGGCGGCTCCCTTTGCGACCTAGCGCGATCCGCCCCCTGGAGTGGGTACAGGGGGACGGACGCACCGGGAGGCACCGGTACCGACAGGTGGATGAAGACTGGATCCGTGGAGCAGAGACTGATCCGGAAGCAGGTCACTGGGGTCAGCTGAGGAAGCACACGGAGATAGTCCGGAAGTCCAGATAGCTGGAGCTGGGAACAAGCAGAAGATTAATCCGGGAAACAGGCCGTGGTCAGGAGGGTTGGAGAGATCAGGAAGTCCGATAGTTCAAGCCAAAGGTCAAGAGCAGGAGACAGCAGCAGTCCGGTAACAATAGCCAAAGGTCAAAGGATCAGGATCAAAAGGTCGTAGGTATCAGATTCACTTAGAAGCTGTGACAAGCCAGCAACCAGACAGGAGGAAGAGGCTGGCTTAAATAGCCCACCTAAGCCACTGATTGGCCGGATGGAGAGCGTGTCCGTGCGCGCCCGCGCCGCGCGCCTATACCGCGCACGCGCGCGCCTAATACATGCACGCGCGCGCCCGAGCCGTGCATGCGCGCGCCCGCGGTACACGGCCGCGAACGGGCAGCTCTAATGCTCTGACAGTGCCCCCCCCAAGGGGCGGGCTCCGGACGCCCAAACTGTTCATCAACTCCGGGTGGTCCCGATGTAAAGTTCGGATCAGCCGAGGGGCATGTAAATTTCTGGAAGGCTCCCAGGAATTGTCCTCAGGAGGATAACCTTTCCACTTGATTAAGTACTGAAGTTGCCTCCCCCTCTTTCAACAATTCAGAATGGATTCCACCTCGAACTCCTTTTCACCTTCGATCACCACCGGAGGCGGTGGGAGTTCTTCTCTTCCAGGGAAGGTGTCTGGTATGAAAGGCTTGAGCAGGGATGCGTGAAAGACAGGATGGATCCTGTAGGAGTCCAGTAATTCTAGTTCGAAAGCCACAGGGTTGATCTTCCGCTTGATTTTAAATGGGCCGATGAACCTAGGGCCAAGTTTCCGGGAAGGGATTGGTAGTTTGAGGTTTGTGGCCGATAACCAGACCTTTTCGCCAGCTTCGAAGTTCGGGCAGTCCTTCCTCCCCCTGTCGAAAAACTTCTTGTAACTCTTTTGGGCTTGGTGCATGGTCTCCTGGAGTTTCTGGAAGTTTTGTTGCATGGCAACTATACGTTCCTGGACAGCTGGGACCGATATTTCAGGAATGGAGTCCGGAAGGAAGGAAGGATGGTATCCGAGGTTGGCCCAAAACGGGGTCTGGTTAGTAGATGAGTGAACCGAATTGTTGTAGGCAAACTCTGCCGCTGGTAGCAAAGATGCCCAGTCGTCTTGAGATGAGGAACAGAAACAACGGAGGTATTGCTCCAACGTTTGGTTGGTCCTCTCTGTCTGGCCATTGGACTGCGGGTGGTAGGCAGACGAGAGGCAGATCTTAATTTCCAGCGACTTGCAGAGCTCCCTCCAGAACTTAGAAGTAAATTGCACACCCCTGTCTGACACGATGCTCTTGGGTGCCCCATGGAGTCTTAGGATTTCCTTAAAAAAATTTTTGGCTGTCTCAGTCGTGGAGGGTGTACCAATCATAGGCAGGAAGTGTGCTAATTTAGACAGTCGGTCAATTACCACTAGAATCGTAGTAAAGCCTTCGGAAGGAGGCAGATCTACAATGAAATCCATTGAAACATCTGTCCAGGGGCGTTCCGGAACAGGAAGGGGTTTGAGTAGGCCCCAGGACTTGGTGTTCGGACCCTTACAACGCTGGCAGCGGGTACAAGAAGACACGTAGGTCTTACAGTCTAATTTCCATTTCGGCCACCAGAAAGAGCGTCCGATCAACTCCGCGGTCTTCCGTGCTCCGAAGTGGCCTGCCAGCTTGTGATCGTGGAATGTGCTTAACACCAATTGCCTTGTTTCTGTGGGTACAAAGACTTTGCCCCGTGACCACAGTAGACCGTCTTGTTTCTCCAGAGAGAGTGCCAGTTCGTCGGTGCATTGGTCGGAGGCCCTTTTAAGAGAGGTCAGTAGGTCAATTGGAGAAATTAATAAAAAGTTCTTGGGGGTTAGGATGGTACTAGGCTCCAGCGGATCGGGTGTTTCGGTGAACATTCTGGAAAGGGCGTCTGCTTTCCCATTCTTAGACCCCGGTCTGAAAGTGATGTGGAACTGAAAACGGGTGAAGAACAAGGCCCAGCGAGCTTGTCTTGGTCTCAGACGTTTGGCGGATCGCAAGTATTCCAGGTTTTTATGGTCCGTAAAAATCAGAATGGGGTGAAGGGCACCTTCCAGGAGATACCTCCATTCCTCCAAGGCAAACTTAATGGCCAGTAATTCCCGGTCACCGACGTCATAGTTTCTTTCCGGAGAGCTTAGTTTCCGTGAAGCATAAGCTACAGGATGTAGCAGAGATTTAGGTCCCTGTCTCTGCGATAGGATTGCTCCGATGGCGATTTCCGAGGCGTCCACCTCCAAGATAAAGGGCAAGGTTGGGTCTGGGTGTTTTAGAACAGGCGCGGAAGAAAACAAGGTCTTGAGCTTTGTGAATGCCTCCTGTGCTTCCTGGGACCAGTGGAAACGACATCCCTGCTGGGTTAGTTTGGTAATAGGGGACACAGTGGATGAAAAGCCGGCAATGAATCTTCGGTAAAAGTTGGCAAAGCCAATAAACCGCTGTACCCCCTTTTTGTCGGTCGGAGCTGGCCAGTCCTGGACTGCCTTGACTTTCTGCGGATCCATGGATATCCCATTGGTCGAGATGATAAAGCCCAAGAACTGAATGGTGGTCTTTTCAAATTCACATTTCTCAGATTTAAGATATAATTTATGTTGCCTGAGGATGGCCAGGACTTGTTTAACGTGGACCCGGTGCACTTCAAGGGATACAGAGAAGATGAGGATGTCATCTAGATAGACGACCAGGAAGTCATCCAGGAATTGGCGGAAGATGTCATTTACCAGGTGCTGGAAAGTGGCAGGAGCATTACAGAGCCCGAAAGGCATCACCAGGTATTCAAAGTGGCCAAACCTTGACCTGAAAGCTGTCTTCCACTCGTCTCCGGGCCGGATTCGGATAAGATTGTAGGCACCCCGGAGGTCGAGTTTGGAGAAGACCCGGGCTGAACGGAATCGCTGGAACAGTTCCGGGATCAAGGGTAACGGATACCGGTTCTTGATGGTTATTTTATTCAACTCCCGATAATCGATGCAAGGCCTGAGGGAGCCATCTTTTTTCTCGACGAAGAAGATTCCTGCCCCGGCTGGGGAAGAGGAAGGACGAATGAATTTCTTTTCTAAGTTTTCGTCGATGTAAGCCTTAAGGGCTACTAATTCAGTCTCTGATAAAGGAAAAATTCTCCCGAAAGGGATCTTAGAACCAGGCAACAGGTCAATAGGGCAGTCGTATGACCGGTGCGGAGGAAGGCGGTCTGCCTGCTGTTTGTCAAACACGTCTCTATATTCTGAGTAAACCGCGGGAACGTGTTGGAGGTCTTCTGACGCTGTCATCAAGGTAGCACAAGCGGGTTTAGTAGGTATGAGGCAGTGTTGGGCACAATAGACTGAGGGGAATTTGATCTCCTTTTCGCACCAGTCTATACTGGGTTGGTGCACTTGTAGCCATGGAAGCCCCAAGATGATGGGGGCCAAAGGAGACGGGATAAGGTCTAGGCACAGGTACTCTTGGTGTCCGGTATCCGAGACGGCAGGAATAGGTAGGGTTTCGTGGGTAACAAGTCCTGAGCGGGGAAGTGAGCCGTCTGCCAGATGGATCTGTAAGGGGAGGTCCTTAGGACGACAAGGGATCTGCAGCTTCTGGGCCAGGGCGGAGTCCATGAAGCAGCTGCAGGCCCCAGAGTCAACGATGGCCGGTAGCCGGGTCGCCCCCTCCGGGAGCTGTAGGGAGAGAAAGAGGATAACATAAGTCTGAGGTAAGTTGGTAATGTGGTAATTGAAGGTGGATGATGGTCTAGACTTACTGGGTCTAATAGGACAAGTGCGGAGGAAGTGACCTGCTCCACCGCAATACAGACACAGATTTGACTGGCGTCTACGCTGCCTCTCTTCAGGCGTGAGGGGAGCCCGGACCATCCCGAGTTGCATGGGCTCAGGATCCTGAAGCGAGAAAGCGGGCGGAACCGGGAGAGGCGGAGGAGCTGGAGGGAACCTTGGTGGGGTCCAGCTGGGACGAGTGGCTTGACAGCGTTCTGAACGTCGCTCACGTAGGCGTCTGTCAAGTTGGGTAGCTGATTGAATCAAAGCTTCCAAAGTAGCAGGTGGATCAATTCTAGCTAGTTCGTCCTTGAGGGACTCTGAGAGACCTTGGCGGAATTGATATTTTAGGGCGGCCTCATTCCACCCTGTGTCAGCAGACCACTTTCGGAATTCCACAATAAAGTCCTCCACTGGTCTCCTTCCTTGATTCAGCTGGTGGAGAGTAGCTTCGGCCGTAGCTGAACGGAGGGGGTCATCATATAGTTCAGACATGTTTTTAAAGAAGGTGTCTAAAGTGTCCAGTATTGGGCTCTTCTGTTCCAGTAGGCTGTGTGCCCAAGCCTGTGGCTCGTCCGTGAGTAAAGAAATCACAAAGCCTACTTTCACGGCTTCCGAACAGAAAGTTCTAGGTTGCAGGGCCAGGTACAGTGAGCAGGCATTTTTGAACGCCCGGAATTTCTTGCGGTCGCCAGAGAATCGCTCAGGTGTTGGGACGCGAGGTTCTGGGTGAGAAACAACCACTGCTGGTCCTGGAGAAGACTGGGAGGTGGATGCTCCCATAGCTGGAGCCGCGGGAGAGGCCGTGGGTCCAGGCGTGACAGCCATTTGTTGGAGGCGACCATCCATTTGTACGTATCCGTCCTGCAACTTCTGTACTGCGTCGGTTAGTGCTGAGACTTGTAGGCAAAGAGTCTCGAAGGGAGAGCGCGCCCTGTCGGCCTCGGTCATCTGGCTGGCTTGTACTATCACGGTAGTTAAAGATAAACTCACCAAGGCCAAGATGCTGAGGGCGGCTCCCTTTGCGACCTAGCGCGATCCGCCCCCTGGAGTGGGTACAGGGGGACGGACGCACCGGGAGGCACCGGTACCGACAGGTGGATGAAGACTGGATCCGTGGAGCAGAGACTGATCCGGAAGCAGGTCACTGGGGTCAGCTGAGGAAGCACACGGAGATAGTCCGGAAGTCCAGATAGCTGGAGCTGGGAACAAGCAGAAGATTAATCCGGGAAACAGGCCGTGGTCAGGAGGGTTGGAGAGATCAGGAAGTCCGATAGTTCAAGCCAAAGGTCAAGAGCAGGAGACAGCAGCAGTCCGGTAACAATAGCCAAAGGTCAAAGGATCAGGATCAAAAGGTCGTAGGTATCAGATTCACTTAGAAGCTGTGACAAGCCAGCAACCAGACAGGAGGAAGAGGCTGGCTTAAATAGCCCGCCTAAGCCACTGATTGGCCGGATGGAGAGCGTGTCCGTGCGCGCCCGTGCGCGCGCCCGCGCCGCGCGCCTATACCGCGCACGCGCGCGCCTAATACATGCACGCGCGCGCCCGAGCCGCGCATGCGCGCGCCCGCGGTAAACGGCCGCGAACGGGCAGCTCTAATGCCCTGACAGAGTACCTGTCACACACATTCCTATTACAAGGGATGTTTACATTCCTTGTAATAGGAATAAAAGTGATACAAAAAAAATGTCAAAAAAAGTTTCAAAATAAAAGAAATTGTGTAAAAAATAAATAAAAAATAATAAAAACATTTTTTTAAACGCCCCTACCCCTGGTAGCTCGCGCTCAGAAGCGAACGCACACTTAAGTCCCGCCCACATATGTAAACATATGTAAACGCCGTTCAAACCACACATGTGAGTTATGCGTTAGAGCACCAGCAACAATTCTAGCACTAGACCTCCTCTGGAACTCTAAATTTGTAACTTGTAAAAAAAAAATAAGCGTCGCCTATGGAGATTTTTAAGTACTGACGTTTGGCGCCATTCCATGAGTGTGCGCAGTTTTAAAGCGTGACATGTTAGGTATCTATTTACTCGGCGTAACTTCATCTTTCACATTGTATCAAAAAATTGGGCTAACTTTACTGTTTTGTTATTTTTTAATTCATAAAACCGTTTTTTCCCCCAAAAAAAGGCGTTTGAAAAATGATTGCGCAAATAATGTGCGAGATAAAAAGTTGCAATGGCCGACATTTTATTCCCTAGGGTATTTGCTAAAAAAACATATATAGTGTTTGGGGGTTCTGAGTAATATTCTAACAAAAAAATTATGATTTATGCATGTACGAAAAGTGGCAAAATAGCCCCGGTATTGAAGCGGTTAACCACTAGAAGTCCGCGCTATTGACAGAATACGTCAACAGCGCGGACCTGAGGCGCCGGGGTCACGTCTTTGGACGTGGAAAAACAGTCCCGTCGCATCGCCGAGGATTCGATGCGTGTATCCGGCGGACGCGATGTCCGTCAGGTACACGCGATCGGCGGTGACAGAGCAGGGACGTGGAGCTCTGTGTGTAAACACAGAGCTCCACGTCCTGTCAGGGAAAGGAGACAGATGTTGTTTCCCTTGTACATAGGGACACAGCATCGGTCACCTCCCCCAGTCACCCCCCTCCCCCCACACAGTTAGAACACACCCAGGCAATACATTTAACCCCTTCCTTACCCCCTAGTGTTAACCCCTTCAATGCCAGTCACATTTATACAGTAATTAGTGCATATTTATAGCACTGGTCACTGTATAAATGTGAATGGCGCCAAAAATGTGTCAAAAGTGTCCGATGTGTCCGCCACAATATCGCAGTCCCAATAAAAATCGCAGATCGCCGCCATTACTAGTAAAAAAAAAATCATAATTCTGTCCCCTATTTTGTAGGCGCTATAACTTTTGCGCAAAGCAGTCACTTATTGTGATTTTTTTTTTTTTTTACAAAAATACGTAGTAGAATATGTGTCGGCCTTAACTGAGAAAAAAAATATATAAAAAAAAAAAAAATTGGGATATTTATTATAGCAACAAGTAAAAAATATATATATATTTTTAAATTGTCGCTCTTTTTTTGTTTATAACACAAAAAATAAAAACCGCACGGGCGATCAGATACCACCAAAAGAAAGCTCTATTTGTGGGGAAAAAAGGACGCCAATTTTGTTTGGGAGCCAAGTCGCACCACCGCGCAATTGTCAGTTAAAGCGACACAGTGCCGGATGCTGAAATTTTGCCTGGGCACGAAGGGGGTTTATGTGCCCAGTAAGCAAGTGGTTTAAGTGAGATCTCACACATAGCTTATAAAGTAGGGGGAGCACCCAGGTATAGACATATATATATATATATATATACATATATATATACTGTTTTTTCAAATTGTTTATATTGAAATCCATTGTGCTGTTGTCTTATGTTGGGATGACAGCACAATTACTGTAATCACTTTTTTGCATATTATACAGTAAAATATATCTCTGGTTAAAGCGGAGTTCCACCCAGGAAAACCACATTTGCCCATCTAGCTTAAAAAAATTAAATAAAAAAAAACGTGAAAAAAAAATACTCACCCGAAATACCTGTTGCTATGCGGAAGTCCGTAATCTGCCTCTTCCACACCGCGGTGTCTTTTCTTCTGCTTCTTCTGCTTGTGAATGGGGCGCGCTGCTTTCTGGGAACTGTGTGTGTTCTCAGAGAGCAGCCGCCCATTCACAAGCCAGCGTGAGACTCACGCAGGCGCAGTAGGAAATGGGCAGTGAAGCCGTACGGCTTCACTGCCTGTTTCCCATAGTGTGAATGGCGGCGCGGGACCTGGATCGATCGTGGGACCGGCATCGGGGGGGCCATCAGCGCGGGCAAGTAGGACAAGGTAAGTGTCCTTATTTAAAGTCAGCAGCTACACTGTTAGTAGCTACTGACTTTAAAAAAAGAAAAAATTGCGACTGGAACTTGGATCCTGGGGTGACAATACAGGTATTTTGTACTGTCTTACATTGTATTGTATTGCATTGCATCACAGCTGTGCCTAGGGGATTTAGCCAAGTTAGTGGGGTTTATTGGTAGAGTGCAGGCCCAAATCAAACCAGCAGCTCCTTCGGGGGTCAGTGCTACACTGTCTATTCAGAAAGTAGGCACATAGGGGTAGATTTACTAAAGACAAACCCACTGTGCACTTCAAGTGCACTATGAAGTGCAGTCGCTGTAGATCCTCAGGGGACATGCAAGGGAAATCAGCAGAGCTTCCCCTCATTTCAGATCTTCCCCTCAGATCTAGAGCAAGTGCACTTGTAGTGCACAGTATATTTGCCTTAAGTAATTAACTTCGTAATCCATTCATGAGACATGGTTGTATATCTGTACATTTGACGAGCCTCTATACCAATCCTTCAGTAACAGCAACCAGCTTATTATTATTATTTTATTTTATGCCCACTCTTTTTGGGCAGGGAAATTCTCTTCACACTGTTTTTCCAGTAAAAGATTTACCAAATTAATGATATCTACAAGTAAAAAGAGTAATATGTAAGATTGCCCATTGTTTTTTGTTACAGTGAAAATGGTCAGCAGGACAGAGAGATACTCTATTCAGTTCGGCTGTATACCTCCTATATTGTATTTTATTTTAACACATAAATATAAAACGAAGACTTACCTGTGTACACACCCAAAAGAGTATACAATAAGTATATTTCTGGCTGTTGTGAACTTGTTCTATTCTGTTTGCTGTCATCCAAATTTGGACAGTCGTTTGCTCCACAGTATGTATAATTTGATAAGCTTACATCAAATCCTACATGGGAAAAAATAAATAAAAATAATGAAACAAAAATGTCAAACAGAAAGAGAATTATGGGTTTTCTTTTTGCTTAATCCTAATCCTTAGGAGCTGCTAGTATCTAAAATCTTTCCCTGCCCTCAAAAAAAAGTGCACCTTTTCTGTTAAAATAGAGTTAATTACCTGTGATAGGGGCTACAGACTTTCATGGAATGTCATGCCAACAATGGGGTCTTGATCCGCCTCCTTCCATCTCCTCTCCATGATTGATGTCAGCTTTGGGCGCTCTGCTAGTTCCCAAGAGTGCACACAACACACAGTGCTGCTTCCCCCTCCCCTCCTCCCCCTCCTTGTTGCAGGCAGAACGGTTTAGGCTGGGTTCACACTATACTACACGACAGCAGTACAACTTTCATCCTACTTTGCTCTGCGACATCTGTCCTACATTGGTCCTATATCCATCCGACTTTCATGAACAGGATACTTCTTTGAACTGACTTTGTGATAGTCTGACTTGTTCTTTGACCAATCAAAAAATCCCAGAGTGAGATAAATTCCTTTTACTGCTGCTGTAATCACATGTCGGATGTCTGATAAGGACAAAGCTCCTACTTTGATCCGACTTTAATGATATTCAATGGGCTGAAGTAGGATCAATGTCGGATCAAAGTAGTACAGGGAGCGTTTTCAAAGTCGGACAGACTTGTGTCAGATCAGTTAAGACGGCTATCATAGGGAAACATTGATTTTCAGACGTCATGCGACATGAGCTCCTAATGTCGGAGCGTTTGTCAGACAAGTGTGAACCCTGCCTTAAGCACACATTCAGTAAGGGAGCAGGTATTAGTGACTGTAGAAGGCACTGAAAGTGCACTTTATACTATATTCTACTTTCCTGTTAAAATTATAATGCATGAAAACAGTTGGCTCATGTGTGGTGGCATGATGTTGCCATCATCCCTAGATCCATGGAAATTTGAATACCTATAAATGAGTGGGATTTTCTAGGTAACAATAATAGGGGGTGACAACTAGGTCATAAAGAATACTAATTTATTACAAAAATAATTACATAAACTGAATATTACACATGAACAAAATCAAAAAACGTATTTAAAACCATGTTTATGGAGAAATGCTCACATATAGGGTGGTCATCCACTCATTTATTCATTTAAAGTATATGTTTGTTTATGCACCTATGTAAGCGCTGCTTTATACAGTTTTTGAAACATTGTTTACACATAATTTTAATTACACGTATTTTTTCACATATTTAATTTTCCTTAATAGCAGCTGCTACAGATCACAATTTTTTCATTCATTTCCAGCTGAGCGCAGTGGGGGTGGTTCAATCAGACGGCCTTTTTTATACTACCTATTTGCTCTATTGTTTTTATGTTTAATCTTGCTGTAACATTAAATGCAGGCAATGCTGACAAAAAACAGTGTTGTATATTTCTTTAAAAATGTATTCTTTGCATTATAATTTTAAATACCTCTAAATGAGTGGGATTTTCTAGGCAACAATAATAGGGGGTGACAACTAGGTCATAAAGAATACTAATTTATTACAAAAATAATTACATAAACTGAATATTACACATGAACAATATCAAAAAACGTATTTAAAACCATGTTTATGGAGAAATGCTGTATATCATCCCATGCCCCATGCACCATTCCAACGCGTTTCAAAATTATCTTCATCAGGGAAAGTTGTACAGTTATTTTCTCTATAACAACAAAACACACAAAATAAATAGCAAACACACAAAACAGAATAAAGGGTTACATGATTATACATATAAGTACAATGTGGATGCATCTATGGGGCATATGGGACAACAATAGATAAAGGAGTTCCAAAAGGACCTCAAGAAAAAGGGGGAGAGAGAGAGAGGGGGAAAGAACCTTTTCTAACCCATCACTCCTTAATTTCCCCAAGAAAGACATGCACATCCCACAACAGCCGCAGTGGCAGAGTCGGATGGCACTCCAAATGTCCAAAGGGGCTGTCTCCTAGCTCCAAAGACCTCCACACCATGGGGGGTGGAAAAATGTATGAGTAGATTCAACTCGCTGATCAGCAATAAAACCAAACAAAGTGGCCCCAGCTGTAATGGTCAAACAAAAACATGTGAGTGATTGTTGTTTCAATGAAACATGAGGCATATAAAACCCATATATAAATAAAGGGGGCCATAAAGCGACTCACCAATCATGGGGAGAGAAGCTCCAATCACTCCAGATTTGGCCAAAGAGCAATTTGAAAAAAGAAAAAATCCAAAGAAATAGCTAGCAGAGGCTGGATAGGAAAGACTCCATGGAGGTGATTTACTATTGAAGCTGCGCTGCGCCGATACATGCCTTAATACGTGCGCTGGATGAAGCCTTAATTAGGCGCATGAACCGGCCGCAGCAGCAGCGCATTGCAATTGATTAGTAAAGCCGCCGACGAATCCCTGTTAAAGTCTATGGGGGAAATCTTATTTGTTAATTTTAAAGGCTAATCTGCAAGTTTTGTACAAAAAAGTGTTTGGGGACCTCAGTCCTGCCCCAGGGGACATGTACCAATGTTTTTTTTTCGGGAGCAGTGATTTTAATAATGCAAAAGTGCAATAATAAAAGTGTATTTTTTCTTTAAATTTCGTACTATGGGGAGCTCTAATGTCAGCATGTGAAAAAGCGCATGTTTCCCGTGGTTAGAACTGTCTCTGCACAAAATGCCATTTTTCAAAGCAAAAAAGCCATTTAAAACTGACTCGCGGCTATAAAGGATACTCTCCGCAGCGAGGTGGAACCTTAACGCAGGTGCGCATGACTGGGGGGACCCTGAGCAGGGGGACAGGATAAGGAAGGGGCCGCAAATCGCGGCTGCACAGGGGGCGGGGCTTATGCAAGCTCCCTTAAAAGGTCCGGGGGGCGGAGCCATCCATTCGGGCGCCATCCACAGTGAGGCATCACACAGGCAGTTTTTTCCATGTTGCAGGGATGTAGGGCCATGGCCGGGTGGGAGTGGGGGTTTGTCCCCCGCTGGCCAGTCAGTGGTGCCGACCCCGGTGCTTGGGGAGTCGGTGGCGGGTGCTGTGGTTAGCGGGTCTCCTTCTGGGGTGGCGCAAGTTAGTGCGCAGTCGGGTTCGGCGTCGGGTTTGACGGCTGATGGTGTTCGGTTGTCCGACTCGGCCCGTTGCGAGGTGTACGTGCGTTATGATGCACCCTTGGGTTCACACTTGAAGCAGGAGGTGCGGGAACGTATCTGGAGGGGGGAGTTTGTGGAAATATTTTCACTACTTCCCCTGGAGAAGTTCAATTTGGACAAGGGGAAGCCCGATGAGAGTAAGAAGGAGGAAGAGGAAAAACGGCGCTTCCGCCTTATTCCCCGGACTTTCGCGAACTGGGCTCAGGCGTTTTATATCTTGGCTAGCGTGATCGGGGAGAAAGACCTGCATCAGTGTAAGGGCTTGTTCAGTTATATTGATTCTATCAGCGAGGCGCAGAGGGTGTATGGGGGGGAGCCTGGTTGCGATATGATGAGCAGTTCAGGCAGAAGAAGGCATGGAGGCCTGAGATAAAATGGAATCAGAAGGATATCGCCTTGTGGATGAGGCTCATGTCTCAGGCCAGGGTAGTGCCTCAGCCCTTTTGTGAAGGGGCCGGGGGAGCTCAGTCCTCCCCATTGTCGGCCGCAAAACGAAAAGGTTTCTGCTGGCAGTTCAATGAGAGCTCCTGTAAGTTCGGGAGCTCTTGTTGCTTCCGGCACGAGTGTTCAGGTTGTGGCGGGGCCCACCCCTTGTCAAAGTGTTTCAAGAAGGGCAGGAAGGCAGGTGACACTGGAAAAAGGGAAGATGCCGGTGAGGGTGGAAAATATGGCGCCGTACCTAAGTAGGTACCCGAACAGGGTAGCTGCACGGGCCTTGTGGTTGGGCTTTAAGGAGGGTTTCCCGATTCCGAGTGATTTGGCCGTCATCCCTCCTTTGACGGCTAACCTGAAGTCTGCCTATGAGCACCCAGAGGTGGTGTCTGACAAGCTCCGGAAGGAGGTGGGTTTGGGTAAGATGGCGGGCCCGTTTGATGTCCCGCCTGTGGATGGCCTCGTGGTGTCACCTCTTGGGGTGGTTCCGAAGCGGGAGCCAAATCAGTTTCGGCTCATTCATCATCTCTCTTACCCTAAAGGGGGGTCGGTAAATGACGCCATTGACCCGGCATTATGTACGGTGTCCTACGCATCGTTTGATGAGGCCGTGCGCTGGGTTCAGCGCTTTGGGCGCGGGGCCTTGTTGGCCAAGACCGATATCGAATCGGCGTTTCGGCTCCTGCCAGTTCATCCGGAGAGCGTGCGGTTGTTGGGGTGTTTTTGGGACGGGAAGTTTTTTGTGGATAGGTGCTTTCCCATGGGTTGCGCCATCTCGTGTTCGTATTTTGAGTTGTTCCTTTTTGGAGTGGGTGGTGAAGGACTTGTCTGGTTTGGCGTCAGTGTTACATTATCTCGATGATTTCTTGATGGTCGGACCGCCTAATGACTGGGCTTGCATGATCTTGCTGGCCACGGTTCAGCACGTTTGCGAGGTATTCGGGGTCCCGCTGGCGCGTGACAAGACGGAGGGGCCCGTCACGGAGCTGAAGTTTTTGGGCATTGTTATTGATTCGGGGCGGATGGAATGCCGGCTCCCGGAAAGACAAGTTGGTGGACTTGCGGGAGTCCGTCGCAAGGGCGGCCAGTAGTTCAAAGTTGAAGTTACGGGAGTTGCAGTCGTTGTTAGGGAAGCTCAACTTCGCCTGTCGCATAATGCCGATGGGGAGGGTTTTTTGCCACCGGTTGTCGGCGGCCACAGCGGGGGTTAGGGCTCCTCATCATTCTGTGCGGTTGGGTCGCGAGCATAGGGAGGATCTTAGAGTGTGGGACTCCTTTCTGGAAAACTACAATGGTAGATCCCTTTGGTTGGCCCCGGTGGTCCCAGCCAGTGCATTGGAGCTTTTTACCGATGCGGCGGGTTCGGTGGGTTTCGGGGCCTATTTTCGGGGACAGTGGTGTGCGGGGCGGTGGCCACAGCAGGTAGTGGAGTCGCCTTTGATTCGGAATTTGATGTTGCTGGAGTTGTTCCCTATCGTGTTGGCGGTGGAACTGTGGGGTCAGGAGTTCAAGGATCGGAGAGTGAGGTTTCACTGCGACAATTTGGGTGTGGTGCAAGCCATTACTTCTTTGTCGGCTTCTTCATTGCCGGTGGTTCGTCTGCTGCGTGCGTTAGTGCTAAAATGTTTGGGTTTGTGCAGTGCATATTCCCGGGGTTGAAAATGAGGTGGCTGATGCCCTTTCTCGTTTGCAGTGGGATCGGTTCCTGCGTCTGGCTCCGGAGGCGGAGCAGGAAGGGGTGCTGTGCCCCAGTGGCTTGTGGGACCTCGTTTTGGCCGAGTGATGGCATTGGTGAAAAGGTCAGTAGCTGAATCCACGTGGAGGGCTTATGAGCGTGTGTGGCGGAAATGGCACGCCCTGGTAAGTGATCTGGGGGTTGGTTTCTCGGCTGAGGAACGGTTGCATTTGCTGTTGTACTTTTTGGGTAGATGTTGTGAAGATGGGGTGTCGGTCTCTGCTCTGTCCACAAAAATGGCGGCATTGGTTCTCCTCTTCCAAATTAACGGGGTGGAGGACGTTACTAAGTCGTTCGTGGTCCGCAAGGCTTTGCGGGGATACAGGAAGGGCCGTGTTCGGCCGGATACCAGGAGGCCGGTTTCGCTGCTTATGTTGGAATCTTTGGTTGGAATGTTGCCTCAGGTGTGCTCATCATCGTTTGAGGTTGGGTTGTTTTGAACAGCGTTTATCTTGGCCTTTTTTGGAGCCTTTCGCGTAGGGGAACTGGTCAGCCCCTCTAAGGCGGTGGCTGGGGGGCTGCAGGTGTCTGACGTGATCGTACTTTCTGATTCGTTCTCAATATGGCTCCGTAGGTCAAAAACTGACCAGGCGGGGAGGGGGTCTAAGGTGGTGTTGGGTAAGGTGCCGAATCTTGGGGTCTGCCCGGTGGAGGGGGTACGGGTGTGGCTTGGCGACAGGCCTCCTGTCGCCGGTCCGCTGTTGGTCCATGAGAACGGGATTCCACTGACAAGGTACCAATTTTCGGCTGTTTTTAAGCGGTGTTTGGTGGCGGGCGGATTCAAATGGGATTCATCAAATGGGACTTCATGCGCCTGCGCAGTGCTTTTCCAGACACTGTCCTGGTGTGGTCTGAAATTGTGGGGAGGTTAGCTTGGAGGGGTGCTCAATCCGTGAACAGGGTCGATAGGGCCCGGATTAAGGCCAATAAGGCAGTGTCCAAATTTGTCATTCAGAACGGTGGGTTGGTGGTTCGCCATCGCGAACTCGAGAGTGACTTCGGCCTTTATTTAAGGGGTGATGGGGTGCACCTTTCCCAGGTTGGGATAGACATGTGTGTCTTGGGGCTCCAGGACGGTCTACAACGGGCCTTAGGGCTGTGGCGGGCCGCCCACGCGTGAGGTGTCACCGTGGGCGTCAGAGGGGGGCGTGGTCCGGCAGACAGCGGGGATTTCAATTGGATGCAGCGGCTCCGGCGAAGAAGAACCAGAAGAAGAAGATGCGGACGAGAAGGACAGCGGAAGGAGAGGAAGATGGAAGAACGCGCCGGGCAAGATGCAGGAATAGAAGACCCAAGACAGAAGCAGAGGCAGAAGAAGAAGATGGAGGAAGAAACCCGAAGGAAAGAAGAAAAGAAGAAGAAAGAAGATAATAAAGGACTTGTCAAAAACCGGCTCTTGTCGTTTTTTACACTTGACACTTTTTTTTTTGTTGGTGAAATGGTAGAGGTACAATGTACCCCATTACCATTTCACACAGGGGGGGGGCCCGGGATCTGGGGGGCCCCTTTGTTAAAGGGGTCTTCCAGATTTCGATAAGCCTCCTGCCCGCAGACCCCCACAACCACCGGGCAAGGGTTGTGGGGAAGAGACCCTTGTCCTCATCAACATGGGGACAAGGTGTTTTGGGGGGTACCCCAAAACACCCTCCCAATGTTGAGGGCATGTGGCCTGGTGCGGTTCAGGAGAGGGGGGGGGCGTGCTCTGTCCCCCCCTCTTTTCTGCGGCCGGCCAGGTCAACGTGCTCGGATAAGGGGTCTGGTGTGGATTTTAGGGCCAATTTTTGGAATTTAATTTTTTTTAGCAGTCCGGATGTCCCCAGGGGCACAGAGGCCCCCAGGGCCCCGGGTGGCAAAGTCCCCATATTTTTTGTTATTAAAGGGCCAATGTTTTTTTTAGGGGTCTGGAGGTCCCCAGTGGCCCGGAGATCCCCAGGGCTCCAGATGACAACCCCCCCCCCTTTTTAAAAAAAAAATACAAAAAATTATATATTTTTATATATTTTTTTGTTATTTTTTTAACATATATATATATATATATATATATATATATATATATATATATATATATATATATATATATAATATAATTATGAAAGGGCCCAGAGGGCCCCAGATGACAACCTTTTTGCTTATAAAAATGTTATAAACATTTTATATTTTCCCCAGGTTGTTTTTTTTTCTTTAATTTATTTTCTAAAGTGTATTTTGTGCATGAAGTCGAGAGAGAGGAGCTGGACTTGCAATCGTCATCCTTCTCCATGCCCCCGGTGGCAATGGCGGGTGTGAGGGGGGGCCTCCCACTCACCCCACCCTACCTGCTACACTTGGGAGCCCGATGGGACAGAGGGACTCCCCCTTTGAGGGAGTCTAGCCCACCCAGCCAGCCCTGTAGGTCCTTCGCCTCTCTTTATTTTAGGAAACCTCATGGCCAAAGTGCATTCGTGTGCGTGCAAGCGTGGTGTTTTTTTTTGGGGGGGGGGGGCGTACTAAGCACAGGCGTACCTTGCATAGCACACCCACCGGGAGCCGGGCTGAGACCACCAAACTCAATTCGCATGTAGCCAAGACCGGGATCCGAACCCTTGGCTGCAGAGGTGAACGGCTTGTCAGCACAGTGCCATTCACGTTGAGCCACCCCATGTTATTTTTGTTTAGATTTTTTTTGTTATTTTTTATTAAAGGGCCCAGAGCTCCCAAGGCAACCCCCTTTTTTTATATAAATATATATATATATATATATATATATATATATATATATATATATATATATATATATATATAGATATATATATATAGATATTTTAATTTATTTTTCATTAAAGGGCCCAGAGGTTTATTTTTATTAAAGGGCCCAGAGGTCCCCAGGGCCCCCGGATGGCTACCACCCTTTTTTTAATATATATTTTTCTATATTTATTTTTTTGTAAAGGAACCCCCCGCTTATCAAATTGCGGCAGCCCCCCCCTTCTCAATTTCAGGCGGCAGCACCCCCCCCCCCCCCCTGTTCTCTGCTCCAGGGGGCCCATGCCCGAAGCTGTGTAAGGGGCCCCATAATTCCTGATGGCGGCCCTGATTCCCCCCCCCCCATGGTACGAAATTTCAAGGAATTTTTAACTTTTATTGTTGCACTTTAACCACTTCCATACCGCGCCTATTCTGGCACTTCTCTCCTTCATGTAACAATTATATTTTCTTCCTTGAAAATTACTCAGGACCCCCAAACATTATATATATTTTATTAACAAACACCCTAGGGAATAAAGTGGCGGCCATTTTTTCTTACAAATTTCCAACGGTATTTGCGCCAAAAATTTTCAAAGTTTTTTTTTTTTTTTGGCTTTCAAAAAAAAACTGTTTCATGAATGACAAAATAAGAAAGCAGTAAAGCTAGCCCAATTTTTAGGGATAAGGTGAAAGATGATGTTACACCGAGTAAATAGATACCTAACTTGTCACACTTTCATATTGCGCACACTCATGGAATGGCGCTAAACTTCGTTATTAAAAATCTCCATAGGCGACGCTTGACTTTTTTTCTCAGGTTACCACTTTTGAGTTACAGAGGAGGTCTAGTGCTAAAATTATTGCTCTCACTCTAACGCACGCTATGATACCTCACACGTGGCGTTTGAAGGATGTTTACATATGTGGGTGGGACTTGCATGCGTGTTCGCTTCTGAGTGCGAGCTACTAGGGACAGGAGCATTTAAATTCCTTTTTTTTTTTTTATTAATATTTTCATTTTTGCACTTGTTTGTCCCTTTTTTTGTATTATTTTTCACTTTTCTTCCTATTACAAGGAATGTAAACATCCCTTGTAATAGGATTGTGTGTGACAGGTCCTCTTTATAGAGAGAGGCGGTGTCAATTAGACCCCACATCTGTCCTCCAGGCTGGAAAGCATGGAATTGGTAAAAAAAAAAAAACATCTCATGCTTTCAGCTACGATCATGTTCGTTCAGCACAGTGGTGTAGTGTGTAGCATGTTCACCTAGCAGCAAAAGGGTTGCTGGTTCGAATCCCGCCCGTGACACTATCTGCCTGGAGTTTGCATGTTCTCCCTGTGTGGGTTTCCTCCCACAATCTAAAAACATGCTGTAAATTGGATCCTGTCTAAATAAGCCCTAATATGCAGTAGGATATTTAGGTTTTGTGCTGCCCTAGGCCTGACCAAATTTTGGCACCCCCTAATATAAAAATGACCCACCCTTCCTGTCAAGGCCACACCCTGTTTTTTTATGACCCACCCAGGAATTTTCAGGGGACACACACAAGTTCTGTGGGGGGGGGGCGGGGGCACAGGAGTCCCTATATTTGCCTAGTTTTTCGATCACTTCCTGTTTGGCTATGGGGCAGGAAGTGAAGGCCAATCTCCCCAAACGGACAGGGATAATACAAAATAAACTGACAGAGCTTCTAACCCCCCCCCCCAACTCTATCCAAAATGAAAGAAAACAAAAAAATAAAAGTGATGATTATAGTTCCAGTTTAACCCCAAATTTCAGATCATTTTATTGAGAGGCTTAAGAAAATATAACCATGCCAATAGGCCAGGATCCAGCGTTGCTAATATGTATGAATGTGTGTTAGGGACCCCCACAAACACCACCCAATGTTAAATCAACAATTTTCTTGTTTGTTTTGGGGATGCCTGCACCCCTGATAGGGTAAAGACACCTCACAAATGTTGTCACTTTCTACCTAATTCATTCACTTCCTGCCACATAGCCAAACAGGAAGTGAGGGAAAAACCTGAGTAATGTTTTGTTGGGGACACACAGATCAATCTAAATAGTTTCCCATTTTGGAAATTGCATTTTGCTGTGTACACCCCAAATTAGTATAGATCTTGGACTTTGGGGTCCATTTACTAAAGGCAAATCCACTTTGCACTACAAGTGGACAAGCAAGGAAGAAAAAAATAAAAAACTTGGCGGGATTGGAAGTTAAAACCATCAGTGCTTCCCTTCTGATTTCCATTGCCTACGCTTCTACTGCAGAGCGGCTTTGCCTTTACTAAACCCCAAAGTAACTAATCATTTGGGGTGTACACTGCAGTGCAATTTGCTTAATGGGGACACTAGTTAGATTGACCTGTGTCCCAAAGAAAAGACCATTGGTAGGGTTTTAACCCCACTTCCTGTTCAGCTGTGTGACAGGAAGTGAAGCCAATTATAAGAAAATGGACACAAAGCCCAACCTAAAAACACTAGCAGGGGTTCAAACACTCACTTGGCTTCCCTCAAACAACCCACAATTAGAATAGGATTGTCTTGTGCTAGTTTCAAGCACAGCGCTGTAAATCAGCACTTCAAGCCTGTCCACCAATGCCTTGAAGGAAGAGGTTGTGTCTTTGAAGCAGCTCCTGTGAAGAACCAGACCCTGGAGGAGAGGGGAGGCTATGGCCTCATCAAGCCCAGGCCAGGGGCTTGTTCCTGGGCAAGGGGAGTTCACCTCCCGCCCGGTACCTCCGAGGACCGTGGATCTCCCGAGTTTTGGGGATTTAAATAAAGAAGAGAAGCAATTTTTGTCGGTCCAGTCCAAGCTGGCAGATTGGACTTTTCCCCAGCAAGGGGAGGATGATCAGCGAATGCTGAGAAGACGCAGCAAAACCAAAGGTTTGATTCAGAAGGCGGCACAAGCTCTCCATTCCAGGATTACAGTGCTGGCCAGTTTAAGGAACAGAAGAGATCGGGCTAGTAGCTCAAAAAGATTCGAATTCAAGGAAGCAAAAGACCTGTTGAAAGAGCAGAATGGCCAGTTATGGGGTCTTGTTATGTGTCTCTGTTCCAGAGGGACTGCAGAGAAAGCTTTCCTCCTTCCAATCAGGAGGGAGCTCCAACGTGCCTC
The DNA here is from genome assembly GCA_029574335.1 of Rana kukunoris. Classification (NCBI taxonomy): domain Eukaryota; kingdom Metazoa; phylum Chordata; class Amphibia; order Anura; family Ranidae; genus Rana; species Rana kukunoris. The sequence continues at coordinate 391,773,219 of CM056052.1, forward strand.
TGAGAAGAGCAAGCAGGCAGCAAGGAGAGGCAAGTCAGCATTAGTAGCTGAGGGGGCTGGGGGTTCTCTGTTAGTGGAACCTCAGACCTCAGGGACTATCTCGGAGAGTACCGCTGAGGGCGCCCAGGCACCTGCCGGACCCCAACCTGTGAAGAAAGGGGGTACAACATCAAGTGGGAGGTTGTCCCACGAAGCAGGAGGTACTTGCGTGAGTGAGAGAGGTCTCAACCCCGTGGTGAGTCTTCCTCGTCTTCCGCCTGGTCTTTTGGTCACCGTGAAGAGTGTGTCTGGTTCCCAGCAAGATCAGGGTGATAAGCCTGCTCCTGGAAGCGGGGGTGCTTTGGCCTCTGTGAACCCAGCAAGTAGCCTACAGCAGGGTCAGCCGGCCGTTGTGGTGGCGACCGCTGCGGGTTTACAGGGTGAGGGGCAGGCATCTACCGCGGATCCAGTTGAGATGGACTGTATGACATCTAGTATGGAAGAAGCTATGGCTAGGATAGCAATGGCTGCCGAGGGAGAGGGCACGCCATGCCATGTGGAGCCTCCTGCTTCTGGACGACCAATCAGCAGTGACTTGGAGGGCATTTCCGCTGTGCGGGAATCTCCCATGATTGGGACGGAGCCGCGACCGGAAGTGACGTCAGCACGTGACCCGGAACCGGAAGTGACGTCAGCACGTGACCCGGAACCGGGAGTGACATCAGCGGGTGAACCGGAAGTGGCTGTGGTGACACCCGGAGCTCCATTTCCCGGACAGGTCCGGTCCTCAGCTTTGGAACAGAATACCCAGGGACTTGTGAGTACTTCCCCATCTGCGGGTCTCCCTTCTGAACAGGCTCCAGTTTGGGGAGATCACCCTGCGGGACATTTAGATGATGAATGTTTGGCAATGGATTTTATTAGAAAGTTAGAAGGTTCCCAGTCTGCAGCTGTGACAGAAGTCCATGTAGGTTCCTATGGAGCCTGTGAAGAGATGGGGGACTCTGGTTTTAATATGGATGATACTCAATTGGCTCAGGTACAGGAAGTTGTGTTGGGGTCGGGCCCCCTTTCGGGTCCTTCAGTAGTGAGGGGGAGGGCAGCGAGTCATGAGGAGACTGCCCAGGTTGGGTCAATGGAGGTCCTGAGGGGGGTTGGTCCATTTGATGCACCCCAACCTGCGGGAGTTATCACAACCTCTCAGGAAGAGAGCTTGCTCAATGCTTTGAGGGAGGGCAGGTCTTATGCCCAAGTGGCTGGGTTAAGTGCTCCCTTGGATCATATTTACAGCAAGTTCGGTGCCCGCAATTTCAGGGTTCCCCCTGCGCAAGAGCAGCGGGGTGAGGGGGCATGGTCCAGGGGAGGTGGTGGTACAGAACGCAGGAGGAGGAATATGGTGCAACTAAAGTTTATTGGTGAAGGTCAGTGCCCGTCCCGAGGAGAGGTCATCGATATGGTCCTCTCTCTGGGAGTAAGGGCGTCTGACCTCTTTGCGGTTATCCATCCGGGAGGTTCAGTAGAGTTTGATTTTAGTTTTATGTCAGTCATCGTTATGGAAATGTTTTTGTTGAATTATGAACTAGTTAAGACAGGACCCATGGTCCAAGTTCTGTTTGACCCCCCTGTCTAGGCAGGAGGAGGTCAAAAATGTAACCATCCTGGTACGCAATGAATCCCTTCCTCCGGAAGAAAGACATTGCGACCTGGTTGACCTGTCATGGCCAGCTCCAGTGCCCCCTTTGGAAGAAGGTGGATGAAAGGGGGATCTGGACAGGGGCCTGGGGGGTTAAGATTAAGTTGACGAGGCAGGGGAATAGCATGGCTCATATCCCTGGGAGTGCTTTCATTGGGAGAGACAGAATTTTGTTTTTTTATCCTGGACAGCCTAAAAGGTGTTTTAAGTGCGGGTCCCCCACTCACTTGAGCGCTGAATGCACTGTTGTGAAGTGCACGCGCTGTGGTGGGAGGGGTCACCTGGCGGACGGGTGTGCCCATATTAGATGTAATCTTTGTAACGAGTTAGGTCACCCTTTCAGTCGATGTCCGCAGGCTTATAGGGGTAATGTGCAAGAGGAATCTGGGGTGTCGGAGGGTTTCACCTCGGACACTGATTCTGAGATGGAGGGGGGTGGGGGGGGCAGGCCGTGGGTGCTTCTAGATCTGGTGGTCGGGCTGCCCCTATGCCCCAGAGGCAAGGTTCTGTCAGGAGGAGGGCGGGGGTTGGTGCAGCTGCCCCTGATCCTCCAGGTCAGAGTGGAGTGGACATTGATTCTGAGGTAGAGGGGGGTGAGGAGCCTCAAAGGCAGGGTCTCATCAGGAGGAGGGCGGGGGTTAGTGCAGTAGCCCCTGACCCTCCTGGTCAGAGTGGGGTGTCAGGAGGTGGTGGGGTTTTCCTTGGGGGGCCTCCTGAGTTTTTGCTGGACTCCTCTGCCTTAGACACCGATTCTGAAGTAGAGGGGAGTGAGGAGGGTTTGGTGGTTCCCCCTGGGGGGGGGGTGTTGGGGCCAGTCTGTGCTATCCTTCCCCCCCCTTCCCTTTCTCTTCCTGTTGCCCCCTCCTCTCATTCTTGTTCTGTTCCCCTCCCGCTTTCTTCCCGTTTTGCCCCGCTCTCCCCCCCCGGGTGGATTCTCATGCGTTGGGTGGTGCAGTAACCCAGGAGGATATGGAGGTGGCCCTTGGGTCACAGAAAAGACCTCAGGCCGGGTAAAGTGAAGAGCCCTCAGAGGGTATGAGTGGGGTGGGCCCAGCAGCTGGTGATACTGGTTGGGTAGTGCTTAGGAAGAATAAGAAGAAAAAGAAAAAAAGTAAAAAAGGTGTTAATGAGTGATGCGGGAGTGGGTTCTGTGCCCTGTTCTAAGCAGGATGAGGGTGCCGGTGCCGCAGAGTAATTTGTTATTTTACTAGTCGGTTAATATAGCGGGATTTTGTTAGATGTTTATGATGTATAGATATGTGGTCTGTTGATGGATTTGGCTAGCTATGACCTGGTGCAGTGGCCAGATGGGGCAGAGGCTGTAGGTTTCTGCAGTTGATGCCAATAGGCTTGCGCAGGTAGTTGGCTAATCCGCGTAAAATATGCCATATATAGTATTTTGTTATTCTTTCTTTTGTTTCTTATGGACCTTAATTATGGGTATGCACCAATAGTGACCCAAAGTGCAATGAGCCGGATAATGGAGGGTGATAAAAGTTTGCCCAACCTGATAGAGGTTAGCACTGGTGAATTGGTTGCGTGTTATTAGTCTGTGTTTTCAAGGTTTGTAAATTCAGTGTTGGTTTTATAGGAGTGTTATAGTTGTTTAAATGATTATCTTGTATATGTAAATGTTTGTAAGCAGTGTGAGATTTTCTTGATGTTTCCCCGTTATTTGTAAATTTGGTACCTAATGTCGTGTCTGAATAAACCAAAAATTTTCACCAATACACCCCCCCCCCCCTCCAAACAGGCCCTGTTTGCAGGTTTTCCTACATCTTGCACATGTGCTTTAAAAAGTCAGTTTGGACATCAATTCTAGGAAACAATACTTACCGCTTTGTCCTTCCTTTTCTGGTGACTAAACATTTCATGCATACACACCAGGAAAGAGCTTAGAGACAAATCACACTTGATGGTTTAGGCCCAAACTATTTCAGCTGCAGCGGTTGAAATCCATAGCAAGAAAAAAAGATCACAAAACAAACTTCAAAATTTGAAAGTAATTTTATCGGTCCACAAAACAAAAAATTACAAATAAACACAAAAAAAAAATAAAAAAAAAATAAAAACAAAAAAGACCAAGGTTTATTTCACACAGTCATTGGAAAATAAATCATGCTTTTGAAATAACAGGATAGACCCACAGGATTAAAACATTAGTCATTAACATCTTGAGAAACATTTAGCAAAATTATGCAGCAGACAAAACATCAAAAAAACAAAACTTGCTCCAAAACATCTGTTTCGCTCCGCCATTACTTCCAGCCAGCAAATCTGCCCCCTCTGAGGGCAGCTGACACGTGCACTATCCACGCTTTTTATAACATGTGTGCTAATGAACCAATTGGAAACACATGAAGAAATGTCAGCCTCTAGTTTGTGTGCACTTGTAACTGCTTACACCTGTTAAGGATGTCCTTAAATTACTAAGTCAAAAAACAAGCTTTCTGAGCATGCTCAGAAAGATGCATGTCATTTTCAGGCTCAAACACCCAGCTTATTTTTCTAAGTGTTCGAGCATGCCCAGTTCACTCGAAATGCATTACCAGAATCAAATCTGCAATGGCGGATGAAAGCATTAGAGGTGTTTTATTTTTTTTGGTCCCCCTGAACTGATGCTTAACAACCTGAAGGGGAGGTCTTATAGAATTTTTACGTAACAAAAATAAATAATAATAATTTAAACGCCCCTGTCCCTAGTAGCTCGCAGTCAGAAGCGAACACGCAGCATTTTTTTTTCTTCCGGTTACCAGTTTCGATTTACAGATGAGGTCTAGTGCTAAAAGTATTCCTCTCGCTCTTACGCACGCTATGATACATCACATGTGTGGTTTGAAGGATGTTTCCATATGTGGGCGGGCCTTAAATGTGTAAGTCCCGCCCCCACATATTTAACCGCCGTTCAAACCCCACATGTGAGGTATCATACCGTACGTTAGAGCGAGAGCAATACTTTTAGCACTAGACCTCCTCTGTAAATCTAAACTGGTAACCTGAAAATAAATAAAAAAGTGTTGCCTATGGGTATTTTCAAGTACTGAAGTTTGGCGCCATTCCATGAGTGTGTGCAATATTAAAGTGTAACATGTTGGGTATCTATTTACTCGGTGTAACATCATCTTTCACATTATGGCCATAAATTGGGATAACTTTAGTGTTTTCTTAATTTGTAACCACTTGAGTCCCAGACCATATTACTGGTCACTGACGGGGCCAGTTTTTGCATTTCAACACTGCGTCATTTTAACTGACAATTGCGTGGTTGTGCGACGTGGCCCCCAAACAAATTTGGCGTCCTCTTTTTTCCCCCAACAAAATTTTTTTTTTTGTTTTTTTGCTGGTATTTGATCACCTCTGCGTTTTTTCTTATTTTTGCTCGAACCAAAAATATAGCGACAATTTTGTAAATAAAAAGACAACTTTTTGACTGTTTGCTATAATAAATCTCCCCCAAAATATATTCCAAAACTTTTTGCCCTCAGTTTAGGCCGATATGTATTCTTCGACATATTTTTGGTTCCAAAAAATCGCAATAAGCGTTTGGTTGGTTTGGGCAAAAGTTATAAGTAGGGGTTGGTCTTATGGGTTTTTTAGGAATATATTTTTGTTTTACAAGTAATGGTGGCGATCATTGATTTTTCTGGCTACTGCGACATTGTGGCGGACACATTTTTGTGAGCTTTGGCATTTTTCTAGCAAGCAATGGTATACAAATGCATTGCTTACTATAAAAATGTCACTGGCAGGGAAGGGGTTAACACTAGGGGCGAGGAAGGGGTTGATTATGTTACCTGGGTGTGTTCTAACTGTAAAGGGGGTGGGACTGTCTAGGGGAAATGACAGATCGCTGTTCATACATTGTATGGACAGACGAGCAGGCATTCCCCCCCTGACAGGACCGGGGATAAAGGGGAACTCCACACCAAATTAAAAAAAAACGGCGTGGGGGTCCCCCTCCAGGTGCACAACAGGCTCTTAGATTTGATCTGGAACATAAGGGGTTAAACCCACGCCAAAAACGGCGTGGGGTTCCCCCTCAGATCCAGACCAAACCCTTCTCCCAGGCACGCAGTCTGGCCGGACAGGAATGGGGGTGGGGACGAACGAGCGCCCCCCCCCTCCTGAGCCGTACCAGACCACATGCCCTTGACATGGGGGAGTGTGTGCTTTGGGGGAGGGGGGCACTGCCCCCCCTCCCCCAAAGCACTCTTGTCCCCATGTCGATAGGGACAAGAGCCTCTTCCCGACAACCCTGGCCGTTGGTTGTCGGGGTATGCGGGTGGGGGGCTTATCAGAATCTGAGAGCCCCCTATAATAAGGGGGCCCCCAGATTCTGGCCCCCCACCCTATGTGAATGAGTATGGGGTACATCGTACACCTACCCATTCACCGGGTGGAAAAGTGTAAACACAAATAAACCACACAGAATAAAATAATTTATTAGTCAGCACTGGGGGTCTTCTGCCGGGACCCCCCGCCACCAGCCCATTGGGCCCCGGGCTTCGCCGTTTTCTGCCGGGGGGGATGACACCCACCGATGCTCTCCGCCATGTTCAGCCAGGCCCCCACCCCAAATTAAGCTCTTTCACATCCGGGGGGGGGCGGCGGAACATGGCGGAGAACAACGGGGGCGTCGCCACTCCTCGGTCTTCTAGCCGTTTTCTGCCGGGGGGGAAACACCCACCGATGCTCTCCGCCATGCTCGGCCGGGCCCCCACCCCAAAATTAAGCTCTTTCACATCTGGGGGGGCCGGCCGAAAACAGCGGAGAACAACGGGGGTGTCGCCCCACCTCGGGCTTCTCCGCTTCTGCCTGGCTCCTCCCGAGGCCAGGGCTTCTTTCGCCGTCTTCCGCCGGAGGGCGCCACTCTCCGGGCTTCTCGTCGCTGTCTTCCGCCTGGCTCCTCCGCGGGGGCCAGGCCTTCTCGTCGCTGTGTTGCCGTCTTCTGCCGCCGCCCCCTTCGACGTTTTCTGCCGGGATGAGGGTCGCACATCCCATCCCGGACTTGGACGTGGCGGGCTTCTCGTCGCCGTCTTCCGCCGCCGCCCCCTTCACCACGAAGCTCCGTGCCTGATGTCACATGGGTTAAGGTCACATGGTGGCATAACCACGCCCACGCCCAATGCCAATATAAGTCCGTGCCCACCGCTCTGTCGGCATTTCAGCGCCGGACCTCGCCGTGTCAACATCGAATGGAAGAAGAAGCCCGCGAGTGTCACCCCACGGCGGAAGACAGCGACAAGAAGCCCGCCACCCTCCCCCATAAGCAGGAAGCTTCATGGTGAAGGGGGCGGCGGCGAAAACGACTAGAAGTCCGGGGTGGGATGTGCGACCCTCACCCCGGCCGAAAACTTCGAAGCCCGCTGCCCTCCCACACAGGCACGGAGCTTCGTGGTGAAGGGGGCGGCGGCGGAAGACGGCGACACAACGACGAGAAGCCCTGGCCCCCACGGAAGAGCCAGGCAGAAGAGGCTATCGAGAGCCCCCCCCGGCAGAAAACTTCGAAGCCCGCGGGGGCGGCGGCGGAAGACTGCGGTGGCGAAGACCGGGGTGGGTTGGCGGAAGACCCCCGGAGCTGGCTAATAGATTATTTTATTCTTGTGTGGTTTATTTGTGTTTACACTTTTTCCACCAGGTGAATGGGTAGGGGTACCATGTACCCCATACTCATTCACATAGGGTGGGGGGCCAGAATCTGGGGGCCGCCTTATTAAAGGGGCTCCCAGATTCTGATTGGCTCCCGCCCGCATACCCCGACAACCAATGGCCAGGGTTGTCAGGAAGAGGCTCTTGTCCCTATCGACATGGGGACAAGAGTGCTTTGGGGTGGGGGGGCAGTGCCCCCCTCCCTCAAAGCACACACTCCCCCATGTCGAGGGCATGTGGTCTGGTACGGCTCAGGAGGGGGGGGGGCGCTCGCTCGTCCCCACCCCCATTCCTGTCCGGCCAGACTGCGTGCCTGGGATAAGGCTCGATACGGATCTGGGGGAGAACCCCACGCCGTTTTTGTCGTGGGTTAACCCCTCACGTTCCGGACCAAAGCCGGAGAGCCTATTATACCCCCGGGGGGGAACCCGCGCCAGTTTCAAATTTGAAATTTGGCGCGGAGTTCCCCTTCAGTGTCGGCGCAGCCCGAGAACAGCTCGGAGATTGCCGTGCGCCGTTTCTCGCAGTGCAAATACTGCTACGCCGCTTGGTATTTACCAAGAATTTCTCGGCGTACTGACAAGGCGTACGGCATTCCCTGAAATCTCCCTCTGCGCATGCCCAGTATGCAAATGGCGTACTTTGCAAGTGCATGGGGATCGTTTCTCAAAAATCACTTTTGCTTTCAATTCGGCCTGCCACACACGTTCAAACACATGTCACTACACTTCCCCTGCATCACCCCCTCCCTCCCCTCATAAACTCCCGCCCGAATCCCCGATGTTTACAGAACTAAATGCCGTACGCCAGCTCTGTACTGGCGTGCTGTGCGCCCTCTCCTGGGCGCATTAGGCAGTTTAGTAAATGAAGAAATACACTGCACTGGCAGTGTATCTCTTTTGTAAATCTCAAAAACGGGTTTACTCCTGCTTGTGCACCATGAGTCATGGCGCACAGGCTTGGTAAATCAGCCCCATGGAGTCTTTCCTATCCAGCCTCTGCTAGCTATTTCTTTGGATTTTTTCTTTTTTGAAATTGCCCTTTGGCCAAATCTGGAGTGATTGGAGCTTCTCTTCCCATGATTGGTGAGTCGCTTTATGGCCCCCTTTATTTATATATGGGTTTTATATGCCTCATGTTTCATTGAAACAACAATCACTCACATGTTTTTGTTTGACCATTACAGCTGGGGCCACTTTGTTTGGTTTTATTGCTGATCAGCGAGTTGAATCTACTCATACATTTTTCCACCCCCCATGGTGTGGAGGTCTTTGGAGCTAGGAGACAGCCCCTTTGGACATTTGGAGTGCCATCCGACTCTGCCACTGCGGCTGTTGTGGGATGTGCATGTCTTTTTTGGGGAAATTAAGGAGTAATGGGTTAGAAAAGGTTCTTTCCCCCTCTCTCTCTCTCCCCCTTTTTCTTGAGGTCCTTTTGGAACTCCTTTATCTATTGTTGTCCCATATGCCCCATAGATGCATCCACATTGTACTTATATGTATAATCATGTAACCCTTTATTCTGTTTTGTGTGTTTGCTATTTATTTTTTGTGTTTTGTTGTTATAGAGAAAATAACTGTACAACTTTCCCTGATGAAGATAATTTTGAAACGCGTTGGAAAAACCGTCCCCGCCCTTAGCCTTGTCCTGGGGCATGGGATGATATACAGCATTTCTCCATAAACATGGTTTTAAATACGTTTTTTGATATTGTTCATGTGTAATATTCAGTTTTTGTAATTATTTTTGTAATAAATTAGTATTCTTTATGACCTAGTTGTCACCCCCTATTATTGTTGCCTAGAAAATCCCACTCATTTAGAGGTATTTAAAATTATAATGCAAAGAATACATTTTTAAAGAAATATACAACACTGTTTTTTGTCAGCATTGCCTGCATTTAATGTTACAGCAAGATTAAACATAAAAACAATAGAGCAAATAGGTAGTATAAAAAAGGCCGTCTGATTGAACCACCCCCACTGCGCTCAGCTGGAAATGAATGAAAAAATTGTGATCTGTAGCAGCTGCTATTAAGGAAAATTAAATATGTGAAAAAATACGTGTAATGACACTTATGTGTAAACAATGTTTCAAAAACTGTATAAAGCAGCGCTTACATAGGTGCATAAACAAACATATACTTTAAATGAATAAATGAGTGGATGACCACTCTATATGTGAATAAGCAATAAACAAAGTGTAACAAAAAAATATATAAATAAATATATAACTCTATACAAATAAGAAACAAAAGTCTATAAATCCGTGAACTTAATAGGTGAAAAAAGTGAGGCTAAATTTCATAAATGATGACTTCTTAGCAGGTCTTCAAATGCTCTTCCACCACACCAGAGTGTTAAAGTGAATCCACCACCTTTCAGCAATGCACACTCACCGCAACAATGAGCCTCACACTCTCGTGTTTTGGCACATGACCTTAAACAGGATACCTCAGATCAAGATAGGTAGGAGTCCGTTCCAAAGCAGTGGATTACACGAAGGTTGCCACATAAATAATGAAGGAAAAAGTGCAGAATAGTGTAATACTGTAAAGCAACTTTAATAAACACCACGACAATTCTCCAAAATATGCACTCACAAACAATCTCTTCAAATCAAGCAGTGAATCACTCCAAAGTAGATCACAGTGTTGCACAAGAAAAACTCCTCCAGATGAGCCAGTGGTCACGGCGGACCCACGATCAACCCAAACGTACTCACAGCTCTTATGGTGTAATGGAGTAGATGCTGTAATTGGTGCCTGTCCTCGCTCAATTCGTTCCACATCCGATCAGTTCAGGAAAGACTGTAATAGTGACCCAGTGACCACGCCCTGACATGTTTCGTCACGTGGACTCAATCATGGGGTTGGCCAGCAAGTACCAGGTCATCACTTAAATAGGATGACATCTAACTTGTTTGATGGAGCGCATCCGCGCGTATCCGCTGCACGTCTACTTCCAGCGGGGATGACGACAACTTCCACCGAGGGTTACGACGATCAACGCTATCCAAAACTGTCACGAAGTACGTCTGCACGTACGACAGCACGCATCAGAAGCTGCGTCAGTATACGTCCCTATTCGATGTCGGCTCGCGTGCGCTTTTGTATCCACGACGTGAGTCTCCAGTGGTTGCGTGAGTGACCTGCATCCACCAAATTAGTTAATAGAAAGGGAAACCGGTCTAAAGCTGTTGATGGGCTTATCAGGTGTCCCCATGACCACATGTCACCACTATCACATTAACTAGATGCTCACAAATAATATAATTTAAAACACAGATTACATAAATGAGCCCATTCTATCAAATGGGGTACACGAATGGTTAAAAATTCATTAAAATCATAGCTAGATCTAAAAAATATTAAAGAATATATTAAAAATATTTTAAATATATTTAAGGAAACTATATATGACATATCATATAAAATTAATAAAACTATATATAAAATATTGTATATAGACTTATGTATAGTATATGTGCTAATGTATGCATATTGCACTGAGTGGGTGCCCCTGAATGCTCAGGCATACACAGCACAGAACACCACACAGTCAGAATGTGTAAATGATCGTGATAAGTGTCCCAGTTGCCAAGCCACCTTGTAAAAACATATGTCACAATCATCTTCTCATCCATAAATTAAAAAATACTAAAATTGTACACTACTGATACTCCCTCACTAGAGTCTTCTAGTATCAATATTAAGTTGAGGGACATGTGTGTTAAACTAAGCATTACTGATAAAACAGTTCACGTCCAGTTCTATATTAGGATCCCTAGGGAACTGACTCTTTAAAAGAAAGATCCATTGTGTTTCACGTTATAACAGTTCTCTCACCCTGTTTGAATCCCTCCAAGAAGGGTGAACACAGTCTATACCGCAAAATTGAGCAAGGGAGGGGTCTTTGTTGTGTTTCACTTTGACGTGTACTGAAACACTGTGGTAATCGAATCCTTTCTTAATATTTGCTAAGTGTTCAGCCACACATATTCTAATGAGTCTTTTGGTCCTCCCTACATATAATAACCCACAAGGGCACCATATCAGATACACAACATAAGAAGAATTGCAGGTAATGAACTCCTTTATGGCAAAGGTGCTCCCATCACTAGACATGACCTGTTGTTTTCCTCTATTCTGTACTTTAACTGTTCTACAGCAAATACATTTCCTACATGAATAAAAACCATTAAAATCTATTTTTGAGATTTGCTGGTCTGGCGGGTCTAAAATTTTTTGGACAAACTTATCCCCCAAGTTAGGTGCCCTTCTATAGATAAACCGTGATGATTTCTAAAGATTGACTCTATTTCCCTGTATTGGGCATGGAATCCTGTAAGAAACCCCCATTGGTGCTGATTGTTGCTAGATTGCGCCTCCTTTTTCTTGAAGCTTTGGTCTCTAGGTATTCCTGCAACTTCTTGAATCAAAGCATTCTCCAGCTCTTCATATCCTTTCTGAACAAATTTGGACTTCAACATCTCTGCCTGTGTGAAATAATCCAAATCCTCTGTGCAGTTTCTCTGCACTCTAAGGAATTGTCCCTTAGGAATATTTCTAATCCAGGCAGGATGGTGTCCACTGTTAATTGAGAGGTAACTATTACGGTCAGTAGGTTTGAAGAAAGGTCCTCAAGCTCTCTTCTACTTTTTGTATGGTCACATCCAAAAAGTTGACCGAATAGTTGCTGATCACATGTTCTAACTTGATGTTATTAGTGTTATCAATAAGTTCTTCCAAAAATTGTAGCGCCCCACTTTCTGGTCCTTCCCATATGAATAGGATGTCATCAATGAATCTTTGATAAAACAGAAGTTCAGGTCTGCGCTTCAGAAAAACATGTCTATCCTCCCACTCTGCCATTAAAAAATAGGTTGGCCAGGCTGGGGGCAAATTTAGCCCCCATCGCCACGCCAACCCGTTGGGAGAAGAAGGAGCCATCGAACCAAAAGTAATTGTGAGACACACAGAACTCTAGGACTTGCCCCAAAAATTTATTTTGGATATGAGGAATATCATCTCTCTTGCTCAATGCCCAGTTCAATGCCAGTGCGGCGTCTTCGTGCTGTATAATAGTGTATAGCGATGCTACATCTGCCGTTATCAAAAAAAATCTGTTTCTAGCTTAATACACACCCTCTCCAGAGACTGCAACAAATCAGCTGTATCCTTCAGGTACGCCTTGGTGTCTCGTACACTCGGTTGGAGAAATGTATCTAAATATTCTCCTAATCTAGCAGAGATAGACCCAATCCCATTCACAATTGGACGAGCCGGTGGAACAGTTTCATTTTTGTTAATTTTGGGCAGGGTATAAATCACCGGTATCCTGCACGCTGAAGGGACCAAATATTTATTTTCTTTCAAATTCAGGGCTCCAATTCGATATCCCCACTCTACCAAGGCATCAAGTTGTGATTTATATGGTTCAGTCAGATCTGTTAATAGATTTTTGTATGTGATGGCGTCACCCAATCATTCTAATAATTGGGTGTGATAAAACTCCTTATCTAGTACCACCACCCCTCCTCCTTTGTCCGCTGGACGAATCACAATGTTTTTCTTTTCTTCCAGCGATTTGATGCCTTCTTTAATATAGTGAGGGTTGACCCCTTTCTTAAGGGGAAGATCTTCAATATCCTTAAGTACTAATTGTTTGACTTCAATAAAGTGGTTATTAGCCATCTGAGGGTTAAAAAGAGATCTATTTTTTAGTCCGCTGTCAACCTTGGTTGTCACAATATTGCTTTTCATAGTAGATGTTACTGGATGACTGAGAAAGTATTTTTTCATGTTCAAAGTCCTGATGAACTTGTGTCTATCTATATAGACATCGAATTTGTTCTTCGTTTTTCTTGGAGCACACTTCAAACCCGTGTTGAGGACATTGGGCCAGATTCTCAGAGTCGCTACGACGGGGTATCTCAGATACCCCGTCGTATCGCCTTTTTTTTTTGCCTAGTATCTATGCGAGTGATGCTTAGCATCACTTTGGCATAGATACGCTTTAACATTCGACAAGTGTAATACAATTACACTTGCGGATCGTAGTTGTAATGACAACTCCGGCACTAGGTGGCCTTTACGTTGTTTTCTCATTTGCCTATGCAAATGAGGCTACTACGCCGATTCCCGATCGCTTTTACGCCGCCCCGTCGTCGCGTACGTCGTTTTAGTTCGCGTAAGGTTACCCCTGCTTCTATGAGGAGTAACCTTACGAAGTACCGTCGGATGCCGTCGGATGCCATGTTAAGTATGGCGTCGGGTCAGCGTCGTCTTTTTCCGTTGCTTACGTCGTTTTACTAACTCGTTCGCGAATAGGGAGTTGCATAAATGACGCTCACATCGTTTTGACGTCAGTTTCAACTACGCTTTCCGACGTGAGCTGGAGAATGCGCACTGGGCTTTTTCCCTGGCCGGCGCATGCGCAGTTCGTTTGACGCGGGGGCGCGCTTAATTTAAATACAAGCCTCCCCATTTGAATTGCGCGGGTTTATGCTGGGCGATTTACGCGACGCCGGCTAAAAACTAGGGAGCAAGTGCTTTGAGATTAAAGCACTTGCTCTAGTACGATGCGGCGGCGTAGTGTAAATGGCTTACCCGACGCCGCCGGAATTCTATGAGAATCTGGCCTACTGAGTTCTTTCAGATTCAAAGTCACCCCACTCAGGTTATAGATACCTGTAGTTAGACATTCCTCATCCATTTTTTGGTGTTGTTTTCGTCGCCCTGCCCTGCATCCCCTTCTTCTCTTGGGTGAGACTCTGGTTCTCTGTGTGGGGGATTTTGGGTGACATTCCTGTCTCCATTTCTGTTGTTCGTATTGTGTGACTTCCTCTTCGGAGTGCCCCCCCTTCCCCCCCCCTCCCCCGATGTCCTAAAAAAGGCTGCTGGGTATGATGGTTGAAATCTATTGGCCATATGACCATAATCTGAGCCTGGATGGTAATCAGAGGAAGAGTGTTGGCGCCATTGTTGGTAGTCTTGTTGTGGAGGGTAATTGAAATAGTCTTTCCTTCCATACATTTGTGGAGTCCGATGAGACTGGTAGTAATGGTCATACTGGTAACCATCTCTCTCCTGTCGTTGGGGTCCAGGAGATGCGTGCTGGTAGGCATACTGGTCATTTTTAACAGTATATGGTCTATTTCCACGGACTTGATTGGTTGAACCCTGTTCAGACTTCCCTTTCTTATTATTCTGTTTATTTGTATCTTTTTTGGGGATGACCTTCAAATTCCTTGGTTGTTGCTCTGCAGTCGCAGTAGTATCTCCTTCGGTCTCATCTATGGTCCCCCCTGCACTTTACCAAGCATAGATTCTCTCATTTTCCTTAATAGCAGCTGCTACAGATCACTATTTTTTCATTAATTTCCAGCTGAGCGCAGTGGGGGTGGTTCAATCAGACGGCCTTTTTTATACTACCTAAAAAATGTATCTCTTTTTAACCCTCAGATGGCTAATAACCACTTTATTGAAGTCTTTAAACAATTAGTACTTAAGGATATTGAAGATCTTCCCCTTAAGAAAGGGGTCAACCCTCACTATATTAACCACTTGCTTACTGGGCACATAAACCCCCTTTGTGCCCAGGCGAAATTTCAGCTTCCGGCACTACGTCGCTTTAACTGACATTTGCGCGGCCGTGCGACTTGGCTCCCAAACAAAATTGGCGTCCTTTTTTCCCCCACAAATAGAGCTTTATTTTGGTGGTATTTGATCGCCCGTGCGGTTTTTATTTTTTGCGTTATAAACAAAAAAAGAGCGGCAATTTAAAAATATATATATATATTTTTTTTAAACTTTTTTTTTTTTTCTCAGTTAAGGCCGATATGTATTCTTCTACGTATTTTTGTTAAAAAAAAAATCGCAATAAGCCACTGCTTTGCGCAAAAGTTATAGCACCTACAAAATAGGGGACAGAATTATGATATTTTTTTACTATTTTTTTTTTACTAGTAATTGCGGCGATCTGCGATTTTTATTGGGACTGCGACATTACGGCGGACACATCGGACACTTTTGACACATTTTTGGGACCATTGACATTTATACAGCGACCAGTGCTATAAATATGCACTACTTACTGTATAAATGTGACTGGCATTGAAGGGGTTAACACTAGGGGATGAGGAAGGGGTTAAATGTGTATCCTGGGTGTGTTCTAACTGTGTGGGGGAGGGGGGTGACTGGGGGAGGTGACTGATGCTGTGTCCCTATGTACAAGGGAAACAGCATCTGTCTCCTCTCCCTGACAGGACGTGGAGCTCTGTGTTTACACACAGAGCTCCACGTCCCTGCTCTGTGACCGCCGATCTCATGTACCTGGCGGACACCGCAGCCGCCGGGTACACGCATCGAATCCTCGGCGATGCGACGGCACTGTTTTTCCCCGCTGGGAATTACAACAACATGACGTCCCAAGACGTGATCCTGGCACCTCAGGTCCGCGCTGTGGACGTCTTTTGTCCATAGCGCGGATCTGTAGTGGTTAAAGAAGGCATCAAATCGCTGGAAGAAAAGAAAAACATTGTGATTCATCCAGCGGACAAAGGAGGAGCGGTGGTGGTACTAGATAAGGAGTTTTATCACACCCAATTATTAGAATTATTGGGTGACGCCATCACATACAAAAATCTATTAACAGATCCGACTGAACCATATAAATTACAACTTGATGCTTTGGTAGAGTGGGGATATCGAATTGAAGCCCTGAATTTGAAAGAAAATAAATATTTGGTCCCTTCAGCGTGCAGGATACCGGTGATTTATACCCTGCCCAAAATTCACAAGAATGAAACTGTTCCACCGGCTCGTCCAATAGTGAATGGGATTGGGTCTATCTCTGCTAGATTAGGAGAATATTTAAATAAATTTCTCCAACCGAGTGTACGAGACACCAAGGCGTACCTGAAGGATACAGCTGATTTGTTGCAGTCTCTGGAGAGGGTGTGTATTAAGCCAGAAACAGATTTTTTTTGATAACGGCAGATGTAGCATCGCTATACACTATTATACAGCACGAAGACGCCGCACTGGCATTGAACTGGGCACTGAGCAAGAGAGATGATATTCCTCATATCCAAAATAAATTTTTGGGGCAAGTCCTAGAGTTCTGCATGTCTCACAATTACTTTTGGTTCGATGGCTCCTTCTTCTCCCAACGGGTTGGCGTGGCGATGGGGGCTAAATTTGCCCCCAGCCTGGCCAACCTATTCATGGCAGAGTGGGAGGATAGACATGTTTTTCTGAACTGCAGACCTGAACTTCTGTTTTATCAAAGATTCATTGATGACATCCTATTCATATGGGAAGGACCAGAAAGTCCTTCCCATATTCCTTAGAGTGCAGAGAAACTGCACAGAGGATTTGGATTATTTCACACAGGCAGAGATGTTGAAGTCCAAAAGAGCCGGAGAATGCTTTGATTCAAGAAGTTGCAGGAATACCTAGAGACCAATGCTTCAAGAAAAAGGAGGCGCAATCTAACAACAATCAGCACCAATCAGCACCAATGGGGGTTCCTTACAGGATTCCATGCCCAATACAGGGAAATAGAGAAATAATTGGCATATGTTGGGTAAAGACAGACACTTTGCCGGCATACTACTCAGTCAACCACGATTTATCTATAGAAGGGCACCTAACTTTGGGGATAAGGTTGTCCAAAAAATTTTAGACCCGCCAGACCAGCAAATCTCAAAAATAGATTTTAATGGTTTTTATTCATGTAGGAAATGTATTTGCTGTAGAACAGTTAAAGTACAGAATAGAGGAAAACAACAGGTCATGTCTAGTGATGGGAGCACCTTTGCCATAAAGGAGTTCATTACCTGCAATTCTTCTTATGTTGTGTATCTGATATGGTGCCCTTGTGGGTTATTATATGTAGGGAGGACCAAAAGACTCATTAGAATATGTGTGGCTGAACACTTAGCAAATATTAAGAAAGGATTCGATTACCACAGTGTTTCAGTACACGTCAAAGTGAAACACAACAAAGACCCCTCCCTTGCTCAATTTTGCGGTATAGACTGTGTTCACCCTTCTTGGAGGGATTCAAACAGGGTGAGAGAACTGTTACAACGTGAAACACAATGGATCTTTCTTTTAAAGAGTCAGTTCCCTAGGGATCCTAATATAGAACTGGACGTGAACTGTTTTATCAGTAATGCTTAGTTTAACACACATGTCCCTCAACTTAATATTGATACTAGAAGACTCTAGTGAGGGAGTAACAGTAGTGTAAAATTTTTGTATTTTTTTAATTTATGGATGAGAAGATGATTGTGACATATGTTTTTACAAGGTGGCTTGGCAACTGGGCCACTTATCACGATCATTTACGCATTCTGACTGTGTGGTGTTCTGTGCTGTGTATGCCCGAGCATTCAGGGGCACCCACTCAGTGCAATATGCATACATTAGCACATATACTATACATACAGTAAGTCTATATACAATATTTTATATATAGTTTTATAAATTTTATATGATATGTCATATATAGTTTCCTAAAATATATTTAAAATATTTTTAATATATTCTTTAATATTTTTTAGATCTAGCTATGATTTTAATGAATTTTAATCATTCGTGTACCCCATTTGATAGAATGGGCTCATTTATGTAATCTGTGTTTTAAATTATATTATTTGTGAGCATCTAGTTAATGTGATAGTGGTGACATGTGGTCATGGGGACACCCGATAAGCCCATCAACAGCTTTAGACCAGTTTCCCTTTCTATTAACTAATTTGGTGGATGCGGGTCACTCACGCAACCACTGGGGACTCACGTCGTGGATACGAGCGCACGTGAGCCGACATCGAATAGGGACGCATACTGACGCGGCTTCTGATGTGTGCTGTCGTACGTGCGGATGTACTTCGTGACAGTTTTGGATACCGTTGATCGACGTAACCCTCGGCGGAAGTTGTCGTCATCCCCGCCGGAAGTAGACGTGCGGCGGATACGCCCGGATGCGCTCCATCAAACAAATTAGATGTCAGCCTATTTAAGTGATGACCTGGTACTTGCTGGCCAACCCCATGATTAAGTCCACGTGACGAAACATGTCGGGGCGTGGTCACTAGGTCACTATTACAGTCTTTCCTGAACTGATCGGATGTGGAACGAATTGAGCGAGGACAGGCACCAATTACAGCATCTACTCCATTACACCATAAGGGCTGTGAGTACGTTTGGGTTGATCGTGGGTCCGCTGTGACCACTGGCTCATCTGGAGGAGTTTTTCTTGTGCAATGCTGTGATCTACTTTGGAGTAAATCACTGCTTGATTTAAAGAGATTGTTTGTGAGTGCATATTTTGGAGAATTGTCGTTCTGTTTATTAAAGTTGTTTTACAGTATTACACTATTGTGCACTTTTTCCTTCATTATATATGTGGCAACCTATCTTGATCTGAGCTATCCTGTTTAAGCTCATGTGCCAAAACACGAGAGTGTGAGGCTCATTGTTGCAGTGAGTGCACATTGCTGAAAGATAGTGGATTCACTTTAACACTCTGGTGTGGTGGAAGAGCATTTGAAGACCTGCTAAGAAGTCATCATTTATGAACTTTAGCCTCACTTTTTTCACCTATTAAGTTCACGGATTTATAGACTTTTGTTTCTTATTTGTACAGATTTATATATTTATTTATATATGTTTTGTTACACTTTGTTTATTGCTTATTTACATATAGGGTGGGTCATCCACTCATTTATTCATTTAAAGTATAGGTTTGTTTATGCACCTAAGTAAGCGCTGCTTTATACAGTTTTTGATACATTGTTTACACATAAGTGTCACTACACATATTTTTTCACATAAAAAAAATAGAGCTAATATTGTGAATTGATCATTTTTTTTTGTATCATTTTTATTTTATTTCAAAACTCAAAATATATTGACAGTTGAACAGCACAACATAGCCAAAACAAACAATCAGGGAGGGGAAGAGGGAGAAGGGTCTGGAAAGGTGAAGGGGGAAGGGATGCCGGGAGGGGAGCAATTTAAAAAAAATATATATATAACATAGTCCAGGCACAATCAAGCGACTCATCAGGGATAGGGCTCTAAATAGAAATGGGCAAGGGGGCATCCCGCCCGCCCCGGACATTCGGTCAATTTGGGCAAACATCCCCACCAGACTGGTGAGGGGTGGGATAGCCTCAAGCCCCAGCTCTAATACAAATGCTAGTAGAACTCCCATAATAACACCAATATGCGTCTTGAAAACATCACATGCCGGCATAACATAAAACATAACTTACAAAGAGAAAAAACAACAACAACAAAAAAAACAGCAGACTAACACAAAGAGAAAGGAGATACAAGGAAGATAGAATGATAGAAGGAAAGCAAGAAAGAGAAGAGACAGAAGGGAAGAAAGCAGGAGAAGCGGAAGCATACGAACCAGCCCTCACCGACGCCATTGTTGAGATGTATCCGTAATCAGGAGGCTTCCTGGTTGGTCGACTGACGGTGCGCCTGAACGAGTCTCCCAAAGGATGGATCTGCCGGGGCAAGCAGAGCCACATCCAAACTGGACGAGAACTTAGTAGTATCGTGGATGTGAGCCTTCCATTCTACCCAAGTTGCATCAAATTGTTCACAGTTTTCCCTACAGTCTGCAAGCCAGCTTTCTGCCTCCATGATCACCCCCACCTTCCCCAACCAGTCCTGCTCGCTAAGGATATGCAAGCTTTTCCAATGGATTGGTATGAGACGTTTTGCTGCATTGAGGAGGTGGGGGAGAGCACTCCTTTTATAACGAGACAGTGGCACGGGGGGATATGGAGCAGGAAATGTCGAGGCAGAGCTGGGATATCTACACCCAGGCCCTCAGAGATGTGTGTGCCAACCATGTCCCAGAACGGCCGGAGCACCGGGCACTCCCACCAAATGTGGAGGAACGTGCCTTTTTGCCCGCATCCCCTCCAGCACACCTCAGAGGCAGTAGGAAAAATCTTTGCCAGCGTAGTAGGCACTCTATACCACCGGGACAAAATTTTATTTATAATTGTTTTCTTGGGTCTGAGGCCTTGTACACACGAGTAAATCCATTTGTTCAAAACGGTCTGTCCGACCGATTTCAACAAATCTGTCTGCTGGCATTTTGGTTTGCTCGCATGTACACATGAGCAAACCAAAATCCCCGCCAGCAGACAGCGCGCTGACGTGGCGGTGACGTGGCGGTGACGTTGACGCCGCCACGTCACCGCACCAGGAAGTAAAACACTTCCGCGCATGCGTCAAAACCATTCGGCGCGTGTGCGAGAAGACATGTCTGCTAACCAGACGTACTTAACCAGCAGACATGTCGGGCGGACGGGTTCCCAGCCGACAGATTTCAAAGCATGCTTTGAAATCTGTCGGGTGGCCAAATCCGTCTGTTTGCCCGTACACACAAACGAATCTGTCTGCTGAAATGGTCTAGCAGACCGTTTCCAGCAGACAGATTTGATCGTGTGTACGAGGCCTTAGAGTCCACAGAGCTCGAGTGAGTGAAACGGTATAAGTGATGAAGCTATTCCCTGGTAAATTCAGTGTGTAAGTCCCTCTCCCATTCCCTAATAAAATGGGGCGTGGAGGAAGGCAACGCACCCTCCAGCATCCTATATAGTGCTGAGACCGCATGAGGTAGGGGGTCTGCCAAGGCCCACATGCTTTCAAATTCCGTCAAAGTGGTTCTTATCTTCGCTAGCTTGTGGCTTTTAGCTATGAAGGTCTCCAGTTGGCGGTGTCAATCGATAACAAAGCCCCCCCTCTGCAAATTTGATCAGACTAAAAATTTCGTTGCCCAACCAAGAACCGAGGGAAGCCCTCAGCTCCCCTGAGGCAAACCATGGGAACCCACATACCGGGCGCAGGGGAGACGCGCTAGGCCCAGGCTAACGTTCAGCTTATCCCACAAACTCAAGGAGTGTGTCATCAGAGGAGACACCCACTCTGAAAGCCCCCTATCTTCCGCGGGCACCCATGGCGCATAAGACAAGTCTCGCCCAGCCATAGTTTTCTCTAGAGGGACCCATAACTTAAGAGACACGTAAAAATTTCCAATTCAAAATCTGTTGCAGTGCGATCACTTGATAATATTGAGGGATGTTCGGTATACCCAGGCCCCCCTAAGCTTAGACCGTTGTAGTATTGACATTGCCAGTCTGGGTTTCTTGCCCCCCCATACGAATTTGGTAAAAAGGCTGAAAAGTGCCCTGTCCCACGTCCGAAGATCCTGGGTGATAGTGTTGAGGAGGGGTATATATTTGAGTTTATATAAAGAATCATGGTGGCTAGTGAGTTGTATCCCTAGGTATATATCATAGAGGAGGTAGACCATTTAAAAGGGAAGGAGTCTCTCAGGGAAGACATCAAAGTCTGCTGCATAGTGATCGGCAATATTTCAGACTTTGTAAAGTTTATTTTAAAGTTGGAGACCTCCCCATATGCGGTCAGTTCCCTCATCAGGTTCGGCAATGAGACGAGAGGGTTAACGACATGAAAAAGTATGTCATCTGCGTGCACCCCCTTGCACCCCCTTGACATCCGGATTTGTTCTGACCCTCTGCAACAATGGTTCTAAGACCAGTGCAAACAGAAGGGGCAAGAGCGGGTTCCCCTGTCTCGTGCCGTTCCGAATGGCTAACACCGCGGAGAGGCCATCATTTACCTTAACCCGGGCCGTAGGGGAAACATATAGGGTGGAGATCCAGCGTAACATGTGTGGGCCTAAACCTGTCTTCTCAAGAACCGCGTGGAGAAAATCCCAGTTCACACGATCGAATGCCTTCTCCGCATCGGTGGACAAAATCAGGTAAGGAGGCATCCGATCCCACGTGTCACCGCATATATAAGCTGCAGTGTATAAGCTGCAGGGCCCTGTTGGAATTGTCCCTAGCTTCCCGACCCACTACGAAGCCAGTCTGGTCGGCATGTATCAAGTCGGGGATGTTTTAGTCGATTAGCCAGTATTTTAGAGAAAATTTTGAGGTCGGTATTTAAAAGAGATATTGGTCTGCAGTTGGGTGGGGTCTTTGCCATCCTTAGGGAGCACTGTGATGTGCGCCAATGAGGTCTCCTGAGGGAGGCCCCAGTGGTCGCCAAGGAGTTAAGGTGGGCACAAAAAGGGGTCCGTAGTGTTTCAAAAAACTTCAAATAATAGGCCCTAGTGAAACCGTCTGGCCCAGGGCTTTTGCCAGAGGGTAAAGATTTGATAGTGGCCAATAATTTGGCCGGGGTAATAGGACATTCCAAGTCTGTCACCTGTTCAGGGGAAAGGGGAGGGAGCCCAATCGAGGAGAGATACTCAGCAATTTTAGCTTGTTTGAGAGTCACTTCTGCAGGAGAGGAGGCGGAGTCCAGGTTATACAGAGACTCGTAATAGTCTCGAAACAACAAGGCAATTTTTGAGGTATGTTGTGCTGGCTCACCCCTAGGGGACAGTAATTTGTGCACATGAGCCAGGAGCCTCTTCTTCCGAAGAGCACGAGCCAACAACCGGCCACACTTGTTACCTTGCTCATAATATGTATGGGCCATAAACCACAGCTTGCAATTAATTTTGCGATCAAGTAGTTTTGAGAAAAGCAATCTAAGTTCGTTAAGTCGGCTAAGTTCATCCGGACCCAACGTCTTTTTATGGTTGAGCTCAGCTTGCCGAAGCACATGCAGTACTCGCTGGAAGTCCGCCTGCCTCTCTTTGCTAAGTTTGGCACCCCAAGCAATGAAGGTGCCCTTGCTAACCTCACCATTTGTGTTCTCATGAAAATAGTGTGACAAAGTCTCCTGCACCCCCGCCACCACCCCCAGATCGTCCAGCAGGTTTTCGTTTAGTTTCCAAGTCCTGACCTTGGAGAGTTCCTGAGATAGAGAGAGTGTAGGAGTCACTGGGGCATGGTCAGCTATTGTAATGTGGTCGATAGTTGCTCCCAGTAGAAGGTCCAGGGCGTCCTGGTCCACCAGTAGTATGTCAATTCTAGTATAAACTTTGTGGACACTAGATAAGTAACTATAGTCCCTTTCCGTGGCATGGAGGACCCTCCATCAATCCACCAGTGTATGGTCCTGAAGGGTCTTCTTAAAGTGCCGCAAAAAGGCGTTAGAGTGGGAGGACTTGTTGGCTGAGGTGTCCAATAAAGGGTCCGGACTGATGTTGAAGTCCCCCCCCCCCAGGATTAATCTACCTTGACGGAAGTCAGCAAGCTGGGCAAGGGTCTGGCCAATAAATGTGAGTTGTTGTACATTGGGAGCATACAGTGTTGCAAGGGTATATTTCTGTCCCATGATTGTGCCCTTTAAGAACACATAGCATCCCTGAGGGTCCACACTGTGGTCTGAGGGTTGAAACTGGCAATGTCTGTGGATGGCGATGGCCACACCTCTAGATTTGGGCTTTGGGAAATTGCTAAGGTACCATTGCGGGAATAAATGAGTGGAGAGCTTCGGGAGGGATGAGTCTGTAAAATGGGTCTCTTGCAGGAAGAGCATCTTAGCTCCCAGTCTTTTTATTTCTAACTAGAGTCTATCCCGCTTATTAGGGGACCACAAACCACGTACATTATATGACACTACCTTAACCGTAGCCATGAGAAAGCAAGGAGGGTCGTCCAGGCGCCAATCCCGGTTCGCGAGGGCTGATCCGCTTTCCTAGTAGTAGAAGAGAGGAAGAAAAGAAAAAGAGAGGAAGGGGGAAAGTAGAAAAAAGAACATAAAGTGGAGGTTCACCCCAAACATTTTTTTTAACATTGCATTCAGGCAAGTTTTTACAATGACAATCGGCTGTTTGATTAAAAATCGTTGCGGTACATACCGTTTTCTATATAGATGTTCACCGCGTCACGAGTTGCCAAAAGAAGCCTAACGTCGGTGGGGCTCTATACGGCGCCTGCGCACCGACGTTCGGCTTCTTTTGGCAACTCGTGATGCGCTATATGTGTCGGTCAGGATAGCTGTCAATTAATTAGGAACGCCCAGCCCCGAACGCCCAGCCGCGGTTGACATCTATATAGAAAACGGTATGTATTTACGCTACGCCGCCGTAAGCTACAGCGGCATTTCTTTGTGGATAAGGATACGCCGCTGTAACTTGCAGTGGTGTCTACTCTAGTAAATGGGACACGCCGCGCTGGCGAGGCAGCTTTGTGGATCTGGCCCAGAGTATCTTGGTTAGGGTTTGCATATTAAATGCTGCAATTTTGCCTATCCAGGTTAGGTGCCTTTGTTTTCTTTTCTTTTGTTTTTTTATTTATTTTTTGTAACAGGGACAAGGCTGCACAGGCCGACACGGTACATACAATACATATGGTAAGGTAATAACACAATGACAACACATGACATAAAGAAAACATTGCATGCCACAGGAAACATTATGTCTGTATACTGTGACTGCAAGGTGGCACATATGCCTCCGGAGGTTGCCCGGTCGTTGTTGCTATAAGAAACTTGCGGTGGCCCTAAAAGGGGGCCTCCTTCCTGGAGGAGGATGCATGTGTGTCAATTTATAGCAAGGTGTTGGGCCCGTGCGCTCGGCCCCTTCATTTTCTCTTTATATCAAAAAGGACCCCCATCTCGGGGGTATAAAAAATTTGAGAGAATAGAAAGAATGAAACTAGAGATAGTAAGAAGGAAAGAGCGGTCAAAGGATAGAGGATGGGGGGAGGGCAGAGGGGTTGGTCCATTCATACTTATATTCCCTGGGGGGGAGCTCTCCTACATTGCGAAATTACTCTCCAGTGTTGGCAATGGCCGGGAGTGGGAGGGAACATGCTAATAAGTGTACGTTCATACATCAGCCGTGGGCTCTCTTAAAGCCTGGCCCTCAGATAAATATATGAAAATATTCCACATTTGCCAGGTATTAGTAAATGTTTCCTGTCTATTTTGCGCTGTGAGGACGAGGTTCTACTTGCGTTTTATTTCTTCCACCTTCGCGATCCATAGGGGTATTGTCGGTGGAAGTGTAGCTTTCCAGTGAAGTGGAATGCAGGCCTTGGCTGCGTCCAAAAGGTGTCTGATTACGGATTACGGATTTTATGTTTATACTTTCTCCGGAATGTTAGATACATGCAGGAGGAAGAATGCAGGGTCAGCTGGTATGGTGCGGTCTGTGAATTTCTGAGCAACTTCACGAATCACTCGCCAAAAGCGACTCAGGCAGGACTAAAAAATATGTAGCAGCGTTTCCTTGTCAGCCCGGCAGCGCCAACAGAGGTCAGACGTCGCCGGGAAGAGCCTGTGGATCAATATTGGGGTCCTGTACCACTGCAACAGAAATTTGTAATTGGTCTCCTGGGTCTTGGCGCAGATGGAGGACTTGTGTGTAAATCTCAGGATACACTGTTGTTTAGTTGTGTTGAAATGGCAATTTAGTTCCGCCTCCCATTTAATTATTCCCGGGGGTACGAAGTCTGCTTGTGGTGTGTTTAAGAGACTATAGACAAGGGAGAGCGTATGTGACATGGTGCCGGAGGTGTTGCAGAGTTCCTCCAGTGTTGTGAGAGGTTAAACGTTGGCGTCCGGGGGTGTCAAAGAGTGAAGAAAGTGACCTAGTTTACAGGACCTCAAGAAGTCCAAGCGGAACTGAGTGTTCAGCAATAGTATTCCAACGCCCCCCCAAACTAAAGTGGGAGGCCTGGTAGAGGCCCGCCTCACTTAGCCTCCGAAAGGCCACATCCCGTATGCCCGGCGTGAACCCAGGGGTTTCCCAATATGGGATATAAAGGTGAGTTGGGGGAGGATATGGGTGTCTGAGAGATGAGTCGGGCGCAAACACGTGTCATGTTGCCAATCAGCGGATGGCGCTTGGTTTCTGCCGATGGGGTCGAGAAGCACCAGGGAGCCCTGTTAAGGGGGATCTCGCTTTGGTCCTGTTCCAGTTGTGCCCAAAGCTTGATCTCATGATTGCGTTCCTATCTATAAGCCTCCCTAGGTGTATTGCCTGGTGGTAAGCACGAATGTCCGGCAGTGCAAGACCACCCTGATATTTGGGTAAGACTAGAAGTTTGGCCGAAAGTCGTGGCCTCTTTTAGCCCAAATTAATTCAGTAAATGTGGATTGCACCTGTTTAAAATAGGATGCAGGATGTGTATAGGTAGCACTTGCATTAAATAGAGGAATTTTGGGAGGATTGTCATCTTCAAGATGTTACAGCGTCCTATCCAGGAGTGCAGACCTGTATGCCATTTGTTAAGCAGTGTCCGAATTCTCCTCAGCAGGGGTGGGAATTTGAGATCATATAGCCCTGAGACTGTTTGGGGGATATGTGTGCTTAAGTATTTCAGGACGGTTGTCGTCCATTTCAGTTTAAAGCTGGCTTGCAAGTGTATGAGTTGTGTGTGCGGTATCCCCACGCCCATGGCCTCCGCTTTGGCGAAATCTATTTTTAGGTTGTTGAGCGCCCCGTATTTTTCGAATTCCCCTAGGAGGGTTGGGAGGGAGATAGACGGATTGGTAAGGGAGAACATAAGGTCAATCGGCATAAGTCGACACCTTATGTTGGGTACGTTTTGTCGTCACTCCTGATATGTCAGGATTCAGTCGTACATGGCATAGGAATGATTCCAACAAGAGGGCAAAGAGGAGGGGGGACAGTGGGCAGCCCTGCCGCATTCCATTAGTGGATAAGAAAGAGTCGGAGGTCACCCCATTAGCCCGGACTCTGGCTGTCGGTGTCGCGTATGTCGCTGAGATCAAGCTCATAATTTTACAGCCTAGCCCTAGTCGTGGTATAGTGAGCATGAAGGCCCAACTGACCTGATCGAACGCTTTCTCCACGTCGGTGCTCAGGAGTTTTAGTGCAGGTGGATGAGTAGAGCAAGTTCAGGACTTTGGTGGTGTTGTCCCTCGCTTCCCTTGTTGGGACAAAGCCCACTTGATCTAGATGAATTAGGTGGGGAAGGTGGGATTGTAGTCTGGTAGCAATCATTTTGGCAAACATTTGGTAAGGTCTGTATCTGTATTAAGAAGGTATATAGGTTGGTAACTCCTGCAGTATGACGGGTCCTTGACTTCCTTAGGGATAACGGAAATCTGCGCTTGTAATGTGGCGGCATGTAGTGTACCTCCCTCGGTTAGGCCTTTAAAAAAATTTCACTAGGTGATCACCCGGAGATGGTAGCAGTGTCTTGTAATATTGAAGTATGAGGCCGTCCGGTCCAGGGGCTTTTCCTAGTCTGGTGCTGCCCATCATGAGCTGAAGCTCGGGTAACGTGATGGGGTCTTCTAGCAAGTCGCGCGTCTCAGTAGAAAGGGTGGGCATGCATGAGGAAGTTAGGTAGTCTGTCATATGGTCTGAAGATGGAGGCGGGTGTTCGGCTCATCCCTACCCACCACTCTTAACACATCTTATGCATTGCCCATTACTTCACTGCCTCTTCTCCCGATACCCTCTCCACCCATTTGACCCATACTTTGTCAAATTTTTTAGGACGCCCTCTGTCTGCATAGGTTCGTTTATACATTGGTAAGGCCCTGTTCACTAGATCCACCCATACTTGCAGAGATGGGGGTGAAGGATTCCGCCACCTTTTTAGCATAAGGCCCCATTTACACGAGCAGACAGATTTGTTCAAATCGGTCGGGCAGACCGATTTGAACAAATCTGTCTGCTGGGGACGTAGTGGTTTGATCGCCTACACACGATCAAACCAAAATCCCTGCCGGCAGACGGCACGGTGACGTGGCGGTGACGTTGACGCCGCCACGTCACCGCACCAGGAAGTAAATCACTTCCGCGCATGCGTCAAATCCATTCGAAGCGTGTGCGAGAAGACATGTCTGCTGGTTAGCGTACTAACCAGCAGACATGTCGGGCGGACGGGTTCCCAGCCGACAGATTTGAAAGCATGCTTTCAAATCTGTTGGCTGGCCAAATCCGTCTGCTTGCCCGTACACACGATCTAATCTGTCTGCTGGGACGGTCTGGCAGAATGTTTCCAGCAGACAGATTTGGTCGTGTGTACGCGGCCTAACAGAACAGAACTCTAAGCAAAGTCTTCTGTGAAGTCGAGATTTCCTCCTCTTCCAGGTCTCCTAAGAGGCATCTGGCCGGGGAGCAAATATTTGGAAGTTCCAGGGTATCCTCCAGAAACTTAAGTATTGCCCTCTAGAAGCTCTCTACCTGGGGACATAGCCACACCATATGGAAGAAGTCACCCTCCGCTGCGTGACAGCGAGGGCATTCTGACGATTCCCTTCTACCCATTTTATGCAATCTCTTGGGAGTATAATATATTCTATGGAGATAATTAAACTGTGTCATCTTGTCTCTAGCTGAGATCATTGAGGTCACCAGCGTATCCAGAGTGTGTCCTCCGTGAGGGACGGTATATCAGCCTGCCACTGATATGAGAAGAAGATGTTAACAACATAAAAAAGTATTTAGAAATCAACTGTGAATGATTCCCATCGGTTATTACTTTTCCATACTGGAGAGCACCACCACCCCCCTGCCATACTGTGCATTTACTGCATGACTGTCACGATCCCTATCATGCCAAGCAGACGGCGAGGCGTGGTCGTGCTCCAAGTGGCTCTGGGTGTGTTTGAACCCAGGACCTCACCCTTGCTATTTCAAAACCTTGCCTCTGAGCCACTTCTCAGTATGGGATTTCTGCTTGCTTTCCAGCTAAGGTGGTGCTGAATGTGCTGATCACCTGTAGTTGGATCTCATTGCAATCTGCACCTGACTATCCTGGTCCAGCTGAGGCGGCTTACCCAATTATCCAGGGTATAAAGCCCTGCCTCACTCTGGCAGCCTTGTCAGTTCATTGTTATCTGATCTTCCTGTCTGTGCCTACAGTTCCTGTATTGATCTTCAGCTCCAAGACTGACCCCAGCTTCTGACCTTTGGCTTATGTACCTCGGATTGCTGCTGTCTCTTGCCCTTTGACCCCGGCCTGTACTTTTGGATTCTCTTTGCTGTCTCCACCTTCTGACCCACAGACCCCACGCCTGGGAAGAGGATCTTCACCCTGTTACAGCCACCTGTACCTCAGGATCTTCAATCCCTCTGACTGTCTTCATAGGAAAAGCTCTTACTTCCCAGCAACAAGCAGTGTTGCTCATCTTACTTTAAAAAAGTAATTCGTTACAGTTACAAATTACTTCTCCGAAAAAGTAATTGCGTTAGTGACTCAGTTACTACATTAAAAAAGTAATTACTCAGCAAAGTAACTGACTTTTTTTAAATATTCTACAATGCTTTGTTGAGAAGCAGATGACGGGCGCTTGCCAGGGAGCAGTGCGTTAATACTCCAAGACAAAAAAATGCCAGATCCTTGAGAGAAGAAAACCGGAAACAAATGGTGATCTCGTGTAAATCCGTCCCACCATGTATGTGCAGCTAATAGGACTTAAAACCTTATCCATCTGCTACATATTACATCCAAATTATAAATTGGATTAAAATGTATGTTTATAATATACATTCCCTTGACATTTACAGAGTCTGTAATTTAAAATCTTATATTAGGCTTTATTAGAATTTTCTATAGTTTATTGTTTATTATTTTATTTATCTTATATACGACAAGGGATCTGGAATGGGGATGTCAGATTTTTCTTTGTCTGATGAAGAGATGAAATCACGGACCAAAAATAACCTGCTGATCATTGGTCTGTATAGGTGTCCTGCACGTACCATGTTGACCACTAGATGTCGCTGTGTACATTGTGTTGTATAGGGAACGTTTGTTCTGTGGAACATTTTGTTCCGGCCATGTGTTCCCCGGATCATTGATCAGGTTGCGCACACAGTGTGTGTGATCGATGTGAGTTGTTCCCCGGTGATAAGTCAGTGTGAGGTGGGTGGGGCTCATTGTATCCAGGGCTCCTTGCGATTAGGAGTTTTCAGACCGCTGTGACAGGCCATCAAAGCGTTCACATGATTCTAAAGCGGAGTTCCACCCATATTTATGTTCACAGAGTCCGGCAGAAGCAATTACCGTATTTTTTGGACCATAAGACGCACCTGACCATAAGATGCACCTAGGTTTTAGAGGAGGAAAATTAGAAAAAACAATATTCTGACCCAAATGGTCTACTGAAATATTTATTAAAACATAACAGAATAATATTGCAACCATGTTAAAGTGAACACTATCAGATAACACAGGCTGGATGGGGCACACCACTATAGCTGACTCGTATTAACCCCTCACATGCCACAGCAGCTGCGGGAAATGGCGATGGTTCACAACGGAGACGCAGGCTGGCTGTATTAGCTAACACAGGCTGGATGGGGCACACCGTGAATATGATGGAGGAGGGGGGGAACTGATTCCTGTATGATGGAGGAGGGGGGCAATGATCCCTGTATGATAGAGGGGGGGCACTGATCCATGTATGATAATGGAGGAGGGGGGGACACTGCCCCCCTCTTCCATCATACAGGAATCAGTCCCTGCCCTCCTCCATCATATTCATGGTGTGCCCCATCCAGCCTGTGTTAGCTAATTCAGCCAGCCTGCGTCTCCGTTGTGAACCATCGCCATATCCCGCAGCTGCTGTGGCATGTGAGGGGTTAATACGAGTCCGCTATAGTGGTGTTCCGCAGCTGTACGCTTGTTTCCTCTAAAAGTGGCGCTTGCGCAGTAGCGTCAGCGGCGAGCATCTTACACGGCGCAACACAGTGACGTTGTGTGGGCGTCACTGTGTTGCGCCGTGCAAGATGCTCGCCGCTGACACTCTGCAAAGCTTCCTGATGGCTACAATGGCCGCCCCCTGTCCCCATAATGCTGCTGGGAAAAAGATGCGACTAGTCAGACACATCCGCCCCCCCCCCCCCCCCCGTGAGCTCAAGCTGATCGTACTGGCTGCCTGCTCTCTGTGGACACTGGTATGTTAAAAGGCAAAGTCGGGGGGGGTGGACATTCAGTATTCGGACCATAAGACGCAGGCACATTTTCCACCATATTTTTGCGGAAAAAAGGTGCGTCTTATGGTCCGAAAAATACGCTCTGCTGCCATCTAGTGGCGGTAGATGTAATTGCGGTAATGCCGCCCAAGTAATGGGAACAGAGTTACCGTGAGGGGAAGAGTAATCAGGTAGATTACTCGTTACCCTCAAAAGGGGCTGCGTTAGGTAACTGCGTTTATTGTAACTCCGTTACTTACAACACTGGCAACA
The DNA here is from genome assembly GCA_029574335.1 of Rana kukunoris. Lineage (NCBI taxonomy): Eukaryota > Metazoa > Chordata > Amphibia > Anura > Ranidae > Rana > Rana kukunoris. The sequence continues at coordinate 391,804,680 of CM056052.1, forward strand.
AGTGACACCTTGGAATAATTCATCACCCTGAATTAACCTCTTCAGTAATCTACAGAACCGCAAGTATTATGTAACATATTATAGCAACCATAAGCTTGCTCCTATCATAGTGAAATTCTAAGGGAACGTTGTTATATTAGTTATTCCCTTCTGATTACCTTATCCTTCAGTTACTGTCTGATACTATTGATATTGACCAGAGACTCGTGAATAGGGGTACGGTACTATTCAGGGTAACCTGAACCACTTGTCTAGTCAGCTTACCAGCGTAACCTATCTTTGTTCATACAAGGTTCATGCATGTTTAAGCACCATGATTAAGTTGATTTTCAAATAAGAGGTTGTGATGATTTAAACCCTAAACTCTTTGATCGTACAAGAGAGTGAAGCAGCAGTTTTACCTGAGTAACCTCCATAGCTGAGAATCCATTAAACTAAGATAGAAACGTGAACGTATCATAATAACGGAAACCCCAATAACTGACAAAATGGACTCCAGTCAAGGTATGCCGTTACATACGTTACAATGACGCAGTTGGAGATAACTAAAAAAGAATGTGTTGGGGATCCCATATTCAGACTTCAAATCTACAAAGGTCCTAAAGACCCTATCCCAAAACAGTTGATGAGCGTACTTAACCCTATATGTTGCCCAACATGCCCTGTCCGGCACCTTGAATATCTCACCAAGTTGGCGATTATGCCACAAAGGGGCATTGGGGGAGTTCGCCAGATCAGTCCCACCCACCTTGGTGTTACAGGTATGGAATATCTTGTATGACAATTTCAGTATACCTGCTCCCCGCTCTGGGTATGGTCCGTTCCTATAAAGGACATTAATCAGTCCCTCATATGATCGGACCTGGGCCGCCTGAGTTGCTAAAGATGCAATGTTTAGGTTAGGGAAACCCCACCAATGTACATGTGTTAGTTGGGCAGCCTAGGGCCCTAGAGAAACGTCAAGAGCATTTTATTAATGCTTGTGAACCATTTCTTAGGGATGTAGGCCGGTGGATGTCAAAACAAATAGGGGAACCTGGGCAAATAGATCATTTTAAACAGGCTAATACGGCCCAGGAGACCCAGTGGCAGCTTAGCCCAGGTTTGTAAACTGTCCTTCAACCTCACCTTCATAGACGTTAAATTATTAGCCACATAAGTATGGATGGGCAACTGAACATCGACCCCCCCCCCCAGATAATGAAATCTAGAGACTATCCTCAGGGGGCCACGGCCCACAAGGCCGTGGCCAGGGGAGCTTTGATTTCCAAGGGGGCAGGACTCAAGAGGGAGCGCAGGGCAGACTTTGTGAGGGTGCATGCCGCACTTCAACAGGCTGAACTCCGCCATAAAGCTACTGGTGGTCCTGAGGCGTTGAAAGATCTGTTAGAGATACGAGAGCTATTTTTGCGCCTGCTTGATCGCCAAACTTGTAGACAGTTTCGCTTGTTGGGTGTTAGATTTTGGCTCACGCTTTGCGGAAGAAACGGGCACACTCCTTTGTGCACAAGTTGCGCTCTCCTTCTTGGGCCCAGGTTGTGCACTCCTCCAAGATCGCTGCGGGGTTCCACGACTATTATGCTGCACTGTACAATTTAGATTTGGATCTCTCTCAGGACTCCCGAGAAGCCAGGCATAGTGCGATTCGCGGCTACTTGGAGGCAGCCAACCTCCCGACGCTCACGGAAGATCAGTCCTCGGACCTGGAGCTTCCATTCACAGTAGCTGAGCTTGGGGCCACGGTGAGGTCCTTGCCAAACGGGAAAATCCCGGGCCCTAATTCCTTGGCTGGGGGTGGAAACATCCCCCCGAAGCCCTTCTATCCCATATTACTGTGCTTTCGAAGGATGGCAAGGACCCCACTGTCCCCCAGAGCTACCGCCCAATTCTCTCCTTTATTTAGATGTGAAAATGTTAGCGAAATTATTGGCTAATAGGCTTAAAAACATCATTCCTGGCATTATCCACCTGGACCAGACAGGCTTCATCGCGGGGAGGGAGGTTGGGGACAACTCCCTTAGAGCAGTGCACCTCATACACTGGGCCCGCAATCGCCCTATTCAACACCCCTATATAATTTTATCAACTGATGCCGAGAAGGCTTTCGACCGCAGTCCTCTGGTCGTTGCAGTTGGGCCCTCGGATGTTGGCTTCTATTTTGGCTTTGTACTCCTCGCCCTGTGCCCAGGTCAAGGTGAATGGGACCCTTTCGGCCCGATTTCCCATCCGTAACGGAACACGGCAGGGGTGCCCCCTCTCACCCCTCCTGTTCGCGCTAACGTTGGAGCCGTTTCTCCGCACTGTACGAGCTAACCCTGACATTAGGGGCCTTTTGGTCAGCAACACTGAACACAAACTATCGGCCTATGCCGACAACATTTTGTTTTACCTTTCAGAACCCCTGCTTTCTTTGCCCGTCCTGCTGAAGGAGCTAAAGCTCTTTGGCTCCTTCTCTATTTTCAAGATACATTTTTCAAAGTCTGAAATTCTACTTATATGCCTGCCACCTCGCACGTGTTTATCCCTCCGTGGGGCCTTTCCCTTTGCCTGGGCCACATCGTCCATACGGTATTTAGGAGTAAGACTCACAGACCGCTTTGACACTTTATACTCTGCTAACTACCCCCCGTTGCTGAAGGCAGTCCGGGGTGATCTCTCGCAATGGACGCGCACGGCCTTCACGTGGTTGGGTCGAGTGAGCATTGTAAAAATGAACATCCTACCTCGCATACTTTTTTACTTACAGATGCTACCAATCCCCTTGCCTAGACATTTTTTTGACCGACTGTCTAGTATGCTGACTGACTATATTTGGAATGCCCGCAAGCCCAGAGTAGCTATGCCCCTACTACGACGGCCGAAGCGTGGAGGCGGATTGGGAGTCCCTGACATCAGGCAGTACTATAGAGACATAGCCCTTCAGAGGATACTCAATTGACGATTTCATGCTCACTCAAAGCTGTGGGTCTCGTTAGAAAAATGTTTGGCTGGTAGGAATTTATCCTAGGCACCCTGGCTGCCCCGGGTACACATGGGGTTGTCTGAGATGACCTCCCCTCTGATGGCCCAGGTGCTATCAGTTTGGGATCGGACCAATTCACTGCTGAAGCTGGCTCCCCCTGTGTCCCCTCTGTCTCCACTGGGTGGGTTCCTCTGGTTCCCCCCCGGGTGAACATATGGGCTTTTTTGGGCCCTGGGATGATGATGGATACGCCAGTTGTGGTAAACTTATGAAGGATGGCAGGCTCTTGGGCTATGAAGCTTTGCCCACAGGGATACACATTACGCGCCTGAACTTTTGGAAGTACAGACAACTACATCACTTCTTTCAGGTGCACAGACGCTCAATTCGGGACCCCTCCTCTCTCACCCCATTCGAACGTCTCTTCGTTGCGGATGAGTTGGGCGCCCTTGTCTGAATATGTTTCAGACCCTGTTCATGTGCCTTAGAATTAGCAGATCCCACGCTTAAGGCTCTCAGGCTGGCTGGAATGCGAGGGACAACGACTTGACCCACTGGTGTTTGCTGTGTATTTGGAGACTTCGAACCCTCATTGCGGTGCGCTCGGTGCAGACTTGGAAGATGCCCCCCTTCAACATGCAGGTGTTAGTTTAAAATTCTATATATAAGATTTAATATCTCGCATATATGATATATGGTTTAATAAGAGTTCTGTGACCAGAGTGAAAGCTTTAACATAACACACATTTATTAGAGAAAAGATATTGGCTATCTAATATACTGCATACATTTACAGTATTTAAAATAAGGGAGTAAAAGTTAGTTTGCTAATACAAATTAAGTACATCACACAAAATATCACACATTACAAATTATGACAAAGATATGGTAAGTGCGTGGGAGATGATTCCTTGATACTACCTTGAGAACTGTACTTCCTGGGCCCAGGGTCTGTTCTAAAATTCTCCTCTCTAACTTGACTGAGATGACTTAATTTATATCTCTGGATCCCACACTGATTGGCTATGGGTATCGCTTCCAAATACGGTCATAGCTTCCTTCCACCTTAAATTTAGGGATGAATAGATTTGAAGACAAGTCAATTAACTCATGGTTCCATTAACTTCCCTTCAATTGCTATTCATGTACAGGAAAAGGCATTTACGCTGTCTCCGTATAGTCTAGCGTCCCGCTGTGTTTACTCTTCCTGGGTTGTTTGTGTCTCAAAAAGGTGTGGTGGACGGGCCGTCTATTGCGACATTATCCACTCGCCTTCATGCATATCAAACGGAGGGTGTTGAATAGATATTTACAAACTAGACTGTGAGTCTAGTTAACCCTTTACTGGAACCATTCCTTTCACACTACCCATCTTATCATTATGGTATATTATATATCTATGTACAATTATTCCCAGTTGCTAATGGCGATTAGACATAACATTTTTATAAGGCAACAGATGACCCCTTGTGGCACGTTGAGATAGATGAGACGAGGCCACACTTAAGTGAGTAATTGTTTATGTCTAATCTCCATTAGAATGTTAAGTTTCTCCCTCTGCCATCTTAGAAGTGGGTTCAGATATATCGCCATACCCGTCATGAAAATCAATATCCCACATTGCAATATAAGAAGACCTTTTATTCCCATTTCCATCCAGGTCGTAGTGGTGACTAAGCTAAAATCCCCATCATGTAAAAGTTCATTTAACCTTTCCTCGGTTTTCACCATATCATTACTAATTTGAATTATATGGGTATCCTTCCTTGCAAGCAGATGTAAAGGTTTACTGACAAAATATAAATTTTTACATCAAAATGGGGTATGTATGTACTAGGATCTGGGACATCAGGGGTACTCTCAATGATCCTGTCATTTGTTAGCACAGGTATGGGGTTACTATAGTTTTCCCAATAGTAGTTTACTCATGTGGAATTAAGCAAAAATTTGGATAGGGTATTGGACACAACTGACCCCCATAGAGAAATGTCTGGTGATTGGTGACGACACAGTACAGTCCATCCATGTGGTAGGTGACCCTTGTGCTTGGTGTTCTCCATTTTGACATATTCACTGGACAGTTAGCCTCCATTTCATGTGGAATGGTTTCTTAAGGTGTTTTTCATGGACTCCAGCTGGGGGTCCCTTGCTACTTTGGCTGTGGGATCCGGGTCTTTGTTTAGATCACAGACTGGAGTGTCAATTTCAAAAACATCACAACGGCATAAGTCTCTATTGTCTTTGACAGTGCAGTAGGTATTGTGTGGTGCTTTCCATCTCCCTTGAACTTGAATTAGCGTTTTGGGGAGGTGAAACCTTTCCTTGTACACGTCATTCTTGAGGTATCCGAGGGAGTGTATGGACGCCATTGTGTTAAAGTAGTCCTCTTGTGGATGGAACACGGGCAGTGACATTGTGAAGTATATGTACATTAGGTCACGGTAGGTGCACAGTGACTGGCTTTTCTTGCAAGCAAATGGCCCTCTATTTGGGTGTGGTGTCACTCTCCCTATACTTCAGATTGTGGAAACTGGCAAAGGTTTGCATTTGTCTCCAAAATGTACATTCATTCCACCACTAGTATTAGTGTGAGTACAATACCATTGGGTAAGATCTGTATCTTTTAACATATCAGGGATTTTACCGGCTTGAATATCTCGGATGACATTAGTGACCTTTGTTAAAATAAAATTTCCCTACACAGTGCATATTACCTCTTTGCCCATACAATCCTCTCTAGCTTTATGTTATAAACTGTAAAAACCTTTCCACCTCTGCAAGCCACTCAACGCCCTACCGAACTGGTTTCAGCACTTGCCGACCCACTTCCTGTTCACAATTTCCGATATGCCTGTGAATCGCAGACAAATTGGCTTGGTTCCAAATTGACATGCCAGATCCAAAAAGTCCTGGGATGGATGCACGTATACTGTCCACTCCCATTAACTTTCTGGATCTGAAAATGCCCCTGTGGGGAGGAAGGTTTGGTTCTGCAAATGGATCCTGAGTTTGGCTTGCATGGGAGGCAATTAAATCTACTAGCAAGGAAGAGTAAAACAAAAATATATTTGTCCGGGCACATGAGCCGAATTCGGCCATGTTCCACTGGGACAAATTCAGTACCACTGAATAAACTTGACGTTATTAAACAATATTCCCGGGATTGAGGTTGCCGTTAGGCCACTAGGTGGTCCCTCTTGCAGTGATGGGCATTCCAAGGATGTTGGTTCGTAATAGGGGATTGCAGCGGTATTTTTGGGTAAAGTTGTGGGAGCAGGGGTGTTTTGGGGACACCTGCAAGGTAATTTTCCTGGTAGTCCGTGGCATTCCCCGCACCACCATTCATCCAGATTAGATGATCATCAATGGGGCTCCACCAATAAACTTGCTCCCCCACAGTTCTAAAAATAGCCACAGGCAATAAGACGGATTCCCCCTCTATGCAGTTCCATGATCACGCTGATGAGCGGTCCAGTCTCTTCTCCCTTGGTATGTCCGATCAGTTGGAGCAGGATCACAATCCACATCGACTTCATGGCTCTAAAAGGGGAGAAAGCAGAACATTTTGGTTGCAGAATTTTGTGAGGGCACAAACAATGGGGCACAAGACTGAGTCCAGTAATAAGCAATTTGCTACTTCATTTTGTTCCCAGTATGGGGCAATGCCTGTATGACCTTTTACTTCGAACCCCCATGTTTTGACTGGCAACTTTGGCACCAATGTTTACAGTATATTTCAACAGGGATGCATGTTTAAGTGGAGACCCATCTGAGGACCTGTACTGGTGGGTGTGCCAGAAGGGCAGAAATTCTGTAAGAGCATTACTGACCCACGCAGAATCTAAGTATAAAACAATTTCTTGATCCCCTTTCATCAGTTCTGGGGCATGAGCAATCGCAGCCATCTTAGTGAATTGTGCTGATTTGACTTGACATGACCGCAAGATTGATGTTTGGGTCTTTGCACGTGGATCGATAATGTATATTTCAAATCCTGCATGTGGGGAACCCTCCATGTGAAAACATGATCCATCTGTGAAAATTTGGACTGCATTTTTATGAACATTTTCCTTTGTTGACAAAGGTCTAAAGAATTGTTGCGCCACTGATTGTGGGGTGACATCACATTCCTGTGATATTCCTTGGTAAAATAGGCCATGGGCCCTAGTGGAAGGATTATTTGTTTGACTTTAATGTCTTGCTCCTGGAGCAACAAAGCCCAATGGGCCAGTCTGGCATTGGATACATTGCCATCCTTTACTCTATCTGTGAGTAGAAACTTTGTGGGAGTTGTCTGCAGGATGACTGGGTTAAGTGCAATGATGTATGTGAACTATTCCACTGCCCACCACGTGACAAGAAGGTGTTTTTCACATAGAGCGTTATTCATTTCCACAGGAGATAATGCTTTAGAAGCATATAAGAAGGCCAGTTTGGTGGCCTGAGTTTATGGGAGGAGCCCTGGAGGGTATTTAAGCAGCCCACTCACACATGCTCTTTGTCGGTTCAGTGTGCAGTACTACACGTCACTGGGCCGACTCTTCCCAGCTCACCTCATGTCCGTGAGTCTGCGCATTCAATCACATTCGACATCGCAATCGCTTTGTGGCTTCTCCCTTCATGGTCTTCGCTGGCGGTTCCCGCTTACTGTCGCAGGTACGATTCAAACCTTTTCGTATCTTGTGCAATCTTGCAATTCGTTATGTTTCCTATCCTGCAATTCTTTTGGAAAAAAATCTGCCTCTGAGTTATTGTTGCTCATGTTCCAACATCATTTGGCTCAGGCGTAGGACATTTGTAACTTCCTTCTGCCAAACATACGATTCATTTGTAAATCCATTTGGAGATTAGCATGTGTTTGTATGGGTTCTTTGGCAGATTGAGGTGGTAATTGGACTCACATGGTGCCTTGTCTGCACTTGATTAGCCTGGGGGGATGGGTGGTTGGTAGGTGTTCGGTTTCAAAGCAAGGGGTAGCATAAACTCTACAACCAAATCGTATCGGATTTGTTCAATACTCCTTACTACCGATTCGTATCGAATTTGTTTCATGCATTTTTACAACCGTTTTGTATCAGATACATTGCATGCTTTCTACTGTTGTCATTCATTGTTCCCCCATGCCGTGTGTTTTTAGTTCCCGCAGCGGAACTTACGAATTGTTTGTTCACGGTTCTTCTCTCTCATTTATTTACCAAAGTTATTGCCTGTGCGTCATGCATGGCGCCACACCACACTCTTCGGATGTGTTGCACATCCACTCCAGTCCAAAGCAAACCCAGTCGCACGTTCACTGTCCCAGGTAGGATTCGTTAGCTTGTTTGTCATGTCAAATTCGTGGCCACTCATGGTGTCACCGTACCATATGTTTGGTTCCCGCAGTGGAGCTTACAAAGCATTGATACACACTTCTCGTGTTCTATTTTCTACACCAAACCTCATTGTTTTGCCCCATGCATGGCATCACGCTACACCTTCCCGACATGTTTCACTCCAGCCACAGTCCGCCGCAAACTAACTTGCATGGCCCACTGTCGCAAGTAAGAATGTTATTACATTCTTTATGTCCTATCAATTTGCTACCATTCGTTGTCTCCCATATCGTTCATTAGTGGTCCGTACGGAACCAAGATTCAAACAGGCGTTGTCCTTCTACCTTATACTGCTTGCTTAAGGTACAAACAAACCAGGTGTTTCTATCCTTTCTCAGTAACCTAATTCTTATTGATTGAGACCTTGCAACCATGCAAATCATCTCAGCAGCCTGACACCCTTGTTAAGACCCTTGCAACACATGACCTTTACAAAATGCAAAATAAAAAATATATATAAAAGCGCAAAAAAAAACGCAAAAAAAAAAAAAAAACGCAAATATAAAAAAAAAAAACTTTGCCACCACGCAATCTCAGCCCCTCGGCAACCTGACACCTGTTGAGACCATTGCAACCATGCAAAATCGTCTCAGCAGCCTGACACCCTTGTTGAGACCCTTGCAAACGCAATACCGTCTCAGCAGCCCCACACTCATTGAGATCCTTGCAACCACGCAAAATCATCCCAGCAGCCTGACACCCTTGTTAAGACCCTTGCAACACATGACCTTTACAAAATGCAAAATAAAAAATATATATATAAACGCAAAAAGAAAAAACTTTGCCACCACGCAATCTCAGCTCCCCGGCAACCTGACACCTGTTGAGACTGCTGCAACTACGCAAAATCGTCTCAGCAGCCTGACACCCTTGTTGAGACCCTTGCAAACGCAATACCATCTCAGCAGCCCCAAACTCATCGAGACCCTTGAAACCACACAAAATCATCTCAGCAGCCTGACACCCTTGTTAAGACCCTTGCAACACAAGGCCCTTACAAAAATGCAAAAATATATATATATATATTTATATATATATAAAAAAAAAAACGTTGCCACCATGCAATCTCGGCCCAGCAACCTGACACCTGTTGAGACCATTGCAACCACGCAAAATCGTCTCAGCAGCCCTACATTCATCAAGGCCCTTGCAACCACGCAAAACCGTATCAGCAGCTTGACACCCTTGTTGAGACCCTTGCAAACGCAATACCATCTCAGCAGCCCCACATTCATCAAGGCCCTTGCAACCACGCAATACCGTCTCGGCAGCCTCACACCATTGTTGAGACCCTTGCAAACGCAATACCGTCTCAGCAGCCCCACATTCATCAAGGCCCTTGCAATACCGTCTCGGCAGCCTCACACCATTGTTGAGACCCTTGCAAACGCAATACCGTATCAGCAGCCCCACATTCATCAAGGCCCTTGCAACCACGCAAAACCGTATCAGCAGCTTGACACCCTTGTTGAGACCCTTGCAAACGCAATACCATCTCAGCAGCCCCACATTCATCAAGGCCCTTGCAACCACACAATACCGTCTCGGCAGCCTTACACCATTGTTGAGACCTTTGCAAACGCAATACCGTCTAAGCAGCCCCACACTCGTCGAGAGCCTTGCAACCACGCAATACAGTCTCGAGCAACCTCCCACTCATCAAAGACCTTTGTGACCACGCAGTCTCGCCCCAGAAACATGGCATTCATTGAGACCCTTGCAACCAGAAAAATGGGTGTTTTTCAGCCGCCCCTGATCTCTCCTCTGTTATCTTATCAGTACGTCTACACAGGATCCCCAATCACTCCTCTATGTTATCTTATCAGTACATGTACACAGGATCATTTATAGTCATTTCTAGGCAGTTGAGTTCAGAAACCTTCTCGAAAAAAAAAAAAAATGGGTTCAGACGGATGTTCAAAGGCATTCGAAACGCCAATGCCTGTAACAGCTTGTAAACACAGCCAGATGTGGTAACTCATGTTTACCAGCGTTTCATTCACAGTCGTTTAAAAAAAAATAATAATAATAATAAAAAAAAAAAAAAAAAAAGGGGGGAATATTGTCTCAGCAACTTGACACTCATTTGAGACCCTTGCAAAATGTCATCTCAGCTACCTCAAACCCGTCTACCCCTTTGCAACCACACAATCTCGTCTCAGCAACCTAACGCCCGTTCAGACCTTTGCAGCTATACAAAGTCGTCTTAGCAAACTGACACTCATTTGACACCATTGCAAACACAATATCGTCTCAGCAACCTGACACCCGTTCAGACCTTTGCAGCCATACATAGTCATCTCAGCAGCCCGACACTCACTTGAGACCATTGCAAACGCTACATCGTCTCAGCAACCCCTCACTTGTTGCAACCACACAAGGCCATTTCAAAATAAACCTCATAATCATCGAGACCTTTGAAACCACGCAATATCGTCTCAGCAAACCAGACTGAGACCCTTGCAACCACACAATATTGTCTGCAGCAGTATAAAACACTTTGCAGCACGCACCTACGTGCAAACCCGAATACAAACTAAACTTGCAAACACACCTCAGTGACAATCAGCCAAACAAACACACAGTGGCACCCAGTTGGCCATTCATCTTTAGTGGCACGCGGGCCACTCATCTTTTTCCTGTCTTTTTCCCTGCCTGTTAGTTCAGGTTTCCAACCAGCACCAGCGAGTGCACGTTGGTCCGCGAGTGCACGTTGGTCCGCGAGTGCACGTTGGTCCGCGAGTGCACGTTGGTCCGCGAGTGCACGTTGGTCAGCGAGTGCACGTTGGTCAGCGAGTGCACGTTGGTCAGCACCTGTGGATTGTCTTGATTTTCTCACACCAATGCAAGATCCAGTCCAAGTTCTCAAACTAGACCAAGCATCAGTAGCAGACTTAGCTATGTGGGACAACTTCCCCACCTGATAGAACAGCATTTCAATCTTCATCCCGGCAGTTTCAGCCGAGCCACCATGGGCTTTTGCCTGCATTTTTCGCCCGCCACTGGTTCTCCAAACCTTGGCCCCCAGAAATTCTCTTAAATTTCTGCTTCACCCAGTCTTCATCACGCCTCGTGCTGTACCCCATTGTGGCAGCTGCCCAGGTCTGGGGCCACACTTGAACTGGACAGACAGTGTTCTTCACCACAGACAATCAAGCCACAGTCAACCTTATCAATTAAGGTAGATCAAGCCTCTCCCCATCACGTCCTTCCTGCGCAGGCTCGCGCAGCTGTCACTTTGTCACCAGTTTAATATCTTTTGTAGACATGTTCCAGGCAAATGCAAACTTGCAGCTGATGCTCTGTCCTATTCCAACCTTGCTTTGTTTTTCCAACAAGAGCCTGGAGCTGACCCAATAACCATCCCTGTCCCACCCTGGTCATTGCTGACGATGGATTGAAGTAGCATCTCACCAACTCAACCCAGCTTATTAACCACTCCGTGGCACGCAACACACTGAAGGCCTATCGCACTGCTTGGAACACTAACTGCTAATTTTTGGCCACTTGCCTCGGAGCAGCAATAAGCAACGTTAGACACTTCCTAGCATTCATATCGTATTGCCACACGCAGCTGACCCTTTCTCACAATACTATCACGCCATATCTAGATGGCGTCCAGCATTTCCTGTCCCTGCAGGACCCCAGTAAACTGTCAGTATTCTCGAGCCCATGCAGTCAAGTCCCTTCTACAGAGCATACAGAAGCACCAACCTGTAGTCAGTGGCGAGCGCCTACCTTTCAAGAGTGCCCTCTTTAGGGACATGTCTGAAATCCTTACTCGTTCCCCATTTAGGGCCTTGCCCAGCATAGTCATCCAAGCAGCCATCTACCAGGGCTTCTACGGTTCCCTACAACCTAGTGAATTTACAGTCAGTGGCTCCGGCAGTCAGACACTGCTCCGACGCCACCTGACTCGCTTTCGAACCCCTACACTCTCAGTCTGCAAACGCAACAAACCAGCCCCGGGGGTTGACATCAACCTGTTTCAGACTAACAATGCCTGACGCCCAGTGACGGTGCTCGACCGACTTGTGCTCCATCTACCCAGCCAATCTGATGGTAGCTTGTTACTACCCTTTCTAAACCAGCTCCCTGAGTGGCAGACAGTTGTCAAGCATGTCAGAATCCTAAGCAACTTGGGCTTCAAATCTCAGTCGGTTCTCTGGACATTATTTCCGAATTAGAGCAGCCTCAATTGCCTCCCAACAGGAAGTACCAGACCACGTAATCGAGATACCAGGCTGATGGGAAGTCTCCTTGTTTTGCCACATACATCCCAAATCCTCAGGAAGAAATGGCACAAGCCTTTACCAAGCTGGCTCAATAAATACAAGAAATCAATATAAGCTATTTCCCTATCTGAGTCTTTTGCCCCCTTTTCTTGGCATACTGACCAGACCACCAAGGCACACTTCAGGTCTATTTATGTTGTAAGTCTTGTCGCGTGTTTATGTGATCCACATAACTCTCAGTCAGAGGGCCACGACCATAAATAAGAAGGCCAGTTTGGTGGCCTGAGTTTATGGGAGGAGCCCGGAGGGTATTTAAGCAGCCCACTCACACATGCTCTTTGTCGGTTCAGTGTGCAGTACTACACGTCACTGGGCCGACTCTTCCCAGCTCACCTCATGTCCGTGAGTCTGCGCATTCAATCACATTCGACACCCTCCCGCCCTTCCCTTTTTCAGGGCACTTCTTAGCATATCCTTCTTCAACAGCTACCCATTACTTACTTTGGGTATGCCCCCTTTTCTTGGCATACTGACCAGACCACCAAGGCACACTTCAGGTCTATTTATGTTGTAAGTCTTGTCGCGTGTTTATGTGATCCACATAACTCTCAGTCAGAGGGCCACGACCATAAATAATATGGGTCTCTGTTGCCCAGGGATTTCCTGTGACAGAACAGCTGACATGGCTGTTTTTGATATGGCAGTCTCAATGTGAAAGGGCAGTTGATATTCTGGGTTGGCTAATACTGGCGCTTGCGCTAACGCTTCTTTAAGCTCCTGCACCGGATCGATGTGTTGCTCAGTCCTGTGCCATCGGGTATCCTTTTTCCCCCAATCATACAGTGGTGCGGACTTATGCGCATCATCCGGGATGAAATCCGCAAATAATTTACCACTCCTAGGAAAGATCTGAGAGTGGGCATACTCACTGTTAGAGGGAATTGTAGAATGGTTTTTACCTTCTCCGTAGTAACGGAGAAGGTAAAAACCATTCTACAATCTTACTACCGTTTGCTGCCACTGTAATCCCCAGAAAAGATACAGATTCCTGGGACAATTGTGACTCAATGGGATTACACTTCTGTCCCGTTTTTCCTAGGATCCGTCGGAGTTCCTCCAGTAGCCGCAAATGCTTTTCTTTGTCGCATGTGCCGGTTGAATTGGATATACATTGGAAATCATCTCATTCGCTTCACTATTAAGCCCTTAAAATGTTTGATTTCCTTCATCAGAAGAGAAAATCTGGGTCCTACTCATGATGGGGAACTTGTCATGCTCCTCATTTCTGAATATCTGGTCCCCATTTTCTGGTGGGTCTATGACAATGGGGCCTTCTTGATTTTCCTGTGGCTCTGCGATTTCTCCCATCGCCTCAGGAAAAGTAGAATTAGGATCCATATACTCTTCATATTCCTCCGTGTCCCCAATTTCAAAGGCACGGGTAGGTGCCGTAGCATTACTATGTTCGCGTATGCTAGCCACAGCATGTCCTTTAAATTTTCCTTTCTTAGATTCATGTAACTGCTCTTGCAGCACTTTGTATGCAATAGTTACATGGTCCAGTTCAGTCTCAACTTTAGTTAGCATGCTTGTATATTGTACCACGTCTTTTTGGGCCAATTTGTCATTTTTTTAATTTTCCTCCTGTGAGGCATTACCTATTTGGTTAAGGGTAGTTAAGGTTTGTACTTGGCTTTGTAAAGCTGTATTCTTCTTTTCCCTCTCAGAAATTGTAATATTTTTATTATAAACTATACCTTCCAATTTCTGTATTTTAGCATTCATAGCCACGCAAGCAGTAAACATGCCTGCTAAGGCTAGATTTTTAAGTTTTCTGTTATTTTTGGTTGCTCTTGCTTTTTCTTCCAATACTTTAGTATAACAGGCAAAATCATTGTTCTTATGTTTACGAGTAAACGTTGTTACACAACTTTCTAGCCAGGCATCCATTACGAACAGCTAGTATGCACAATTTGTGAGCTGAATTAAATTACTTGTTCCCCTCTACTATAAAGTCACTTACAGTAAAGGAGAAAGAAGCAGAAAAAAAAAAACAACCAAACAAGAGAAAAAATAAAATAATAATAAACTCCCGAAAATACCGTAAAAACAATATTTTCAGCTGTCCATCTAATAAAAATAAAACATCTATTTAGATTAGCGGGGAAAACTAATTATCCTTAACAAAGCATTGTGCCTACCTTGTCTGAATTTACACAATAGACCAAGGGAACAAAAGAAGCCCCCAAGGATCAATTAGGATGAACACCTCTAAGCTTTCAACAGCAGTGTTTACACTACTTTTTGTAAGAATCAATTCAGTAAAAACTGAACTTAATCCAAGCAAAACAAAACAAACAAAAAAAAAATGCAAGATATCAGTTTTAAGTATAAAACTTCCAGCGTTTTGTACTAAAACTAACAACAATGAGAATCTTACTACTTGTAAAATTTCTCCACCAAAATAAAAAAAATAAAAACATAAAATCAAAACCAACGAACAAAATCTTTTGTATTTTTGGTTTCAATGTAAGTGGACATACAATTTAACTAACAAAAACTTGTTGAACTCTTTGAACAACAAAGTCCAGACCACTTTTCCAGTGTCTTTCTAATACTATCTGTTTCCACCTACAGACAACAGAAAACAAGCACGTTTTTTTGTCTTAAACAACAACAAAAATCAATAATAAAAAAAAAAAAAACTAATAATAAAACTGATTATTAATAGTAATATATATAAAAAATTAATTCTTAAAAAAAAATGTATGAATTTTTTTTTTTCAAAAAAAGGAATGACCACTCTTTCAGTGTGTCAATAAACAAACAATGATAATTAAAACAAAAATGTTCCCAAAGTGTACCTCCTCCCCATTAAATTGACCGGTTTATAATGGTACATCCAAAGTACATTTATCAATTTATGATTTGGGGATATTAATGAAACAAACACAAAAAAAAATCAAATAACCTTAGAGGTTATACCCACTAATAAAAGAAATAAAATATTTACCTATGTTTTACCTAGCTAGATAGGATAAACTGACTCAGTTTGAATTCCTACTATTTTAAAAAAATTACCTGTGGTGTATAGCCACTAAAAAAACAACAACAAAATATTTGCCTATATTTTCCCTAAATATTTTGTTATTATATTAACCACTTAAGACCCGGACACTTACGCTGCTAAATGACCCAAGGTGTTTTTACAATTCGGCGCTGCGTCGCTTTAACAGACAATTGCGCGGTCGTGCGACGTGGCTCCCAAACAAAATTTGCGTCCTTTTCTTCCCACAAATAGAGCTTTCTTTCGGTGGTATTTGATCGCCTCTGCGATTTTGATTTTTTGCGCTATAAACTAAAATAGAGCGACAATTTTGAAAAAAATCACTATTTTTTTACTGTTTGTTATAAAAAAAATCAAATAAACTAAATTTTAGTAAAACATTTAGGCCAAAATTTATTTAGCCACATGTTTTTAGTAAAAAAAAAAAATCGTAATAAAAAAAATAGCTACCTAGCGGGAACAGCGACACTAATACAGCGATCAGAAAAATGATCGCTTAGTGACGCTGGCAATAGGGAGTGAAAGGGTTAACTAGGGCGGTGATCAGGGGGTTAAAACTTTATTAGGGGGGGTGGGGGGGCTATCCTGAACCTAACAGTAACTGTTTTTACACTGCCTGTCACACTGACACTAAATGCAGTGATTAGATCACTGCATTCAGTGACACTGTGACAGGGGGGTGGGGGGGGCGATCACAAGGGGTTAATATGCCTATGTGAGTGTGTGTCAGTGTTGTGTTGGTGCACACTTACTGTGGATGTCTTCTCTCATCAGCAGCGCTGGGAAACAGCGCTGCGATGAGAGATTACATAATTTCCTCCTTCCTGTGTAAACACAGGAGGAGGAAGTGACAGGCTGGGAGCGCGCTCCCATTGGCTGGGAGCGATCACGGGGGGGGCGGAAAACACGGACATCCGCCCGCTCGTCGGCGATCGCTCCCAGAGCCAGGGGGACCGCCGCACGCCGCGGAGGGGGTCCCGATGGGACCCCCGAACCGCACTAAGGCGAGGACGTAAATTTACGCCCTTGTGCCTGTACGAGCCATGTTGTGGACGTACATAGGCGTGCGGGGGTCCTTAACTGGTTAAATACTTTCAGTCTTGTTCACAACTTAGTGGTCGTCAACTGTTAGTTTAAAATTCTATATTTAAGATTTAATATCTTGCATATATGATATATGGTTTAAAAGGGGTTCTGTGACCAGAGTGAAAGCTTTAACATAACACACATTTATTAGAGAAAAGATATTGGCTATCTAATATACCGCATACATTTACAGTATTTAAAATAAGGGAGTAACATTTAGTTTGCTAATACAAATTAAGTACATCACACAAAATATCACACATTACAAATTATGACAAAGATATGGTAAGTGCGTGGGAGATGATTCCTTGATACTACCTTGAGAACTGTACTTCCTGGGCCCAGGGTCTGTTCTAAAATTCTCCTCTCTAACTTGACTGAGATGACTTAATTTATATCTCTGGGGCCCACACTGATTGGCTATGGGTATCGCTTCCAAATACGGTCATAGCTTCCTTCCACCTTAAATTTAGGGATGAATAGATTTGAAGACCAGTCAATTAACTCATGGTTCCATTAACTTCCCTTCAATGGCTATTCATGTACAGGAAAAGGCATTTACGCTGTCTCCGTATAGTCTAGCGTCCCGCTGTGTTTACTCTTCCTGGGTTGTTTGTGTCTCAAAAAGATGTGGTGGACCCTCTCTTGCGACATTATCTACTCGCCTTCATGCATATCAAACGGAGGGTGTTGAATAGATATTTACAAACTAGTCTGTGAGTCGAGTTACCCTTTACTGCAACCATTCCTTTCACACTACCCATCTTATCATTATCGTATATTATATATCTATGTACAATTATTCCCAGTTTCTAATGGCGATTAGACATAGTGGGGCAGATTCACAGAGAAATGGATTATCGTAGCGTATCAGAAATACACTACGCCGCCGTTTTTTACCTTGCTCTACGTGGAATTCAGGTAGATTTTCTACGGTAAACGACGGCGGCGTAGTGTATTTCTCCCGTCGCAATCCATCTGCGCGAGTAGGGGGCGTGAAACATTTAAATTAGGCGCGTTCCCGCGGCGATCGATCTGCGCATGCTCCGTTCGCTAATTTCCCGCCGTGCATTGCGCGAAATCACGTCGTGACGTCATTCGTTGTTTATGTAGCGTACTTTACGGGCGATCCACGTCCCGACGAGTTACGTAAACAAAATAAAATTTTAAATAAATTCGAAGCGGGAACGACGGCCATACTTAACATGGGCTACGTAAAGTTAGAGCAGCAAAAAGCTGCTCTAACATTACGTATAAAAAAATAGACGAAAACGATTGCGACGCTCGCTCGTTTGTTCGTGAATCCCCGTAAAAACACATTTGCATATCCCGACGCATTAAAACGACGCGAACTCCTCCCAGCGGCCGCAAATAGATGGCAGCGTAGATCCGAAGGCTTACGAAGACGTAAGCCTCTCGGATCGAAGCCCGAAGCCGCCGTATCATGGTTTGAGAATTCAAACTAGTGATACGCCGCGGGAAATTTGAAATTACTCCTGTCTAACCCCAGTTAGACAGGCGTAATTGTTTTGTGAATCTGCCCCAACATTTTTATAAGGCAACACAGGTGACCTGGCTCTTGTGATCTTTGTCTCTTGTCTTTCTTCTCCTTTGCTTTTCCTCCCTTTTCTCTTTACTTTTGCTCTCTACTGTGAGCACCTTACCTTTTTCTACTATATCCTCCTTCCCCATATCTCATGCTTCTTTGTGGATGGTTTTTGAAAATGTATGCTGACCTGATGGGAGCGGCTGACCCAGATAGCTCCGCAACCCGCCCCATGCCTCTTGGGGAGCTGGTGTGGGGTGGTTAGATGGAGGCGATTTGCCCCCCCCTCCCCGTCGTGGACCGTCGGGGCTTACCCCCTCATTGGTCCTCCTCTCTCGGTTAGTCAGCCCCTCCCCTTGGGCTCTATTCCCCCACCACCTACCTTCTCCCCTTTCCTCCCCCTTCCCTCCCTTCTTAGTTATATTTCATTTGAATTCTGCAAACACCCAGTTCTGTTTTTTTTTTTCTTCTTTCTGATGTTCTTTCTGTCGATATGTATGTCTGTGTTTGACATGATTGCTATTCACTGCCTATTCCTTAACCCTGCGTGATTCAAGGCTCTACGCTTTATGATTTATTTGACGTGTCATGTTCTTGGTTGTTATACAATAACAATTGATTATACTAAAAGGAAAGATAATGGATTTATTCCAATTTACTTTGAAGCCAGAGAACCCACCAAATTTTGAAATGCTATCTAGAGCGTTGGACAACGATCCCTCCGCCTCAGCCAGATACAAAAGCATGTCATCAGCATATAGTGATGTTTTTACCTCCAGCTCATTGACCGCACATACCCTAACACTCACATCAGCTCTCAGCAGAGCCGGCAGTGGCGACAATAGGCACCCCTGCCGTGTGCCTCTCGCTATGCTGAATGAATCTGTGATGGTATTGTTAACCCTGAGTCTAGCCCGTGGCTCAGCATACAGTATCTGAACCCATCTTATGAATCTAGGACCGAACCCCAGCCGACCAAGGACTGCCACCAGATATGGACATTCAATAGAATCAAATGCTTTATGCGTATCCAGGGACACCGCCACCCGAGTTTCCGGTGTGGGTCCCTCAGTTTGCAAGATAGTAAAGAGTCGGCGCAGGTTTATAGCCGTCGACCGTTCAGGTATAAAACCCGTCTGATCTTGATGGATAACCGAATGCAATCACCTTATTCAGTCGTTTGGCCAGTAGTTTAGCTAGTATTTTAGCATCCACATTAATTAGGGATATTGGTCGATAGGATTCAAAATGATCAAGATCTCTGTGCGGCTTAGGGATCAGCACTATAAGCGCCTCTCTCAGAGACTCAGGGAGCACCCCTTCCCGATAAGCATCCGTGTACATTTTGAGCAGCTGGGGAGCCAGACTTTTCGGCATATGTAATGTACCACTCCGCTGGGAACCCATCCATACCTGGGGTCTTGTTCGGGTTCAAAGAATGCATGGCCGATACCACCTCCTTCACTGTAAGGGGGAAGTCCAACCCTTCCACCACCTCTCCTGAAAGTTTCAGGAGGGGTATTGGAGCGAGATAGTCCCAAACTGCTTCCCTGTCATAATTGACTTACGTGACGTCACGTGTATAGATCGGAGTAGAGTTCTACAAAGGCTTTAGCTATGTCTGTTGTGATGTGCAAAGTTGCATCTGGGAGTCATATATACGAGATATAGGGATGGGCACCTGGTGCGAGTGGGCCAAATAGGCTTGGCAACCTAGGGCTAGATTCACGTAGAATTGCCTATCTTTAGGCGTGCCTAGCGTCTGGTATTTACACTATGCCACCGCAACTTTATCAGGCAAGTGCTTTATTCTTAAAGCATTCTTAAAGCACTTGCCTATAAAGTTGAGGCGGGGTAGCGTAAAAGACCCGGCCGAATTCAAATTCGGCGGGTAGGGGGCGTGTATTATTTAAATGAAGTGCGTTCCCAGGCCTGAAGGAACTGCGCATACGACGTGTAAAAGACGTGAACGGCACTTACGCAAAGCCCTATTCACAAACGTTTTACGCAAACGACGTGAAAAAAAAACGCTGGCACGCCGTCCATACTTAACATTGGCTGCTCCTCATATAGCAAGAATAACATTACGATGGTACTACGCAAACAACGTAAAAAAATAGCGCCGGGCGTACGTTCGGGAATCGGCGTATAGGCTCATTTGCATGTTTTAGACGGGAATGCCACCTAGCATCCAGCCTAAAATATGAAGATAAGATTCAACGGCATAAGAGACTTATGCCAGTTGGATCTTATGGAAATCTATGCGTAACTGATTCTATGAATGATGCGCATAGATAGAAGGGCTCAGACGCAGAAATAAGACGGCTTATCTGGAGATAAGCCGGCTAATTTCTTTCCTGAATCTGGCCCCTACTGTTTTTGTCCCCAAATTCAAACACCGGCTGAGCTTGGTAAAGTAACTTTTTCTGTGTTTTTTCCACCAGAACTAAATCCAGTTGTCTAATATTTTCTCTCCATATTCTATGGGTATCAGCGTTAGGGTTTCTAATGTAGTTTCAGCCTCAGCAGCTACCTGTTCCGCCTCCTTCACCTTCCATTCCCTGTCTGATTGGCACTGTTTAATCTCAGCCTTGACCACCACTCTAAGCGTGGCCTTAAACGCCTCCCAAGTAATTCCTACGGGTACCTCCCCTCTGTTGTCTAAACAGAAAGTGTTAATGGACCTGGCAGTGGATCTTTCAAAACATTCCTCCTCGAGCCATAAGGGGCTCAACCTCCACAAAGCATAGCCTCTGGGCTTCTCCATATCAATAGTGATAAGCAAGGGGGAGTGGTCCGATACGGTCCTTGGCAGATATTGGACTCCCACCACCCTTGGGAGAAGTTTCCTGGATACAAAGCACATATCTAACCTAGAAAGGGTGTTAAAAATGCATGAAAAGCAGGAGTACGCCTTGGTATCTGGGTACCTCCACCTCCAAGCCTCCTCCAAATCATACTTTTTCACACATGCCTCCAGGGGGGACCCACCCACAGCCGCCATCTCAAACCTGTCCTTTTCAGGACATAGTACTGCATTCATGTCCCCAGCCAATATAATAGGTCCCTCCGCCACCTGAACCACCTCCTCCATCAACGCATCCCACACCCCCACCGTAAATGGGGGGGGGGATATAGACCGCAACAAAGGTATATGTCTGATTATTAATAGACAGCACCAGGGCCACAAACCTACCCAAGGGGTCCAGTTTCACAGATTTAGTTGTGAACAGTAGGGATTTACAGACTAGGACCAAGACCCCCCCTGGCGTAGAATGAATACTTGGAGTGGAACACTCTACTGACAAAGGCCCTGTGGAGCGCCAGCATTCTGGAACCCACCAGGTGCGACTCCTGGAGGAATATGATATGTGGCCTACGCTTCAATATATATTTGAATACCAGGGCACGTTTAATCTTAGAATTAAGCCCCTGTACGTTCCAGGACAATAGATTAAGGGTCTGCATCAATGTGTCCACCAATAAATGGACCCACAGGGCCCCTCACAGTAGGATGAGGTGACAGCGGAGGACCCCCCCAGGGGAATAATAATGGCATACACAATAGGACATCATTATAAACAGTTATAAGGTGTAGACACCTATAGATAGAAGCACATTGCAGGGCAATCATATTCAATTGAGGACCAGGGCCTCTAGACTTCAGAGACTTGTAGAAAAGCTGAAAAAAATTGAATAACAGAGCAGTAAAACAAAAACAACAAAAAAAAACACACTACCTGTCCTGGATCCAAAACAATCGACCCTAATCCCTGTCCCTTCCACCCTGCCTGCAGCCCCGAACTTCACACAGGCTTCACCCCTTAAACAGCCAAAAACAAATGTCGCCCTAAAGGGGGGTATGCTCCCCGCACCAGCCAGGCAGAAAAACTTAGGGTTAAGTACGTGAGTTCACGTAGAGCATAAACATGACCGTAATAGTCCTAGGACCTTCAGCAATGTTCCTCAAGGAAAGAAAAAAACATTGTACAGCAAAGTTGCAGGATCCTCCCAATCGTCTAGAAACAGACAGAGCAACCTGGAGCAACCGCTCACGTGCAGGGATTTTAAAAGAGAAAAAACAGTATAGTCAAACACACCTGGGGGGTGGGTCCCCCCAGGGTCTCCAGGGGGTATGACCAGCAAAAGATCACTTAGGGGTCTTACTCATGTCCCACCGACTCCAGCCATCGGTTTGCCTCTCTAGGTGACAGGAAGAACTGTGTCTGGCCCTTGTGCACAACTCAAAGCTTGGTTGGGTACAGCATGCTGTACGGCAGGTTGCATTCCCTCAGGTGCTGCTTTACACTCAGGAAAGCCGCTCTCTGCTTCTGCGTGGCTGCTGAAAAATCCGGAAATATAGAAATGCGGTTATTGTTGTAGTGCAAATCAGGCATATTGCGGGCCTTTACGTAGGATGGTTTCCTTTTCTCTAAAATAGAGGAAGCGGGCCAACATGGGTCTGGGGAATCTCCCCGGTGGGGGTGCTCTTAAAGGGACCCTGTACGCCTTCTCTATAGCAAACAAATGGAAAAAGCTGTCGTCACCAAAAATTTGCTTGAGCCAGGACAGCAAGAATTCCTCCCGGGTTCTCCCCCTCCGAGCCCTCCGGGAATCCAAGGAACCGCAAGTTGTTCCTACGGAGCCTTTCCTCTATCTCCTAATTTGGCCTCCTGGTATTTGTGGTCCGCCGCCATATCTCTCACCTGCACCATCAGAGGATTGAGATCAATCTTCCACTGTGCTGATACGTTGCTCAGCCTGTGACACCCTCTGCCTCACCTTCTGGACATCATCTTTCAGGAGAGCAAAATCCACTCTGATAGTCTCTTAATGGTGTCCATGATCTGTTGCAGCGACGGTTTGGAACGCCGTTCACCGGAGCTACCCTCCCTAATATCTGACTGGGGAGAAGGCAGGGGAGACGCCAGAGGGTCTGTCGGATCTGGCCAGTCATCCACCCCCCCCCCCCTCGGTGGGCTTGCGAGCCGGAGGAACAGAGGAGGCTTTTTGGGACGCCTCGTGGGCAAACTTTGCCAGCTTCTCCGCAGACGTAGAGAACACGCTGGGGCCGTATTTTACCATCGTCCAGGTCCCCGTCTGTTCCCCAAGCGATTCCGGTCTGTAGTGAGGCAAATAGAAAAGCCTAAGATGCATCAGGATAGTACAGGATCAATGTACGGTCAGAGCTCTGGAAAGATGCGTCCTCACATACCGGAAGTCGGTCACGCCCCCCCGTTGGTTATTTCTTTAGTCACATCAGCCAGTACCTCGGGGTCTTGAAGAAGATTCTCATTGAGCCTCCACGGCTTCCTTTGACCTCTGTAGAAGTTGGTCAGGGCATATCTCAATGTAACCGAGTGATGCACCCCAGTGAGACCTTGCAGTTGGTTGTGGGGAACAAAAACATAGTCTATGCATTGAGTACGCATTGTGGGGGCGAGAGAAGAAAGTGTAGTCTCGCTCATCGGGGTGGAAAAGATGCCAGGCATCAATAAGCTGTGATGCATGTAGAGCTAGGCCTTACTCGTGCCCCAAGTGGTAGAGGAGCCTCCCATAGAGGTATCCTCAGCAGTTAGCAGGGTGATGTTGAAGTCTCCCTTGGATAAGGTCTTCATGGCCAAGAAATGTGTTGAAAGTAAGGACACATAGGTATACAGGACATTCAGATTGCATATAATTTCAACAAACAACAAAAACAGCAATTCAAGTAAACATAGTAACCAGGCTGACTATCAAACAAGGCAATGCCCCTGCTGGACGCTATCCCCCGCCACCCTCAGCATAAAGACCCCCTCAACATCCCGCCCAAATCCCCCCCCCCGTCTGGTGCCAAC
Source organism: Rana kukunoris (assembly GCA_029574335.1). Taxonomy (NCBI): domain Eukaryota; kingdom Metazoa; phylum Chordata; class Amphibia; order Anura; family Ranidae; genus Rana; species Rana kukunoris. The sequence goes on from CM056052.1 coordinate 391,828,785, forward strand.
CAGGCACTCCGAGGGGGTGATAGCTCACAAAGGGGACGCTCCTAGCAGGCCCACGTCAACTAGCTCCGGTACCCCTGCCCCCTCCTATCAGCCAAGATGCAGCCCAGAGCCCCCAATCCCCCCCAGCCCCCAAAATAGCACACAGCCCAAAGCTCCGGCAAGTTCTAAGCTACAACCCCCACAGGCATGCAGGCCCTGTGATAGATTGAAGGCTATTGAATCTCCCTCCCCCAGTCCATCGGACATCACTTCAGCCAATGTTACTCACGCTACCCAAACCGAAACTGTTGTGTGGCTCCTGGTGTCCCAAGGCAGCTGGGGAGGGGGAGTCTCTGGTGTGCCTGTAACAAACAAAAGGGGTGCAGGGGAGCAGGACAAGTGATTCAAGACATTGTAGGCTTTAAGCAATGATGGGGGGGAGCATCCTTGTTCCTGCCATATGGGATCTCATGGTTTGCCTGCTGTGTTACCCGCAGGGCTGAAAGGAATCTGAGTCCATGCCATTGTCCATCAGTGCAGGCCCCCCCGATCGGATGGGGGGGGACACCCCCCAGCAGGTCTCCATGTTAGTCAAGCCTCCCTGGAGCCATTTAAAGTAGCTAGGAAAGAGTAGGGGGAAGAAACGTAACACAACCAGGTTCCTCCTCTGGCTCCATGGGCCCCAAGTAGCACCCATAGGGTGGTAGCGCCTCAGAGGCAAAGGCAGAGCGGGAGGCTCATGTTGTGGGGCACAAGAGGGGCATTCGCGTGAGTCAGGACGGGGGGCGTCCGGGAAAAGCCCGAAGCCCACGGGGGGAGGTCAGCATGAGGCAAGGGGGATCCACACATGGGGGTCAAGGCAACGGAGGGAGCAAGCAGTCAGCTTCGGAACAACTAAAATTAGGTCAGCTAGGAAACATTCATGACTCGCGTGCCTCGGCGTTAGATGGAGCCCGCATGCGACCCCAAAACCTCTTAGAGCGGGCAGGCTGGTTGTATAGACCGGTGGTAGTGCCCAAGTGACTGGTCTGTTTTAGAATCCGCCGCAGCCAGTTCGGTACATGGATCGGCTCTGCTCCCAGGAGGGCGAAGAACTCAGGTAGGTCTGCTGGTGTTCGCAGGGTGAAGGAGGTCTGCGCTATATGGAAGATGACCGCTAAGGGGTAACCCCAGCGGTAGGTGCAGCCATGTCTCCTCACCATTTCCAGGACCAGCTTCAGCATCGCCCGGCGCTGGAGTGTGGCCCTGGATAGGTCCGGGAGGATCTGGATGCTTGCCCCATCAAAATCCAGGTCTCCCAGGTCCCAGGCCCTCTGTAGGATCACCTCCATTTGCACATAGCGGTGCAGACGGCACAGCACATCATTCGGCCTGGCGGGATCTGTAGATTTGGGGCCTAGGGTGCGGTGGACCTGGTCTATTTCTAGTGAAGGCGGTGGGGCCTCCAGCAGCCTATGGAAGATGGCCGTGACTGTCTCCAAAAGGTCTTCAGGGCCTGTAGCTTCAGGAATTTCCCGCAGCCGCAGGTTGTTGCGGCAGCTGTGGTCCTTCATTTCCTTCAGGTGCAGCTGCATCTCCTAGGCCTCTGTTGTGTAGAATTTGCAAGCCTGCTCCAGGGCTTGCACTGGGGATGTCAGCAAGGTGACCAGTGTCTCCCCGGATGTTATACGGTCTGAGACTGAGTGCAACTCCATCCGCACTTCCTGTATGTCCCTGCTTTGTGGTTCCTCTATTCGCAGGATTGGGGCCTCTATGTCTGCCCTTGTGGGAAGGGCCTGGAGCATGCTTCGGAGGTCCACGTCCAGCTAGCTCTAAATGAAAGGCTGCTGGTGTCCCTGTGAGGGGGTCCGATTCTTGTGAGGGTGCCGGCTCGGTCATCTGTGCTGTGGCAGAGTTCGGCTCCATGCGGGACCCACGTGGCGCGGCCACAATGGCGCCTGGCGAGAGTCTCAGTGGGCTCCTGAAATAGGTATGTATGCTGGACTGAGAGCTCAGAGGACGGGTCCCCCTGGATGCCGATCATGTCCTGTATCTGTTAGGGGTGCTCATACCGTGTCCACATGAGGGGAAGGTAGATTGGCCACAGTAAGTCAGGTTAGGCCGGGAGCTCCTCTAGTGCATGTCTTCAGGTGCGTTTGTTTTATATTTTGAAAATCTTTAGTAATCAAGTCTAATAAATTTGCTGCATATAGTTTTTTTGCGGGAAATGTAAGGTCGATACCTAGATAGGTGAACAAAGATACATCCCAGTTATAATTATATTTTTCTTTGAGGATTTCTTTGAGCATTTAAAATGATGTGTGTGGGCAAAACGTTGTTTTATGTCTTCTGAAAAACGACAAAAAAATTTTTGAACATGCTTGAATTTTTTGTGTCCTTTTTCAAAATGTTGTTTTTTGTGTCATACAAAGTGATTGTGTGTGGGCAAAACGACGTTTGAAACAACGTTTTTAAACCCGCGCATGCTCAAAAGCAAGTTATGAGACGGAGCTTCAATGGAACAGAGTGCCGTCGAACGTGGTGTACGTCACCGCACTTTGCTAGAGCTTTTTGGAAAAACGATGGTGTGTATGCAACGTTGTTTTTTAAAATGAAGTTTGAAAAACGTTGTTTTGTTTCGTGAGATAAAATGATGCTTTTTTTCATCACAAAAAGTGATCGTGTGTACGCAGCATACAACAACATTCCCTAAGTAAAAACTTTTGCTGATGGTTGTGTACAAAGTAGCATAATTGCTTCATGGATAAATCCTGAAAATCCAAACTTCTCAAGAGTCCTGGAGATATAGTTCCAATGCAATCTATCAAATGCCTTCTCTGCATCCAGATCTAGGTGCAGAGAAGGCATTCATGTGTTCTCAACGTATTTAATAAAATTGATCATCCTTCTCGTGCTGTCCGGGGCTTGACGACCCTTAACAAAGCCTACTTGGTCAGATTCGACCAGGTAAAGGGTTATTTCTAACAAACGATTGGCCAATATTTTGGCATACATTTTTATGTCTGAATTGAGCAACGAGATTGGTTGATAGTTTAAAGGAGATATCAAGTCTTTGTCAGATTTTGGGAGAGTAATAATTACCGCTTCTAACAATTCTTTCGGATAACATTTGGCTGTTAAACAGATTTGTTAAGTGCGCAGCTAAAATTATAATGAATGTTTTGTAATATTCGTTGGGATAGACCGTCATTACCTAGCAATTTATGCAGCGGAAGGTCTTTTATAACTTTCTGGGTTTCCATTAATGATATTTAGTGCATCAAGTGTATTGGAGTCAATTTTGGGTAAGTTCACTTTGCCTAAGAATACTGTAATGTCTTGTAATGTTGGTTGGATAGTAATCCTTGTCATTTAAATTGTATAAGTCTCCATAATAATCTGAGAAAGCATCTACTATTTCTTGTGGCTTTATTAATGCTTTCCCAGATTTATGATGATAATTACATTTTTTTGTGTTCTTTGGCGGTGACGTAGTACAGAGACCATCAATTTGCCTGCCCTATTATTTTGGGAGTATTAATTCAATTTCAGTCGTTTGAGGTATTTGTCATGGTTAGTTAAAGCGGATGGTTCACTAGAAAAAAATATTAAAATCCAGCAGCAACAAATACTGCAGCTGCTGACTTTTAATATTAGGACACTTACCTGTCCTGGAGTCCAGCGGCGTCCGCAGCAGAGGATGAGCGATCGCTCGTTACCCTGCTGCTCCCACCTCCATCCACGGTGAGGGAACCAGGAAGTGAAGCGCTGCGGCTTCACTGCCCGGTTCCCTACGGCGCATGCGCGAGTCGCGCTGCGCCCGGCGATTGGCTCCCATTGTGTGCTGGGAGCTGAGAGTTCCCAGCACACAACGGGGGGGCGACGGGATGTCGCCAAAAAACCCGTCTTTTGCCCGAGACTGAAAGGTGTCAATTGTGACACCGGAGGGGGGGAGGGTTCCGATCAGCGGATCTTCACTTTAGGGTGGAGATCCGCTTTAATAAAGTTGACCTAAGCTCATTCCCTTTTGTTGTTGAGTTTTTGTAATAAGTTAGAATTATCTGGAGATTGTTTATGTTATTTTTCAAGACTAGATATATCTTTTAAAAGGGTATTAAGAAATTTTAGCCTTTCTCTTTTATCCCTAGATGCCATCTGGATACAGATACCCCTAATAAAGGCTTTGTGAGTACACCACAGATTTGTAGTGGATGTAGAGCCATTATCATTAAAATCAAAGAATTCTGTCAATTTGTTCTTCATTGCGGACACATGTATTATTCTTCTAAAGAGTTGATGTTAGGACTTGTTTGCCAGTTGAGATAAAGTGATTGGTGAATGGTCTGACCAAGTGATATTATGAATTTGTGCATTTGAAATTTTTTGTAAGAGCATTTTGTCTGCAATGAAGAAATCAATTCTGGAATATGTATTACCAAGACTCAATCTATTTGTGCAGTCTCTTTTAGTAGTATCTAAATTAGGATCCATCGGGGGATTAAAGTCTCCACAGATAATATGCCCTTTCTGTATTTTCCATACCTTTCTAAACTGCTTACGGATGAATTTTTGTTGATGCTTGTTTGGGGCGTAAATGTTGGCTATATTGTGTAAGTAACATTGTCTATGTTAGCAACTAGAATTATATACAGACCATTGTTAAAAGGTGGAATGAGAATGTCCCTTTGATTGCAGTTATAGCACCTTTCTTCTTTTTGAGGTTGTTAGAGCAGAAGATATGTGGGAAAAGACGATGCAAAAATGTAGGTGCTTTATCCTTTGCAAAATGCGACTCTTGTACACATATGATGTCACTCTGAAGTTTGATAGCATCAGTCCAGAGAGCTTTTCTTTTATGAGGACAGTTTAGCCCATTGGTGTTCAGAGAATTTTTTTTAAGTTGCGCCATTTTTTAAGTTGTTGATAAGTAGCAGCGACATCCTATTGTGGATAAGCCAAAATATATAATGATCGCGTTCCTGAGTGGAGAGACCAACCTCATAGAACAGGCATGTCCAAAGTCCGGGCCGAATGTGGCCCTCATTCCGGTTTAATGTGGCCCCCCTGGTAATTTGGATATATAGATATAAACTAAAGATATATACTGTATTTATCGGCACTACCTCAGAGGGGACAGGGAGGGGGTATAACAAGTGTAGTGCATCTGTACTAGGAAGGTTTGTCTCCTGGGCTTATATTGGACGACTGTTTTGTCTATCATAGAAGGCAGGACTTGGTATTAAAGAGGCCGCCGAGAAAACAGGAGATTCTTCTGCATGTAATCTGTCAGCGCTTGTCCCGCCCCCTCCCTGTCCCCTCCGAGGCTGCAAATGGTGAGGCTGCATTCATGGCAATGGTGAGGCTGCATTCATGGCAATGGGGAGGCTGCATTTATGGCAATGGGGAGGCTGCATTTATGGGCACTGAATCTTATTTTGCTTCACAGTTCTTTATTTAAAATAGTTTTTATTCCCCTGAAACTTCCCTCTTAAAGTGAAGGTGCGTGTCATACGCCGATAAATAAGGTATACATAAAATAACACTCCCGAGCTCATCCTTAGACTTGAGCGGCGCTCTGGGATTCAATGGGGCCACAAAAAATATATCTATATAGATATCTATATCCATATATCTATATCTATAGATGGATAGATAGATATAAATAACACGCCCAAGCTCAACCCTTCACCACACACAGCCACAAAGGCAGGAGAATTATTGTTGGGCAGTGTATTAGTGTTCGGACGAAAACACACATAGACCGAATTTTAATGGTTCAAAAAATGGCAGGCAAAAATGGTCGGCCCTCACGCATGTTCACTTCATCAAATCTGGCCCTCTTTGAAAAAAGTTTGGACACCCCTGTCATAGAATGTATGAGTATTTTTAAAATCCTGTTGGAAAAAAATATAAGGAGACAAAAATAGAAACGACTATAAAAATTCAGACCGCTGAAGAAAAACTTTGAGTCGCTATGCAACTGTAGGGTGCACCAATGTGCACTTATATTCAGTGGGAAATTTACCATTTCCTTCCTGGGTAAAAGTTTCACTGTGAACAGATAGGTTTTAGAGTTTAGCAATATAAACAGTGAACCTTAGTAATCCAGTGAGTTTAGGCATGATCAAGTTGCTCTTCTTGTGCAATTTATATTGCAGATTATTTGCTCTGTGATTTATTTTCTTCCATAGGGAGCAACCCCCATTTACCCAACAACTTCAGGCCATCATCCAGGATGTTGTAGGAAACATCATTACGATCGATGATCAATTTGGTGGGGAAACCCAATCTATACTTGAGATTATAAGGAAACAAAAAGGGAAGCGCCACCTAAGTGCAATATGTCAGATACTATGTTTAATCTCAAAAGAAATGCACTTGAAATACACAATTACAAAACAGGCTCATCAGGGTCTCATGATGCGTGGTGCGGTCCGGTCTCAGGTCCATCCAGATCCACGGATCGGCAGGCAGGGAGAGAAATCCATCCTGTGGCCACCAGGAAACACTCAGGTTCAGCGTGGAGGCGCAGATGATGACGTTACCAGAGAATGCGACAAGGGATAGCACCGGAAAGAAGGTGAGACTAGAAACAGGCTACGCACTCAGAGACAAGCTCCTTCTACAGGCCTAATGGGATACTGCAGGTGTGATGGTGTTTATATACTGCAGTCGCCCAGAGAACAGCAAACCACAGCACACCAGCAGCATATTAAGACATCTATACACTATAACGAAGGTCTGATCATGAATGGGCCAATGCTTGTTAGATATAGTGAAATTACTGAATATAATTAAATAGCTGTCAAAAGAATAGGACCCCGAAAAAAAGCATAAAAACAGGGATCTCATAATTATACAGCGTCACCATTATAATACATATTTATATATACGTATAAAAACAAAAATAAAAAGGCTTATATTGTCTGTTATATCTAAAATTTGGGGAATAAAAAACAGGGTTAATTCCTATAGAAACATAAATCTACATATATGTATATCTATGTTTATAGATATACATACATATATGTAATAAAACATACACATATAAAAGAGGAAAAGATTAGAAGGTGGGTTCTTGCTTAATTATTATTATTTTTTTTTTACCACATTCAGCTTTCGACCAAGCACAAGAGACCAGCTCATGGTATAATGCTCTTTTCTGTCTCCATAATAGGTTTGCATCATTTGTGGTTAGTCTTTTTCCGTATAATGTTTACCTTTCTGTGTTTTTTTTTTCCCCAGGACCTTTTATTCAATGTCCTGTGGGCCTTCTACTAATGTCCTCCCTTCCTCCCCCATCCCCCCCCCTCCCCTCCCCACCACCTCACCATTATTTGCATTCTCTTCCCTTTATCAAACAGTTTCCTAATTTCTCTCGTAACTCTTTACATTTCTACCCTTAAATTTTCTACGTAACTCCATGTTTTTTTAAAGATTTTCCAGTTTTCCCATTTTTTATTTCAAGTGATATGTTTCTATGGTGGGAAACATTAACAGCGCTGTATGGGTTAATTTAAGTAATCCGTGGATCCCAAAAAAACACATAAAATCTGCTAAAATTATCTAAAAAAAACACATTAATAATGATTAGTATGTAAGATAATAATAATAATGTCCAGCAATGAATAAACATTAGTAGCAATCATATATATATATATGTTGTCAGATCTGGCTGAATCATTAGCAAAGTCTCTTCAAAGAAATCATATGCTTCCAGTGAGGGGTTAATCTTGTCTGTATCTCTCTGCTCTTTGCAAGGGTGTCTCCCTTAGGAGTTCTACTCACCAGATAGTAGTGATATATGTGCCTGTAGAAATCAAAGGTAAGGTCTCCTCCTCGATTCAGGTATTCTCATTCCTCTTACTAATGTGTATGCGATAAAAAACAGCACATCAAAGAGACACTGGAATGCGGATAGCTGCGGGTAGCTGTGCTTGTCAGCTCGGCTTACTCTGCTGGATCTCGGGTCCAGATGACTCCTTGTGTGTATGTTGTTCGTTGGTCGTGTAGCCACGCCCTGACGCGTTTCGTGATTGGTTCTCACGTCTTCAGAGGGCGTGGCTACACTTCCAGCTCTCCGAATATAAATAGGGAAAAGGGGCGTACCACTCCGCCCCTAATTCATGACGCGACTGACAGGGAGGGCAATGTCAGCGTGTCCAGCTGTGTAAGTCCTCCTCTCTATGCAAATCCACTCGCACTGACTCGTGAGAGTCAGGGAGCTTGGCTGCAGTCTATATGTCATTGTTTGTGCTATTAGTAAAACGGGCTGCTGAGTACAATGTCTCCTCCGTTTACACTAACACTTAGCCTCTCTGCTCATAACAGCGGAGATGTGTTTTTTACATCTATTTGCCGTTCCATGTATCTGCAAGTCTAGTTGCTATGGGCTCATCATTAAAAAACATAGGATTCAACATCACCTCACTGGGAGGGATGGATCGTTATATTAGTGCCTGGGGCAAAAATATAATGTTTTAATTGCAAACCAAGAATTCCAATAGAGCAAAATAAATTAAAAAATGTCCAAATACAATACACATACAGTGGTTGACCGCGATATTGTGTCAATCTCGCTCCCTTTCTCGGCGAGATTGAGCACTTGCGAGCCCCATCGCGGGAGCCAGCGCCGAGCTGGCTTGCCGCGATGGAGACAAAGCCGTCATAGAAGCGACGGGGATCCGACGCGGATTCCCGCCAATTCTACACGTGGGCGGAGTTTGTTATGAATCCTGAGAAGGAAGTCCCCGCCGGATTTTAAATAAAAATCCGGCATGGGTTCCCCCCTCAGGACCATAACAGGCCCTTAGGTCTGGTATGGGTTGTAAGGAGACCCCCCCTACGCCGAAAAAACGGCGTGGGGGTCCCCCCACAATCCATACCAGACCCGTATCCAAAGCACGCCGGCCGGCCGGTCAGGAGGGGAGTGGGGGGCGAGCGAGCGCCCCCCCCCCTCCTGAGCCGTACCGGGCAGCATGCCCTCAACATGGGGGGGTCATGTGCTCTGGGGCAGGGGGCGCACTGCGGCCCCCCACCCCAGAGCACCCTGTCCCCATGTTGATGAGGACAGGGCCCCTTCCCGACAACCCTGGCCGTTGGTTGTCGGGGAATGCGGGCGGGAGGCTTATCGGAATCTGGAAGCCCCCTTTAATAAGGGGGCCCCCAGATACCGGCCCCCCACCCTAAGTGAATGAGTATGGGGTACATTGTACCCCTACCCATTCACCTGCAAGAAAAGTGTAAACACAAATAAACCACACAGTGTATTGAAATATTTTATTAGTTGGCCGCCGGGGGGGGGGTGTGTATGATCACTTTAATAAAAGCGCCCCCCTCCGGCGGGCTTCTGCGGGGGGTGGGTGCCGCTGTTCTTCACCGCCGTCTGGTTCTCTTCCGCCGCCGGGGGGGGCGCTTTGATAAAAGCGCCCACCACCCGGCGGGCTTCCTTCGACATCTTCGGCGGCGTGGGGGTCTTCTCCCACTCTCCGGGGTCTTCTCGCACTCTCCGGGGTCTTCTCCGGCTCTCCGGGGGTCTTCTCCGCTCTCCGGGGGTCTTCTTCTTCTTCAGGACTCGCCGCCGCTATCTTCGTGTTAGCTCAATTACTGGCGGCGGCGTGTCCCCTCTTCTGTGACGTCTTCTTCTTCTTCTCTTCTCCAGATGTTGACGCGACGCTTCCTTCCGCTGTTATGGCTGGCGCGCGGCTCGCAGCGAGTTATATAGGTCTGTCTTGTGACGTCGCAGTCCCATCATGCTCCGGTAGGTAGCACGTGGTACCTACCGGAGCATGATGGGACTGCGACGTCACAAGACAGGCCTATATAACTCGCTGCGAGAAGCGCCAGTAATTGAGCTAACACGAAGATAGCGGCGGCGAGTCCTGAAGAAGAAGAAGACCCCCGGAGAGCGGAGAAGACCCCCGGAGAGCCGGAGAAGACCCCGGAGAGTGGGAGAAGACCCCGGAGAGTGGGAGAAGACCCCCCCGCCGCCGAAGATGTCGAAGGAAGCCCGCCGGGTGGTGGGCGCTTTTATCAAAGCGCCCCCCCGGCGGCGGAAGAGAACCAGACGGCGGTGAAGAACAGCGGCACCCACCCCCCGCAGAAGCCCGCCGGAGGGGGGCGCTTTTATAAAATCAACTTTTACCTCATCAACATGGGGACAGGGTGGGGGGCCGCAGTGCGCCCCCTGCCCCAGAGCACCTGACCCCCCCATGTTGAGGGCATGCTGCCCGGTACGTCTCAGGAGGGGGGGGGGCGCACGCTCGCCCCCCACTCCCCTCCTGACCGGCCGGCCGGCGTGCTTTGGATACGGGTCTGGTATGGATTGTGGGGGGACCCCCACGCCGTTTTTTCGGCGTAGGGGGGTCTCCTTACAACCCATACCAGACCTAAGGGCCCGTTATGCTCCTGAGGGGGGAACCCATGCCGGATTTTTATTTAAAATCCGGCGGGGACTTCCTTCTCAGGATTCATAACAAACTCCGCCCACGTGTAGAATTGGCAGGAATCCACGTCGGATCCCCGTCGCTTCTATGACGCACTCGCTGGAATGTGCTTTTACTATTCCAGCGAGTGCGAGATGTCGGCAGCCTGTCGCCGAGAATCAGCGCGATGCTGTCGTGCTATAAACACATTCTCGGCGGCAGGCACTGTATATTAAAAATATATGCATATATGTATACACAAGGATTATAAAAAATGTGAAAAAAAATGCATAAAATTGCAGACCAACGCATGAAAAAACTACATGTTAAAATTGTTTTCAAAAAATGTCTGAGCCATCAGCTCGGATGTAGGGATCTCTCCGGCACCGAGGATCAAGCCGAGGTGACAAACACATCATGCATGATATTACACATATAAAATAAATTGTCCATATGGCGAACTATTCATCATCTCTAATGAAATGTTTAATTCGTATATATTTGATGATGATCTAGTATCACCAATATGGTTGTATGCATATACATCATACCGGTAAGATGAGAGAAAACACTTAAAAGGGGGAGTGATCTCATCATATATGTATGTATGCCGGTGTAATATAAAAGTGAAAATATGTATGCATATAATGTTGTAAAATTCATATATAAAAAATGCAGTTAGGGGAAGAAATATATATACCTATTAAAAATATATATTATTTTTAAAAAAGATACAACTATAAAACTTAATATATATGGATCTGCTATTATGAACTGTGTATATATACTCCCTATATGAATTCATCTAATGATTGCTTATAAAGCAATTGAGGTCTAGGTCAATGTTCAAGCCATGCGGACTAAGGGTATTGGTAAGAAATATCCACTCCGTTTCTTTTTTGGATATTTCCCTTAGGCCTCGTACACACGAGGGGATATGTCCGCTGAAACCGGTCCGATGGACCGTTTCAGCAGACATCTCCGCTCGTGTGTATGGGCTAGCGGACAGATTTCTCCACCCGACAGATTTCAAAGCATGCTTTGAAATCCATCCGGTGGAATCTGTCCGCCCGACATGTCTGCTGGTTAGTACACTTACCAGCAGACATGTCGTCCCCCACCGCCGCCGCGCCCCCGCCGAATGGATTCGGCGCATGCGTGGAAGTGTTTAACTTCCTGGTGCGGTGACGTGGCGGTGACGTGGCGGCGTCAACGTCACCGCCGCGTCACCGCCACGTCACCGCGCCGTCCGGCGGCGGGGAATTTGATCCGATGGTGTGTACACGCCATCGGATCAAACTCCCGATCGGACATATCCGATGGAAATGGTCCGCGGACCGTTTTCATCGGATATGTCCGATCGTGTGTACGAGGCCTTAGTTGTGCTCTATCATTTTTGACCCAATTCCCCCCTACCTCTACTTTTCCCGGTGGGAAATAATCGTTATTCTTTAGTGCTATAAGAGGTGAGTTGTAATTTTTATCTATTCTTTTTTGTGTAAAATTCCATATTTTAAGTGCGTTTCTTGTTATTTCATGTGTATCAGTGTCTAGTGTCCTAAACTGTGGGGGATTCCATATTATTTTATCCAATCTCGCCTTTGCTATTGTGTTTTCAAGACTGACCCATCTTTTTTCCCCGTTTCCCCTAGCCCATTCCACTACTCTCGACAGGATTATGGCTTCGTAGTACTTTTTAATATCTGGGATTGCAAGTCCCCCTTTGTTTTTGGTTTGCCTAAGGGTCTGGAGTGATATCCTATGTTTCTTACTCCTCCATATATAGTTCATAATCAACTTTCTAAGGGTTTGCAGCAGTTGTTTTGGCAATTTAATGGGAATCATCTGAATCTTATATAGGATTTTTGGTAACAAGACCATTTTGAAGAAATTAATTCGTCCCAACCATGAAATTGATCTATTTTTTACTCTATTTATTTCCTTTTTAATTTCTTCCAATAATGGGACGAAATAAATTTCATATATTTTTTCCCCCGTATTGCCTAACTGGATCCCGAGATATTTTAACTCTTTTACCCAAGGGAATTTATATTTTGTTCTTAATGTTCGGACATCTTGCTTGGGGACATTAACATTAAGTATTTCAGTTTTATTTATATTTATTTTGAAGTTAGAGACTTCCCCATATTGTCTACATAGCTTTAATAAATTCGAGATTGAGGTTTTAGGGTTGGTTAAATAGAAGAGCACATCATCTGCGAAAGCTGATAGTTTGTGCTTGTCTTTTCCTATTTTAAATCCTGCTATTTCTGGGCATTTACGGATCCTAGACAGTAGGGGTTCAATAGATAGTACAAATAGTAATGGTGAGAGGGGGCACCCCTGTCTTGTTCCATTTTTCATTGTGAAAGGATGTGACAATTCGCCATTTATTTTTATTCTTGCTGTTGGGGCCTGGTATAGGGTACCAATCCACTCCAACATCCTCTGCCAAAATCCCATGTTTTCAAGGGTTTGTAGCATAAGTCCCCAGTCTACCCTGTCAAACGCTTTTTCAGCGTCTATCGACAGGAGTAGACCGGGGTGTCCACAGCTTTTCATTTTATGGATCAAAAGGAGTGCCCTTACCCCATTGTCTCTCCCCTCTCTTCCTTGAATGAATCCTGTCTGGTCTGGGTGAATCAAACCCGCCATCTCCTGTTTAACTCTCTCGGCCAATACCTTTGCAAATAATTTTAAGTCTGTATTCAGCAGAGATATTGGCCGATAACTCGAGCATAGTTTGGAGTCCTTGCCTTCCTTTGGAATGACGGTTATTGTTGCCTCTGCAGCTTCTTTACTTAGAGAATAGTCTTTCCCAAGCCCGTTAAAATATTGGCATAGTCGTGGTAGAAGAATCTCTTTACATTGTTTGTAGTATAGGGTAGTGAGGCCATCGGGGCCTGGGCTTTTACCTGATGCCGTGCCTGTCAAGGCTTTCTGTATTTCATTTTCTGTGATAGGCCTATCCATTGCTAGTGTTTCTTTCGGATTTACTGATGTAAGATCTGCTTCTTGCAGGAAATCTATATTTTTTTTTTCCTTTTCCCCTTTTTCCCATTGTTTTCTGTTCGACTGCATATCATTTTTCATAATAGGCTCTAAAGGCCTCAGCTATATTTTTTGTTGTGTATACCACCTCTCCTTGTACATTTTTGATTTTTTCAATATAGTTCTTAGCTTTTTTTTTCTGTACCATCTTTGCCAGATGTTTGCTGGTTTTGTTGCCCCACGTATATCTTTCTTTTGCTATTAAATGGAATTCTCTTTTTGTTACCTGAAAGAGTAGATCTTTAAAGCGGAGCTCCACCCAGGAAAACAACATTTTCCCATGTTGTTTAAAAAAATTAAATAAAAAAACCTGAAAAAAAAAAAATACTCACCCGAAATACCTGTTGCTATGCGGAAGTCCGTAATCTGCCTCTTCCACTCCACGGTGCCTTTTCTTCTTGTCCTTCTCCTTGTGAATGGGGCGCGCTGCTTTCTGGGAACTGTGTGTGTTCTCAGAGAGCAGCGCGCCCATTCACAAGCCAGCGTGAGACTCACGCAGGCGCAGTAGGAAATGGGCAGTGAAGCCGTACGGCTTCACTGCCTGTTTCCCACAGTGTGAATGGCGGCGCGGGACCCGGAGCGATCGTGGGACCGGCATCGGTGGGCCCATCAGCGCAGGCAAGTAGGACAATGTAAGTGTCCTTATTTAAAGTCAGCAGCTACACTGTTAGTAGCTGCTGACTTTAAAAAAAAAAATCGTGGCTGGAGCTCCGCTTTAAGTTCATTTCGTTTATTTACTAGTTCTAGATATACTTCTTGTTGGTTCACCCCTCTTTTATGTTTTTGTTCTAACTTAAATATCTTGGCTAATAAATTATTCTTCTGGAGGCTCTTTTCTTTCTTTTTCCTTGCTCCTTCTGATATCATGATACCTCTAATTAGAGCCTTGTGGGCATCCCATAATGTTGCTTTCGATATTTTGCTTGTGTCATTAATTTGAAAGTATTCCTCTAGCTCCTTTTTAACTCTAGTTAGACTGGTATCATCAACTACTAATTCCTCATTAAGTCTCCACATTCGAGATGGTCTCTGATTGCCCATAATATTTAGGGTAATACTTATTGGGGCATGGTCAGATATGGTAATAGGCTCTATCTTTGCCTCAATCACTCTTTCCAATAAGCAGTGATCAGCAAAGATATAATCTATGCGTGAATAGCATTCGTGTACCGGGGAAAAAAAAGTATAGTCCCGTGTCCCTGGATTCAGGACTCTCCATGTGTCTAACAGTTGGCTTCTATGGAGGCTATTTTTTAAGGTTTTTAGGTTTCTTGGCTGTGTGTTGTTAGTTCCTGCTGTTCTACCTGTTCTATCTACTGTAGGGTCCATGCAGAAATTTAGATCGCCTCCCAGAATGATCCTTCCTTTTTTAAAGTCCTCTAGTTTACTCAAAATGTCTATTAAGTATGTTATCTGATGCGTGTTAGGGGAATATATGTTCACCAGGGTACACTGCATTTCTTCTAATTTTCCTTTTACAAAGATAAATCTTCCCTCGGGGTCTGTTAACCTTTCATATAACTGAAAACTTACCCCCTTAGCTATTCCTATGGCTACCCCCCTAGCGCGTTTTGACACGTTATCCCCATAGTACCAAGTAGGATAATCTATTGAATGTAACTTAATGTTGGATTGTAATGTTAAGTGTGTTTCCTGTATGAAGGCTATGTTCGTTTTAATTCTTTTCAGTTCCTTCAGCACTTTATGCCTTTTAACAGGGTTATTAACCACTTTCCCACCGGGCCATAAGCATTTTACTGCTACGGCGCGGTGGAGTTACTTTGACACGACGTCCCTGGGACGTCGTCCTTCACTCCCGCGATTGCGCATCCCCTGGGACACGCTCGCGAAAGTGTCCATGCTCGCCGGGTCTAGAAGACCCGGCGCATCACGGATCACGGTAAATTGCCACTGATAGTGGCCGTTTACCACGTGATCGCGCCGTCGAATGACGGCGCGATCATTTGTAAACAAACCGGCGTCATTTGATGACGCCGGTTCCTCCCTCTCCTCCCTCTCCTCTCTGTACTGTTCGGTACAGTGTGCGAGGAGAGGGGGGGGGGAGCGGGGTGTCAGCAGCTGAGCTGTGGCTGGATCTGTGACAAATGCAGTCACAGATCCAGCCATCCCTCAATCCATCCCAGCTCTGCAATCCCCCAGTACCCAACAATCCCCCAGTACCCTGCAATACCCCAGTACCCAACAATACCCCAGTACCCAACAATACCCCAGTACCCAACAAAACCCAACAATACCCCAATACCCCAGTACCCAACAATACCCCAGTACCCAACAATACCCAACAATACCCCAATACTCAGAAATGCCCCAGTACTCAACAATACCCCAGTACTCAACAATACCCCAGTACTCAACAATACCCCAATACTCGGCAATACCCCAATACTCGGCAATACCCCAGTACTCGGCAATACCCCAGTACTCGGCAATACCCCAGTACTCGGCAATACCCCAGTACTCGGCAATACCCCAGTACTCAGCAATGCCCCAGTACTCAACAATATCCCAGTACTCAACAATACCCCAGTACTCGGCAATACCCCAATACTCGGCAATACCCCAGTACTCGGCAATACCCCAGTACTCGGCAATACCCCAGTACTCGGCAATACCCCAGTACTCGGCAATACCCCAATACTCGGCAATACCCCAATACTCGGCAATACCCCAATACCCTGCATGATACTTTGCAATACCCCAATACTCTGCAATACCGCCTATGGGGATTTTTAAGTAGCGAAGTTTGGCGCCATTCCACGAGTGTGTGCAATTTTGAAGTGTGACATGTTGGGTATCTATTTACTCGACGTAACTTCATCTTTCACAATATGAAAAAAAATTGGGCTAACTTTACTGTTTTGTTTTGTTTTAAGCACAAAACTGTTTTTTTTTTAAAAACACGCGTTCAATACATTTCTGCCAAAATACCGTGCAAGATAAAAAGTTGTAACGGCCGCCATTGTATTCTCTAGGGTCTTTGCTGAAAAAGAATATAAAATGTTTTGGGGTTCTATGTAATTTTCTAGCAAATAAATGATGATTTTTCCATGTAGGAGAGAAATGTCAGAATTGGTCTGGGTGTTCCAGAATGCCTGATGGCGTTCCCTGCATGTTGGGCCTCTGTATGTGGCCACGCTGTGTAAAAGTCCCACACATGGGGTATCGCCATACTCGGGAGGAATAGCAGAATGTGTTTTGGGGTGTAATTTGTGGTATGCATATGCTGTGTGTGAGAAATAACCTGCTAATATGACAGAAACAAGATTTTTTTTTTTTTTTACAGAATTTTCAGTCGTTTTTCTTTTATAGCGCAAAAAATAAAAAACCCAGAGGTGATCAAACACCACCAAAAGAAAGCTCTATTTGTGGGAAAAAAAGGACAAAAATTTCAAATGGGTACAATGTTGTATGACTGAGTAATTGTCATTCAAATTGTGAGAGCACCGAAAGCTGAAAATTGGTTTGGTTAGGAAGGGGGTTTAAGTGCCCAGTGGTCAAGTGGTTAAGGCCTTTTACATTAAATGATACACATTTTAATATTGGCATATTATCTTATATTGTCTCCTCCTCTTTCGTACTAAATTTGATCTCATTCCTTTTCCCTTTTCTTTTTTTTCCTAGCAAATTTGGTGAGGTGGGTCCCCCCCTCCTCCCTTCCCCTCCCTCCCTCCCTCCCCTCTCCCCCTCCCTCCCTAACTCCCCTCTCCCCAACATCTATTCCCTCCCCTTACCTCCCTCCTCCATAATGGCCATATCAAGGCCTCTGAACCAGTCATCTTCCCTTGGTTCAGTTTCCCCAAGGTGGGACCTACGCGTATCCCCCATCTAAAGTGGATAGGGGTAAATTCCTTTCTTCTCTAGGGTATCAAGGCGGCCTCCCTCTCCCATCCCTCCATAACTTCCCCTTTTGCTAACTCCCCCCTTTAAGTCCATCCCGGTAGATCTGGTATCTGTATATCCATTCTCTTGCAGAATTCTCTTAACTCTTCAGGAAATCCTAAGGTCGCTGATTTGCCTTCTTTTGTTGCTACTAGGCACGCCGGGAATCCCCAGTTATATTTGATTTTCTTGTCCACAAACTGTACTAGGAGAGGCTTTAAGAGTCGTCGCCTAGCTAGGGTCTCTGCTAGGGTCTCTGCGGATAGATCTGCATATATCTGTAAAGTGGATCCTCCGTAGACCATAATTCGTCCTTCTCTTCAAAAGAAAGGAACCTGACTATGACATCTCTAGGCCATTCTGTGGCTGTTCTTTTGGGTTTTCCTACTCGGTGAACTCTCTCTATCCTAATAGGGTCATCAGGTATTTTTTCCAGTATCGGATTTAAAAATTGTCCACATTATTTTCCTCAGGTCTTCACCTTTTTCTTCTGGCACTGCTTTAATTCTCAGGTTTTGTCTCCTGGATCTATTTTCCTGGTCTTCTAACTTATAAAGTGTACTCCTTTGTTGTACCTGTAGCTGGACAACTTGTTCCCTTAATTGATTTGACTCTTGTTCTTGTTTCTCTGATCATTCTTCTAGTGCCTCTACCCTGGTAAGAAGATGGCCGAAGTCTGTTCTAAGGCTTTGTATTTCTCCTTTTATCACGTTTTCCAATCGCAGCAGCATCTTTTCCATATCCCCTTTTGTTGGGATTTGTTTGTCGAGTCTCTGTTCCTCCATTCTACTTGTTTCTGATTCAATCTCGCTGGTCTCCTCTTCTCTTGATTCCTCTATTGTTTCCTCTTGGGTTGGGCTATGCAATTTTGTAGCGTCTAACTTTTTATCTGTTTTAGCTTGTAGTGTCTTTGGGGAGCCAGTATTTTTTGTGCTTCCCCTTTGGACATATATTGTCTTATAGAACTTGTTACATTCGAGCTACCTGGTGTTTTTGGGGCTTCTCCTTTTGTCGATCTACTTGACATCCTTGACATATTTCCCTTCGCCTTTCTGATTCTTTTCCCCAGTTTGGCGGCCTGTTATCTTCACCTCAGCTTCTATTTCTACTGTTTCTACTGTTTCTTTTTCGCTCTTTTTGTAGTTGTTTATTAGATAGACCTGGGGGGGGTACTCTGAGCTTGCCCTTAGGGGTGATGGAATGGAAATCCAATGATCTTTATGAGCCTTTTCCTGTTAATTTTTTTCCTTGATCCTGAGATCGTTTATTATCGGGTCTTATTGGCCCTTTGGCGTATGGGGCCCAAGGGTTAGTGTGTTTTGCTTGTAATTTACGCGGAGTACTATGTGAAGAACTCCCTTTCAGTCTTAGCAAAGCTTACAGCACAGCTACAACACAGCTATCAGCCTATAATGATTTTCAGTAGAGCCTTTATTACCCTAGGGTCTTTGTTCCCTTGTTACTGCCTTAGTCTGCAGTTACATAGTCCCCTGTAGAGCTTAATGGGGCTGCTCCCTCAAATAGAGACCTTTCATTATTAAAGCTCTTTTGACAACTTTCCTCGCCTCCACATCGAGGATATCATAACCATGTGCAAAGCCCAGGGTGGTCAGATATATCTTTTTTATAGGAGCTGTAGTGCAAGGTATAATATGAGGTATCGCCGTTCGCACACTTGGATAAGCATATACTGGGTTCCTTTATCTGCTAATCGGCGTAATAATTTCTAGGATTTGTGTCATGGAGTACCTTAAACACATATGTCACCTAATACCAGACTATCATTAATCTTCAACACTGTGTTTGACCGTTTGACATTGAGAAGAGTATATATTAGTTACGATAGTAATGTATAGTGTTGGTGAGCAGTAATGTCATCTCACTTTAACCCTCTGCATACCTGGACTGTAGTGTATAGAATCAGTATCTTCGAAGTCCGCCTCACATACTACCCAGATCTCGCAGAGCAAACGGGGCGCTGTATGTGGGCTTTTAGCACCCAGCCTTAGTGGCACGGGGGAAGGTGGTGTAAATAGCAAGGCACGAGTCTCCTGCTGCCCTCCGCGATCTACGGTATCCGGAGCATCATCTGGGTCATTATGGACCCTTTTCAGTTATTGAAAACACTTTTAACATGTTTAACCACTGTTCTGCCCTCTGTTTAGAGGGTATCCTGACAGAAAGTCCAGGGGGGCCCGATCTATCCTGGTCAAGCCTATTTTGAGGGCTATATTGCATAGAATGGAACTCTTAAGAGACTATCGCCAGCACTCCTGACCCACAGTATATTGGGAACCATCCGTCCATCCATCTGTTAGAACACCCAATAGTTGCTGAGGCTTCTAACACCACATACAATATATACAGATTTCAACAAGGAGCAGGGATTCCTCTATCCTCACCTGGATGCTTAACCATTTTACATTGAGCAGCGCATTAGATGCTTCATAGTCATGCGATAATGTTGTCAGCACACCTTTAACCTCTAGTCAGTTTGGATATACAGTTTAGGCACTATACCTTTAGAGTCTGCTTCATATACTACCTGGATCCCGCGGGGTGGGGAGTCAGCTTGTGGGGCGGCACTGTGAACATGCGTTCAGTGACCTGTTCTGATGGTGAGTGAGGGGGTAGTGGGTGTATCCAAGCGCGAATCCCCGGTTTGCACTCCGCATTCTACATCATCCGGCACATCGGGTCATTGCGAGCACTTCCCGATCCGGTAGCTGTGGTGTAGTTTGCGGCTCCTCTGTGGCTCAGCTGGGCTCACCCCGATCTCTCTCTCCGCTCCGGGGACTCGGCGTCTTCCGCGTCACGGCCGTCCTTGCTTCCAGGCTGCTTCGCGTTCGCTGGTCCCGCCCTCCATTAGGCGTGTCACGTCCTCACGTACACGCCAGCCCCCCTCAACACCTGCAGGTAATGGGTTCTTGCTTAATTTACATTGTTCCACATATTTGGTTGAGCAACCATATGATGTAGCGACCAAAATCGCATAAAATGGACTACCTTTTCTTCTAATTTGTTTTTATTGAATTTTTTAAAACACATATATAGTTTACATTACATTATCAATAAGCATACAAAACGATTCCATATTTAAACTAGAAAAAAAGATACAATTTCTGGGGAAATTGTGTGACGTGTTCTTGCCTCCACCAAAACTCCTGACTGGAGAAAGTGCCCCTGGAGTTGTAAAGGTGATCCAACAGTGTGTCGATCCATTTCAATCCATTGCCCCATCAAAAACCAACCCATCAAAACTGCACCATCCTATTTGACCCATCAAAAACTGGTTGCTATGGAGGGTTGCTATGGACTGGTTGCTATGGACTGGTTGCTATGGACTGGTTGCTATGGACTGGTTTCTATGGACTGGTTGCTATGGATGGGTTGCTATGGAGGGTTTCTATGGACTGGTTGCTATGGAGGGTTTCTATGGACTGGTCGCTATGGATGGTTGCTATATGCAGAGTATGCAGAAGTTACGCAGAGCCAAAGAAACAGAGCCATATGACCTCAAAGCTGTGTGGGAGGAGCTATAGAAAGCCCTCACAGCTGTGTGTGAGGAGGTATTTTTCCTTAGCGTCTCCTAGGAAACCAATGTAAACATATGCAAGCAGCCTCTAAGCAGAGACTCAGATTCTTGCTTTTTTAATACTTGTCCTTCTTCAAACGATTTTATTTTAAAAACTATAAATCATACAGTGAATATATTATTATATTGTGCGAATCACAAGTAGGGATAAGCTGCGCGTTCGATTCGAACGTATGTTCAACTCGAACATCGTCTGTTCGAGTGACGCACAAAGGCGCATAATTCACTGTGGCATTGCGCGCTGATGATTGGCCAAGCATGCTGTATGTCCCGCATGCTTGGCCAATCAAAAAATGAAGAGCCATAATTGGCCAAAGCCTGTGTGGCTTTGGACAATTATGGATCAGGGCTTTAGCACACGCCCCACACTATATAAGGCCACCTGCTGGGTGGCCTCGTGTAGTGTGTTGCGGCGTTGTTAATGAGAGCAGTCAGAGAGACAGAGAGATAGTCTTTTTAGATAGCTAGATAGAGCAGGCAGGCTAGTCAGTTTAGCTTAATATACATCCCTAGGAGTTGTAAATATATTTATACACTGTATAGCTTAGCTAGATCAACTATTCCTATTTGTCAGGCAGGAGATTGTGCTAGCTGCAGTGTTCTAACTTGTCGTATTGCCTGTGTGCGGTTTAGTTTACATCTAAACGTAGTCTGTATTACTGCACTTGTCCTGTTTAATAGCACCTAAATGCATTAGCTGTTACTGCACATTTGCTGTATAATATCACCTAAACGCATTGGGGTAGATTCATGTAGATCAGCGGATCTTTTGATCCGCGTGATCTATCTTGTTTACGATCCGCCTGCGCCAGTTTTTGAGGCAAGTGCTGTATTCAGAAAGCACTTGCCTCGTAATTAGCCCTGGCGGATCGTAAATCCCCCGGCGGAATGCAAATTCCGCGGCTAGGGGGAGTTTACTATTTAAATCACGCGCGTCCCCGCGCCGATCGTACTGCGCATGCGCCGCCGGCAAAATTTCCCGACGTGCATTGCTTTAAATGACGTCGCAAGGGCGTCATTGTTTTCGTCGTTAACGCTATTAACGTATGGCCGTATTCCCGGACGACTTACGTAAACGACGTAAAAAATTCAAAACTCGACGCGGGAACGACGGCCATACTTAACATAGGATCCGCCGCACTTACCCCGCATATAGCAGGGGTAACCATCCGCCGGAAAAAGACGAACGCAAACGATGTAAAAAAAAAGCGACGGCCGGGCGTTCGGTTCTGAATCGGCGGTTCTCCTCATTTGCATATTCGTCGCGTAGAAAAAAAGAAGCGCCACCTAGCGGACGGCGGGAGAATGCAGCCTAAGAACCGACAGTGTAACTCACTTACACCAGTCGGCTCTAAGGGAGATCTATGCGGAACCTGATTCGAGGAATCAGCCGCATAGATCCGAGCGTCGGATCTCACAGATCCGACGGTGTATCAGTAGATACACCGTCGGATCTGTACATGAATCTACCCCTACAGCTGTTACTGCACGTGTGTTGTTTAAAAGCACCTAAATGCATTTGCTGTTACTGCACGTTTGCTGTTTAACCCCTTCAATACCAGCCACCGTCATATGACGTCCACAAAGTGTCTCTCCCATCCAGAGTGGACATCATATGACGTCCTGAAATTTGAAGGGGAATATCTGAATGATGCCTGCAGCGAGAGGCATCATACAGATATCTATCTCTTGTGCCGGCGATTCTGCACAACGTAAGAACAATCATAGCGGCGGTTCCGCCGCTAGATCGTTCTTACAGGCGGCGGGAGGGGAAATCCCCCCTCCCGCCGCCATCCGGTGCTTCTCCGGGCTCTCCCGTGCGATCGGGGGCCTGGAGAAAGAATCGTTCAGCGCTGGCATGAAGTATAGAGATGACTGGTGACCAGATGGTCACCAGTCATCTCTATGACCGTCGGAGGACCCAGGCGCGATGTGATAATAAAAAAACTAAAACCCCCCCTGTTCCCGGTAGCTTGCGCGCAGAAGCGAACGCACACGCAAGTCCCGCCGACATATGTAAAGGCCGTTTAAACCACACATGTGAGGTATCGCCACGTGCGTTAGAGTGGCAGCAACAATTGTAGCCCTAGATCTTCTCTGTAAATCTAAACTGGTAACCTGTAAAAAATGTCAAAGCCTTGCCTATGGAGATTTTTAAGTACCGAAGTTTGGCGCCATTCCATGAGTGTGCGCAATTTTAAAGCATGACATCTATTTAGGTATCTATTTACTGGGTGTAACCTAATCTTTCATATTTGACAAAAAAATTGGGCTAACTTTACTGTTTTGTTATTTTTTTAATTCATGAAACAACTTTTTTCCCAAAAAAAGGCGTTTGAAAAATTATTGCGCAAATACCGTACAAGATAAAACGTTGCAATGACCGTCGTTTTATTCCCTAGGGTGTCTTCTAAAAAAACATATATAATGTTTGGGGGTACTGTGTAATTTTCTAGCAAAAAAAATATGATTTGTACATGTAGAAGAGAAGTGCCAGAATAGGCCTGGTATGGAGGTGTGTATAAAAGCCCTGTATTGAAGTGGTTAATAGCACCTAAACGCATTTGCTGTTACTGCACCTTTGCTGTTAAATAGCACCTAAACGCATTTGCTGTTACTGCACGTGTACTGTATAATAGCACCTAAATGCAGTTGCTGTTACTGCACGTTTGCTGTATAATAATTGCCGATGCCTGTATTAATCACCTGGAAGATTTAGGGTTACAGCAACTAGTATGTGGACCCACACATGCTTCAGGTCACACACTTGATCTTTTTTTGAGACAAGATCTGGAAATAAAAAATTTTGAAAATGAAAAGTTGCCATGGACAGACCACCATGCAATTAAATTCATTATTTCCACAATCCCCCCCCCCCCGCAACAAAAACATCAAATCCAGTGACAACACACTGAACTTATATGTCAGAGGAAGCTCCACTCGGAACTCTTCAAAACCACTTTAAGGAAAAAAATAGAAACAACTCAGCCGCATCAAACGGCCGTTGAAAGACTGGATGCCATAAATTCGGCCATGCTACAGTCAGCCGACTTGGTAGCGCCGAAACGTAAAACCTGCATCCGGAAAAACAACCGCAGCTGTCGTTACTAAAGCAGGAACGCAGAAGGGCCGAATCCGCCTGGAAAAGAAGTTTTTCAGAGCTAAACCTATCCATCTACAAGGCGACAACAAGAAAATACCACAAAGAAATTTTCCAAGCCAAGAAATTTTTTTTTCGGAGGCTATCAACAGCGCCTTAAACCGCCCCCGTGAACTCTTCAAGATGGTCACTCAGACCATGAAACCAGGATGTATTGAAGCCCCCAGTTCAGACACACAAGAATTTTTCAATGAACTATCGGATTACTTCATTAACCACTTAAGGACCCCCGCACGCACATATACGGCCACAGAATGGCACGTACAGGCACAAGGGCGTAAATTTACGTCCCCGCCAAAGTGCGGTTCGGGGGTCCCATCGGGACCCCCTCCGCGGCGTACGGGGGTCCCCCTGGCTCCGGGAGCGATCCGGGATGAGCGGGCGGATGTCGGCGTTTACCCGCCCCCCCGCGATCGCTCCCAGCCAATGCGCGCGCTCCCAGCTCCTGTCACTTCCTCCTCCTGTGTTTACACAGGAAGGAGGAAATGATGTAATCTCTCATCGCAGCGGTGTTTCCCACCGCTGCTGATGAGAGAAGACATCACAAGTAAGTGTGCACCAACACAACATTGACACACACTCACATAGGCACATTAACCCCTTGTGATCGCCCCCCCCCCCACCCCCCCTGTCACAGTGTCACTGAATGCAGTGATCTAATCACTGCATTTAGTGTCAGTGTGACAGGCAGTGTAAAAAACAGTTAGTGTTAGGTCCAGGGTAGCCCCCCCACCCCCCCTAATAAAGTTTTAACCCCCTGATCACCGCCCTAGTTAACCCTTTCACTCCCTATTGCCAGCATCACTAAGCGATCATTTTTCTGATCGCTGTATTAGTGTCGCTGTTCCCGCTAGGTAGCTATTTTTTTTTATTGCGATTTTTTTTTTACTAAAGACATGTGGCTAAATAAATTTTGGCCTAAATGTTTGACTAAAATTTAGTTTATTTGATTTTTTTTTTAACAAAAAGTAAAAAATAGTGTTTTTTTTTCAAAAATTACGCTCTATTTTTGTATATAGCGCAAAAAATAAAAATCGCAGAGGTGATCAAATACCACCAAAAGGAAGCTCTATTTGTGGGAAGAAAAGGACGCAAATTTTGTTTGGGAGCCACGTCGCACGACCGCGCAATTGTCTGTTAAAGCGACGCAGTGCCGAATCGCAAAAACACCTTGGGTCATTTACCAGCGTATTGGTCCGGGTCTTAAGTGGTTAATAAAATCGAGGCAAGCCGTGAAATTATTCAGCAAAACAATTCCCCCCTCAGCCCCCCACAGCTTCTCACACAACACCCATAGTAATTCTCCTATATCAGGTAAGTTCACCCTGGAACCCATCTCCATCAAGGTCACTAAGAATGTCATTGGTACTTTGCGTAATGGCACAGCGCCAAATGACATTATCCCCACAAAACTGCTGAAGGAATGCGCCTACATCCTGGCTCCTCCCATCAAGCAGCTTATCAACCAGTCTTTCTTGGAGGGCATAGTGCCCTCACAGTTGAAAGAGGGTATAATCCAACCCATCCTGGAAAACCCTCCCTGGACCCCAAGGACCCACTCCACCACCGTCCCATAACAAGCCTCAATGTACTCTCAAAGGTAATGGAAAAAGTAGTGGTACAACAGCTGCAACAGCATCTAGATACCCACAAGCTACTTGACCCATTGCAATCAGGGTTCCGTCCCGGACACGGGACTGAAACCGCGCTGCTCAAAATATGGGACGATGTTCTCGAGGCCGCAGACGAAGGAGAATCTTGTCTTCTAGTTCTGTTAGACCTAAGTGCAGCTTTCGACACTGTAGACCACAAACTGTTACTGACTCGACTTGCTGAAGTAGCCAGAGTCGCAGAAGGCGATTTATCTTGGTTCTCCTCTTTTCTGGAAAACCGATCGCAAACAGTGAAGTTAGGACCTTTTACGTCTGAGAAACGCACAGTATCATGCGGAGTCCCTCAAGGATCGCCTCTGTCACCGGTGCTGTTTAACATCTATCTTCGTCCTCTTTTTGAGATTATCAGCAGCCAAAAACTGCTTTATCACTCATATGCAGACGACACGCAACTGTATTTCCGCATCTGCAACAGAAAGGATCACCACCTCAATCTAGAGACATGTCTCTCTTTGATAGAGGACTGGATGACAATGAGTTATCTTAAACTCAACGGAGCAAAAACGGAACTTCTCCTGTTTCATGCCAAGCGCAGGAATCAACCTTCAACAGCATGGACACCCCCGCCTATTCTGGGCAAAATCATCACCCCTAGCGCCAAAGTCAAAAGTCCAGGGGTCATTTTTGACTCCTTTATGACAATGGATGCACAAATAGGGTCAGTAGTCAGCGGATCTCACCATCTGCTGCGCCTACTACGCAGACTTACTCCGTTCATCCCCAAAGAAGATTTAGCGGTCGTGGTGGGAGCAATTGTTAACTCCAGACTGAACTATGCAAACGCCCTCTACCTCAGACTCCCCAAGTACCAAATCGCTCGTCTGCAAGTCGTTCAGAATACGGCCGCCAGACATGTGACTGGGAAAAAACCCTGGGAATCCATCTCGCCTTCACTGAGATCCCTTCACTGGCTGCCAGTTAAAGACGGAATTGCTTTCAAAGCTCTCTGTCTTACGCATAGATGTGTCAATGGGAATGCCCCCCTTTATTTATGTGAAAAAATAAAAGCTCATAACCGCGTTTTGCGATCCACCAATCAAAACCTGCTCCAGGTTCCCGAAAGCCAACTACAAGTCCAAAGGAGAAAGAAGATTCGCGATCCAAGGTCCCAGACTATGGAACGCTTTATTAAACCAGCATTCGGTTGGAGAAAAACCACCTAGCATTCAGGAAAAAGGTCAAGACTCTTCTCTTTTGATATCAAAGGAGACAGGAACAACAAGCGCCCAGAGGCGATTCAGTTCGCATGTGCAGCGCTATATAAGTTTTCATTCATTCATTCATAATAGCACCTAAATGCATTAGCTGTTAGTGCACGTGTGTTGTTTAATAGCACCTAAACGCAGTTGCTGTTACTGCACGTGTGCGATTTAATAGCACCTAAACGTCCTTTGTGTTACTGCATGTGAGGGCTTACCTTGAGTGGAGTCCATTTTGCAGACTTGTAAGCTCACCCTTGCAGGTACCCACAGCCCACGGTAATAAGGTAAGACACTACCTGGGCTGTGAGTCTGTGCACTGGGCCTAGGTAGGGTTTAGCCAAGGATAGTCAAGTATAGCCAGGCCCAGGTTTCCAGAATTCAGATTAAGGTCAGAAGCCGGGGTCAGTCTTGCAGCTAAACAGACAGGGTACAAGCCGTGGGTCAAGGGCTGGAGAAGGCAGGGAAAGTCCAAAAGTACAGGCCGGGGTCAAATGGCAGGAGACGGCAGCATTTCAGGGTACATAAGCCAAAAAGGTCAGAAGCCGGGGTCAGTCTTGTAGCTGAAGATAACCACAGAAACCGTTGGCACAGACAGGACGATCAGAGAACAATGAACTGACACCTCCCTCATAGTGAGTCAGGGCTTTATACCCTGGTTGATTAGGAAACCTGCCTCAGCTGAACCAGGATAGACAGGTGCAGATTGTAGGGAGATCAGGCAATCAGCACATAGTTCAGAACCAGGCTCCGACAGACAGCAAGCATTGTATCAACAGAGAAGTGTCTCAGAGGCAAAGACCCAGAGCAGCAACGGAGAGGTCCTGGGTTCAATTCCACCCAGAGCCACCTGGGGCGTGACCACACCTCGCTGTCCGTTTGGCACCGTAGCGACCGTGACACTGCACTTGTCCTGTTTATTAGCACCTAAACGTACTTTTTGTTACTGCACTTCTGCTGTTTATTTGCACCTAAACATAGTTGTTACTGCACTTGTGCTGTATATTTTTCACTTAAACCTACTTGGAGTTTACTGCACTTGTCCTCTCCAGGTACGAGGTGTGTGTACTGATTTTGTCCTGTGCATGCCATTAAAATGTCTGGAAGGACAACAAAGAGAGGCAGAGAGTCACGAGGGCAAGCAGGCTCTGCATCTAGAGGCATCTTCTTCAGCACGTGGCCGTGGCCGCTCATCCTCCTTTTCGGGAGTTGGCCGTGTTGAGCCTCAACATGCAGAGAAATTAGTAGAGTGGATGACCAAGCCATCCTCATCCTCCTCATCCTCTCTCACCCAGGCTAGTTTGTCTGGCAAAGCAGCTGCTAAGACGCCCTCTTCCCTCTGCACAATGGCTTCCCTAGTCCCACCTTGTCCTCCTGAGGAGTCCCCCAAACTGTTTCAACACAGTGTTGGGTACATTCTGCATGCAGGGTGCTGCTGTGTCTCAACGTTACTGCAAAAGTTCTTTGGTGGGGGCCTTTGAGACATGTGCATCAGATCGCACCGTTGCTATTTGCAACATATGTCTCAAGCGTATCTCACGTGGCCAAAACATCACCCGCTTGGGCACCACATGCTTGACCAGACATATGTCAACCTGCCATGCAGTTAGTTTGCAAGCATACCAGAAAGACCCACAAAGCGGGCCTCCCCTTGCCCCTCATCAGCTGGGACCTCTAACCCCACTAGACCCTCAGTCCTCTCTGAAACCTGCACTGATAGGACTGAAGGTGTAGAAATAGGTGTGTCACAACCTAGTATTTCATGCGGGCAATCTACTGATAGTACCAGACAAATTTCCCTGCCCCAGCTGCTGCAGCGCCAAAAGAAGTACTCTCCCAGCCATCCACATGCCCAGCGGTTGAATGCTAGATTAGCGAAATTGCTAGCACTTCAACTGCTACCTTTTCAGTTGGTGGATTCTGCCCCCTTCCGTGAGTTTGTGCAATGTGCGGTACCTCAGTGGCAAGTTCCCAAACGCCACTTTTTATAACGGAAGGCGATTCCGGCTCTCTACCGCCATGTGGAAGGCAATGTCCATGCCTCGCTGGACAGGGCGGTCAGTGGTAAGGTGCATATTACCGCTGAATCATGGTCCAGCAGGCATGGACAGGGATGTTACCTCTCTTTCACGGCGCATTGGGTGACTCTGCTGGCAGCTGTGAAGGACGCAGGGCAAGGTATAGTAGTGTTGGAGGTTGTTCCGTCACCACGCCTCCAAAACACTACTACTGGTTGTGACACACCTCTCTCCTCCACCCCCTCCTCTTCTTCTTCCTCTGTGGCCTCTTCCTGTGCTGATGTCTCCTCTAAACCAGCCATGCTCCGTAGGCGTACAAGGGGCTACGCAGGAATGCAGGCCAAGAGATGCCATGCGGTGTTAGAGCTGGTGTACTTGGGAGACAGGAGCCACACTGGGGCCAAGGTTCTGTCAGCTTTGCAGGGGCAGGCTCAGAGGTGGTTGACGCCATGCTAGCTTAAGCCTGGAATGGTGGTTAGCGACAATGGCACCAACCTCCTCTCTGACCCATGTGCCCTGTTTTGCGCATGTCCTGAATTTGGTGGTGCAGCGGTTCTTGGGCAGGTACCCGGGGCTTACAGGATGTCCTGAAGCAGGCCAGGAAAGTCTGTGTGCATTTACGGAGGTCATATAATGCCACTGCTCAGCTGACAGACCTCCAAAGGGAATACAACCTGCTCAAGAACCGTCTGATCTGTGACATGCCCACCAGATGGAACTCTACATTGGCCATGCTGCAGCGGCTGCACATGCAGCAGAGGGCCATCAATGAGTACCTGTGCCAATATGGCAGCAGAACTGGGTCAGGGGAGCTTGTTTTTTTTTCCCACGCCAGTGGGCCTTGATCAGGGATGCATGCACTGTCCTGTCACCATTTGAGGAGACCACAAGGATGGTGAGCAGTGACAGTGCATGCATCAGTGAGACTGTCCCTCTTATTTACATGTTGGAGTACACGCTATGTGGAATAATGGACAGGGACCTTGAGGCAGAACAGAGGAAGGAAGAGGAGGACTTCCTTACCTCTCAAGGACCCCTTTATCCAGACAGTGGTCCTGCTTTCCCACCTAGCACACAGGAGGAGGAGGATGATTGTATCAGTAGCATGGAGGTGGAGCCTAGCACTCAGCATCAGCAGCAGCAGTCTTCAAGGGATAATTTACAGTCCCAAGGAACACATGGACTTTTACGTGGCTGGGATGAGGTGCCTGTGGATCCTGTCGTCCTCAGTGACCCAGAGGACTGTGCCCCGAATGCCTCTGCAAACCTACGCTGCATGGCCTCCCTGATCCTGCAAAGCCTGCGTAAGGATCCTCGTGTACGTGCTATCAAGGAGAGGGATCATTACTGGCTGGCAACTCTCCTTGATCCATGTTACAAGAGTAAGGTTGCGGAGCTTATGCTGCCGTCGCAGAGGGAGCAGAAGATGAAACTTCTGCGGGAGGCCTTGCAGAAGGGTCTGTGCAACGCGTTCCCAGAACCTGGGGGATTACCAAATCCTGATCCTGGAGAACGCGTTGCTGAGGTTTCGGTGAGTCACAGAAGGAGCGGTGGAGAAGGTGGCCGTCTGACCGATGTGTTTAGACAATTTTTTAGTCTGCAGCCCCAAGGTCTGACCGGTTCCAGCAACCATCGCCAGCGTCTGGTTTACATGGTAAGGGAATACCTAGGGGCAATATCCGACTTGGACACCTTCCCCACCGAAAATTCTCTGGCTTACTGGGTCTTGAGGATGGATCACTGGCCAGAGCTTGCACAGTACACAATTGAGCTACTGGCTTGCCCTGCATCCAGCGTTTTTTCAGAACGCACACATTCAGTGCTGCTGGAGGCTTTGTGACCGATCACAGGGTGTGCCTCTCCACCAACTCCGTCGATCGACTGACCTTCATCAAAATTAATCAGGCTTGGATCAACACCAGCTACCAAGCACCTGATGCTGATGTAACTGAATAGTTTTTTTGAAATGTCAGATCCCTTTGAGACTGCCTATGCTGATGCTGAGTAACTGTCCTGTTATGCTGCTGATGGAATATCCTTTTCCTCCTCACTGATCTTGCTGATAGCTAGTAAGAACATTTTTGTTTCTGGGCTCCGCCACTAGTGCCTAAGGCCAAATTTTTCTGCCCCTGTTTAACAGGGGCGTCTAATAACAATTTTTGATGCAATACTTTGCACGTGGCTCTTTGTTGTGCTCCAATTACAGTATCTGTGAGGGGTTGCAGTGTTGTCTTGTGCCTACGGCCAAATTTCTCTTCCCCTGTTTAACAGGGGCGTCAAATAACAATTTTTGATGTAATACTTTGCATGCAGCTCTTTGTTGCGCTCCAATTACAGTATGACATGGTTCAGATTCTACTTAACAAACCTACAGTCCTTGTCTTGTTTGCACTGCCTGTATACTGCTGTTCAAAGTATATAGGGCCAAAGGGTCTTGTCAGGGCCGATCCTCGCTATAGGCTCACTATGCAAGCCGCTTAGGGCCCCGCAAAGCTGCAAAGGGCCCCCCAATTTACTAGAGGCCCCGCCTGGTGAGAAGTAATTTTTGCCCCCTCACCCCGCTTCTAAACTCGCTGGCTGAGTCATTTACGACATCAGAACACCACCTCCCCCGCTTCTCAACTTTCTTTAATATGACATGTCACTGTCGTCAGCGCCCCCCGCTTCTCATTTTTAATGTGCCATGTTATTTTGCTTAGGGTCCCAGGGAGGTCAGGATTGGCACTGGGTCTTGCAATGACCTGGGGGGGTGGTGGCGGGGGAAACTCATGCTATTTTTTTCAATGATGTGTATCTACATTGCAGGGACCAAACATTACATTAAAGCCGCAAGCAGTATTAAAAAATGTTTTCTTATAGTAATCTCATGTTGTGCAGGGACATTTCTAAACACGTGACACTACTATAGACACCCAGCAGGTACGATATTTAAAGGAAATTTTCTTTTTTTTTTATCACTTTAAGCATCATTAAAATCGCTGCTCCAGAAAAAACTACCGTTTTTTTTAAAACTTTTTTTTCCATTGATACATGTTCCCTGGGGCAAGACCCGGGTTCTCAAAGACGTTTTCCAACAATAACTTGAATATTGGGCTTTAAAATAAGCACTTTTGAATTCGAACATTCGAGTCCCATAGACTGTTTGTTCTGCTCGAACGTTCTGGTGCGAACCGAACGCGGGGGTGTTCGGCTCATCCCTAGCTACAACACACCTCAGGTACAGATGCAGTGGTCACGGGTCTGAAAGCGTTACATTTTGCCAAGTCGAACAAGCTCTTTCCCACCTATGCTTTAAATAAAAAAAATCTGGAACAAAACGCGTCAGCTTTAAGATGTTGAAGGTTTTATGGGACATAGCCCAATATGGAATAATCAGTATTATGGGGAATTGCTTTTCGGGTGGTCGGTTGCTTGCATTTGCGGAGCTACAGGAGAGGTTTGGGCTCCCCCAGTACATGTATTTTCACTACCTGCAGCTGAGTCATGCGGTCAGGGCTCAGGCAGGCAATAACCCATGGATTCTCTCCCCTGCCCCAATTTTTCATTACATGACTAAAGTGACCTGTTTTATCTCCAAAGCATACTCCATGTTGCTCTCCTCATTCCTGCTGGGCTTTCCTGCTGGAGTATTATCTTCCTGGGAGAGGGACGTGGGGGCATTTGAGGAGGACCAATGGGAGGGAGCTTTGCAGGCAGTGCGTGGGTGTTCACTTAATACTGCACAACATTCATTACAATTGTTTATTCTGTTGCGGGTACATTACACACCCGCAAGACTGTTTAAAATGGGCCTCAGTGGGTATGATGCTTGCCCCAGGTGTGCACGGGATCATGGTGACCTAATTCACCTAATGTGGAGGTGCCCCAAATTGCACCTGTATTGGAGGGGGGTCCTTAATACCCTTACCACAATGTTTTCGGTCACGATTCCTCAGGACCCAAAGGTTTGTGTCCTGGGTGTCCTGTACGATATAATGGTTGAAGATAAGTGATAAGTTTTGCCCTTCCGCCCAGCCCAACCCACCTAAGTGCAGTATCGATCGATCACTGTCACTTCAAAAACACATCACACACAACTGCAGCGTTCGCGGAGACAGGCCTGATCCCTGCGATCGCCAACAGGTTTTTTTAAGCGTTTTCTACATTTGCCTTTCTATAGCCAGGTGCTTTTTTTACCCGTGAATCATCACCAGTCTACGACAAAATTTAGAGCCCAAAATGGCAAAGCGAATGTACACTGGTGAAGAGGCTGTTGGGATCCTGAGCATGTCGTAAGATAGTGATGAGGAGGTCACGCATCTGACAGATTTCGGGCTCAGAATACGATCCTTTTTATGACAGCGGCTCCATGTCAGATAGCTCAGGTGACAGAGTGGTGGTCCCTGCTAAGGCCAGGCGTACCCGACCCCGTTCTGAGGTTGTTGAGGAGCAAGAACCGCAGGACCCTTGTATGGAGCAGAGAGCCAGTACTAGCGCCGCTATTCCTTCTGGTGGATTGGCAAGCACTGCAGTATCACGTGGTGACGTGGCGAGTCCCATAAGTGCAGTTCAAGCTGGCGAGGTGGCAAGCACAAGTAGTGTCCCGCTGCCACCAAGAAGAAGACAATGACAGGCCCGTTGTGCCCATAGTGCCCTTCCTGCAGAATTCGCCTATCCTGATTGGGTCCCCACCACTTCTGCAGCACCCGTACTTCCCCCATTGACTGGCCAACCCGGAATTCAGGTGGATACAGCAAATTTTATGCCACTTGATTTTTATTCGCTGTATTTCACAGAAGATCTCTATAGATCTATTGTGGACCAGAGTAATTTGTATGCTGGTACCTACATCGCCGCTAATCCCCAGACCCTCCTTGCCAAAGAATGGAGACCTCTTACGGTTTCCGAATTTAAGACCTTTCTGGGCCTTACCCTCAATATGGGCATACATCAATTTCCTCAATTGCGCATGTATTGGTCCACAGAGCCAATTGACCAAATGCCCATATTCTCTGCTCACATGGCCAGGAATAGATACTAGGGCGATCCTGCGGTTCCTGCATTTCAGCGACAATGCACTTTGTCGTCCACGTGGAGATCCTCAATTTGACCGGCTTTACAAAATTCGGCCCCTCATAAACCATTTCAACGAACGTTATGCAGCCTTGTTTAAACTCCAGCAAGTTGTCTGCGTTGACGAGTCCCTGGTTAAATTTTCTGTCCGCTTGTCTTTCAAGCAGTTCCTTCCCAGCAAGCGTGCCAGATACGGGGGTCAAGCTCTATAAGCTCTGTGACAGGGCAACAGGCTACACATGGAGCTTTAGGGTTTATAAGGGCAAAGATATTCAGGTAGAGCCGGAAGGATTCCCAGATTACATGGGGAGCGCTGGCAAGATTGTTTGGGACTTGGTGTCACCCTTATTTGGAAAGGGGTACCACTTGTATGTGGACAATTATTACAGCAGCGTGCCACTTTTTAGTCACTTGTTTGATCATCAGATTAAAGCATGTGGCACCGTGCGACCTAATCCCTGGGGCTTTCCCCAGCGGCTTGTAGATGCCCGTCTTAGGCTGGGGGCGAGAGCCTGCTGCAGATGTAATAATTTGCTTAGCTGTGAAGTGGCGGGACAATAAGAATGTTTTCGTTCTTACCACCCTTCACGCAGACACAACAGTACAAATTCGTACGGCGACTGGTGTCCACGAATATAACCAAAATATGGGAGGGGTGGACCTCAACAACCAGTTGATGGCGCCTATCATATTTCCCGTAAATCGAGACGCTGGTACAAAAAAGTGTCTCTACATTTATTTCAATTGACTCTACTGAATGCTTTTGTCTTATACAAAACATCAGGACAGAATGGATCCTTCCTCCAATTCCAGAAGAATATCATCAACGGACTCCTGTATCCAGGCGGTTCTGCACCTCACCATCTCCTACCAAATGCAGTAAGCAGACTGCATGAGAGGCATTTTATATGTGCCCTCGAGAGTACCCCTACCCAAAAAGCCCCCCAAAGAAGATGTCGTGTCTGTAGCAAGCGCGGATTTAGGTGTGACACCGTTATTTTTGTCCCCGATGTCCTGACGATCCTGGTCTTTGTATTGGTAAATGTTTTGAACGCTTTCACACACTAGTGAAGTATTAGCGTAGGGTAAAGCATTTCACAGGCTAGGCAAACGTACACAGGGTCTCCCAAGATTCCATCGCATTTTGAGAGACCTAAACCTGGAACCGAAAAGTTGAACAGTTACAGTTACAAAAAAAAGTGTAAAAAAAAAAAATATATATATAAAAAAAAATAAAAAAAATAGTTGTCGTTTTATTGTTCTCTCCCTCTCTATTCTCTCTCTCTATTGTTCTGCTCTTTTTTACTCTATTTTATAATGCAGAGTTTTATTGTTATGTTTTTTCATGCTTGCTTTTCAGGTAAGTAATTTACTTTACTGTTTTCAGGAACGCCATTCAGCTGTTGCGCGGACTTATTTATCTTGACAGCAACAGCGATTGCTCCCACGATATATAAAGCCGTGACTCCAGTGCTTTAGGAGGTGATTTCACCACCACAGTTAAAAAAAGAGCATATATGCCGAAGCATGGGGGCACTAGGGGTGGAGGAGCAATTTTGCTCCTAATGCCGCGTACATACGGTTGACATTCCTATGGAGGCTTTCCCGTGGAAAAGTCTGACCATGTGTACACGGCATAGAAAAGTCCAACCACGTGTACGAGGCATAACTTTTTTGCGGGAGGATGCCCCCATGCTTCGGTATATATATATATTAGGCACAGGTTGCGTTAAAAAATGTTTTATTTTTTACTATGTTTTTTTTATTGGTATTTGCTTTGCAGGTATGGTGTGATCTTACTGTTATACTGTAATGTTACTTTGTTTTAATGTTAACCATCATTTGCTTAGCAGGTACGCCATTCAGTTGCAGCACGGATTTATTTAGAGTGACAGCAACAGCGTTTGCTCCCACGATATATATAAAACTGCGACTCCAATGCTGTAGGAGGTGATTTCACCACCACAGTCCAAAAAAGAGCATATATGCCGAAGCATGGGGGCATTAGGGGCGGAGGAGCGATTTTGCTCCTAATGCCGCGTACATACAGTTGACCTACGGAGGCCTTACCCATGGAAAAGTCTGACCATGTGTACACGGCATAGAAAAGTCCGACCGTGTGCACGCGGCATAACTTTTATTGCGGGAGGATGCCCCCATGCTTTGGCATATATAAATGGTGCATGTATGCCCATCATTAGAAGTGGGTGGATGAAGGGAGGTATTCTAATGGTGGGCATACCCACCGATCAATCCATATGTGGAATTACACCCCAAATACATTCTGCTGCTTCTCCTGAGAATGGGGATACCACATGTGTGAGACTTTTTGGGAGCCTAGCCGGGACCCCAAAAACCAATCACCGCCTTCAGGCTTTCTAAGGGTGTAAATTTTTGATTTCACTCCTCACTACCTATCAGAGTTTCAAAGGCCATACAATGCCAAAATAGCACAAAACCCCCCCAAATGACCCAATTTTGGAAAGTAGACACCCCAAGCTATTTGCTGAGAGGCATGTTGAGTCCATGGACTATTTAATTTTTTTGCCCCAAGTGATTGAATAATGACCAACAAAAAAAAAATGTACAAAACATTGTCACTAAATGATATATTTCTCACACATGCCATTGTTATATGTGGAATTGCACCCTAAAATACATTCTGCTGCTTCTTCTGAGTACGGGGATACCACATGTGTGGGACTTTTTGGGAGCCTAGCCACGTATGAGACCCCGAAAACCAAGCACCACCTTCAAGTGCTTGGTTTTCGGGGCACCGTATGCGGCTAGG
Organism: Rana kukunoris; assembly: GCA_029574335.1. Lineage (NCBI taxonomy): Eukaryota > Metazoa > Chordata > Amphibia > Anura > Ranidae > Rana > Rana kukunoris. Next base: position 391,865,606 of record CM056052.1, read on the forward strand.
CTCCCAAAAAAGTCCCACACATGTGGTATCCCCGTACTCAGGAGAAGCAGAAGAATGTATTTTGGGGTGCAATTCCACATATGCCCATGGCATGTGTGAGAAATATATCATTTAGTGACAAAGTTTTGTATTTATTTTTTTTGGTCATTATTCAATGACTTGGGGCAAAAAAATTAAATATTCCATGGATTCAACATGCCTCTCAGCAAATGGCTTGGTGTGTCTACTTTCCAAAATGGGGTCAATTGGGGGGGGGTTGTGTGCCATCTTGGCATTTTATGGCCTTCAAAACTGTGATAGGTAGTGAGGAGTGAAATCAAAAATGTATGCCCTTAGAAAGCCTGAGGCAGTGATTGGTTTTCGGGGCCCCCGTACGCGGCTAGGCTCCCAAAAAGTCCCAAACACATGTGGTATCCCCATACTCAGGAGAAGCATCAGAATGTATTTTGGGGTGCAATTCCACATATGCCCATGGCATGTGTGAGAAATATATCATTTAGTGACAAAGTTTTGTAATTTTTTAATTATTTTTGGTCATTATTCAATGACTTGGGGCAAAAAAATTAAATATTCCATGGACTCAACATGCCTCTCAGCAAATAGCTTGGTGTGTCTACTTTCCAAAATGGGGTCATTTGGGGGGGTTTTGTGCTATTTTGGCATTTTATGGCCTTCGAAACTGTAATAGGTAGTAAGGAGTGATATCAAAAATTTGCGCCCTTAGAAATGCTGAAGGCGGTGCTTGGTTTTTGGGGCCCCATACGCGGCTAGGCTCCCAAAAAGTCCCAAATGTATTTTGGGGTGCAATTCCACATATAACCATGGCATGTGTGAGCAATATATCATTTAGTGACAACTTTTTGTAAACATTTTTATTTTTTTTGTCATTATTCAATCACTTGGGACCAAAAAAAAAAATATTCAATGGACTCAACATGCCTCTCAGCAGTTTCCTTGGGGTGTCAAATGTACCCTAGTTTGTAGAAGCTATAACTTTTGCGAAAACCAATAAATATACGCTTATTGCGATTTTTTGTTTATTAAAGACACGTGGCTGAATACATTTTGGCCTAAATGTTTGACTAAAATTTAGTTTATTCAATATTTTTTACTTTTTGTTATAAGAAAAATCATTTTTTTTCAAAATTTTCGGTCTTTTTCCATTTATATCGCAAAAATCGCAGAGGCAATCAAATACCATCAAAAGAAAGCTCTATTTGTAGGAAAAAAAGGACGCAAATTTCGTTCCGGTACAACATTGCATGATCGCGCAATTACCAGTTAAAGCAGCGCAGTGCCAAATTGTAAAAACACTTTGGGTCTTTAGCCTGCATATTGGTCCGGGTCTTAAGTGGTTAAAGCCCGGTTAGCTGATTGTTCAAACGCTGTTAGCTTAATGGAATGCGGAAGGGATATATTGGTTTGACTTACACTGTTCCAAAGTTCCGTGGAATGTCTGTTTTGATTTTCTGTTTTTGCCTGTACCTATGTTTGTTACTATATGTGTCAATAAACATCCTTCTTGAGAAAACAAAAGTATGATGGTGTTGCATTGAACAATCATCTGCTAAAAGGACCAGATCTTACAAACACTCTGCCTGGAGTACTCTGTAGATTCAGAAAGTATCCCATAGTGGTCATGTGTGAAAACATGTTCCACGTGAAGAATGAAGATAAAGACTTCCTGAGGTTCCTATGGTGGGAGGACGGAGATACAGAGCCAGCAGAATACAGAATGAAAGTACATTTGTTTGGAGCAGCATCATCTCCAGGTTGCGCCAATTATGGTATGAAGTACTTGGCTAATAAAAATGAAAAGGATTGTCCATCAGCAGCAAATTTTCTTAAGAAAAACTTCTATGTAGATGATGGTCTTATAAGTCTAGAGTCCACAGAATCTGCAATCAAATTAGTAAAGGAAAGCCAAGGATTATGTGCAAGAGGAAACCTGCACCTTCACAAATTCATCTCAAACAGCAGAGAGGTACTAGAATCCATCAGTGACTCTGAGCGTGCATCAACAATGAAGAATGTAGATCTCAATTATGATCATCTTCCAGTTCAGAATGTACTTGGCTTGGGATGGAATGTAGAGAACGACGAGTTCTTCTTTGAAGTATCCTTTGAAGAGAAAGTTGCAACCAGACATACCATTCTTTCTGAAGTAGCTTCTATATATGATCCACTGGGATTCTTGGCCCCAGTAATCCTCAAAGCAACTACAACAATTATGCATATGGAAGTTGGGATGAACCCATACCTGAAGATTTAAGGCCACGGTGGGAGACTTGGATATGAGACTTGCAAAATTTGAAAGAAGTTCGGATATCCAGATGTTTTGTACCTCATGATTTTGGAGAGTACAAGAAAATAGAACTTCATCACTTTTCAGACGCCAGTAGTTATGGCTATGGTCAGTGCTCCTACATCAAAGTGATAGGAGAAGGAAAAATACATTATGCCCTGGTTATGAGAAAGACCAGAGTTGCACCTACCAGTATTCAGACAATACCAAGACTTAAACTGACAGCAGCTGTTGTTTCAGCATCAATAAGCAAGTTTCTAAGAGAAGAATAATGCCGCGTACACATGGTCGTTTTTTGTTAAAATGATCGTGTGTGTGGGCAAAACGTAGTTTTTTTTTTTTTTTTTGTAATTTTTTTTTTTTTTTTTTTTTTAAGTGTATTTTTGTGCGTGAACTCTCGAGAGAGGAGCCGGACTGCAGGAGTTGGGAGTAGGCAGACCCTCCCCCCGGAGGCATTCGCCATCCTTCTCCATGCCCCTGGTGGCAATGGCGGGTGTGAAGGGGGGCCTCCCACTCACCCCGCCCTACCTGCTCCTCTTGGGAGCCCAACTGGGGCCCAACGGGACCCCAATGGGGCAGAGGGACTCCCCCTATGAGGGAGTGAGGGGGCCTAGCCCACCCAGCCAGCCCCGTAGGTCCTTCGCCTCTCTTTATTTTAGGAGACCGCATGGCCAAAGTGCGTGTGTTTTAAACCAATTTTGTGTGCGTGCAAGTGTGGTGTTTTTTGGGGGGGGGGGTGGGCGTACTAAGCACAGGCGTACCTTGCATAGCACACCCACCGGGAGCCGGGCTGAGACCACCAAACTTAATTCACATGTAACCGAGACCGGGATCCGAACCCTTGGCTGCAGAGGTGAATGGCTTGTCAACGCAGTGCCAATCACGTTGAGCCACCACAGCTCCCTGCAAAACGTAGTTTTATGTCTTCTGAAAATCGACCGAAAAAAAATTCGAACATGCTTGAATTTATTCTGTCGTTTTTCAAAATGTAGTTTTTTGTGTAATTTAAAATGATCGTGTGTGGGCAAAACAACGTTTTTAAACCTGCGCATGCTCAGAAGCAAGTTATGAGACAGGAGCTTCAATGGAACAGAGTGCCGTCAAACGTGCTGTACTTAACCGCGCTATGCAAGAGCATTTTCAGAAAATGATGGTGTGTAGGCAACGTCGTTTTTTAAAATGAAGTTTGAAAAACGTTGTTTTGTTTCGTGAGATAAAACAACATTTTTTACATCACATAAAGACATCGTGTGTATGTGGCATTAGAGTTAAAATTAGATGAAGAATATTTTTAGACAGGCTCACTGTTAGGATAATTCTTCCCCTGTGATCAGTCAAACTTCAAGTGTTCCAGAAGCAAGATACTTTATTTCAGTTGCACTGGTACAACTGGATAGAACCTTCATGCTGAGAAGAAAGCATGAAGTCCCATCCAGACACGAGGTGTAAGACCTTCTTTATAGAGTCAACAGGAAGAATACTATTGGCTAAAAGACCACCGGTGGCTCATGACGCAAACAAGCTTTATTGCCAGTCACAGTGCCTTTTTACAATTAGCAAAGGTTGATTTTAAAGAAGTAACACAAACAATAGAATTAGGCTAGGTAAAGCCACTTGTCCTTAGAATCCATTAGAGGCAAGATTAAGCAATGTGTCTTTAGAATCCATTTTACACTTCTACAAATAGTCACACAATACAAATAAAAAAACTTTTCCAACATTCCCTCCTCTTGTGTGGCTATTTTATCTCAACACATTTCGATGATAGTCCCTGTGTTTTATGCACTTTCGGACTATATGTCATTAAGTTGAGCTTCAACGTCCACACAGGTCTCCTCGGAGGTAGGAAGTGCTTGATACATTGTTCTCGAGATTGCAGTTTCGATCACTTTTTGTGAAAGTCCTCAAACACAAGGAATGCAGCAACATCCGCAAGTGACCAGAACAGCGAAAGCCACAGCAATTGAGATCATACATGATGCGATAAGTCCAGTCCATTTACCAAACCATCCTTCAAGCCAGTTTGTGAATGGGTCATTAATACCTGAATTCTCTGCTAATTCATTCGATAGAGCAGTTAGTCCTTCCAGGGCTTTGGTCACAGTCCCCCCAGGTGCTGTATTGTTTGGGATAAAGGTACAACACATGCTACCAAACATTTTGCATACCCCTCCTCTTTCAGCCAGGATCATATCTAAAGCCATTCGGTTCTGCCATGCCATTAGAGAGGTGGGGCCCAGCTGTTCTGCTAGACCTTTTACAGCGTCCCTGGTATAGTTTACAAATCGTTGTAATATATATATATATATATATATATATATAAATATTTAATCCAGTCAACATTTTTATCTATAGTCACCCACCAGAAAAGAGACTCAAACCCAGCTGTTACCTGACTCCTGGCCTTAAACTCATTTGGCACCCCTCAAGGAATTCCAATCTCATCTATGTAGATCTAGGAGTCAAATGACCCTTTGGGAGAGGTGTCCCTTCCATACCGTTGGTAACCCTTAGTCCACGGGTGTTCTGACAGGATTCTCAGGGGCATAACCAGCTGGACCATAGCACAATCCCCTCAGGCATTGGCCGGGATCCTAGCTCGCAGTTTCTTATTCCCACACATCCACCAGACATCAGCTCTCTGAATGTCATGTTCCACCCAGTCACTATTTTCCTTGTTAATCCTCTCCGCACAGCAATCATCAGGTAGTGACCCAAGATCCACCGCGCTACTGTTCCCTGGGAGTGTAAAACAAGTAAAATTGCCCGGATAAGTAGTAACCGCTGGAGGTATCTGAGGTCTCTGTACTGGGGGAAACAACAAACTCAATGTGTAACGGGTAGAAATTGTTTCTGGTTTATAACTCTTATTATACAACCGCAGCATACATTTTAAACCTTCTGGATCTGTATTGTAATCTAGAGGAAAAGGGACTGTTGCTAAATGTGGTCTAGCTCCAGCACAAACTAAACAGTTTTTCTTTTTAGAGTTTTAACCGTGTATCTTAACCATTCTAACCACTCATTTTTTTTCTTGGTAACCCGTCTCCAAAGCTATGGCATCTTCTACTGTTAGGTTAGTAAATCTTACAGTGTTACTCAGAACTTCTATCTTACTTGGAATATAACAAACATATTTATCTGCCCATTGGAGCCTTCTTGCTTCAGTTAAGTCCCCACAGTCCACCATTTGGCAAAAATCAACTAAAATGGTACTAGTTACTCCTTCTATGAAGGTTAAGTTCAATGCCTTCCCCCTTACTTGCCCAGTCTAGAGGCTCCTTCTCTTTCCAGTTTCTGCCTCCACGTATAGACGTCTCACCTAGAGTCACCAGTAGACCCAAGATAATAACTGTCCCTTTCATCCTAACCAGCTACAGAGCCCCGGGGTAAGGTAATGGAGTTCTTCACCGGTTTGAGATAAGCCCAGCCTTGTGCAGAACCTCCCTTTGTAGCCGGACTTTTTACCAGAGCTCTGCCGCCAACTGACCCTGCTCTGCCTGTTAAACCTTTTTGTAATGGGACTGGTGAGTCCAGGTAGACCTCTCTGCAATCCTTATTGCCGTGGGAGTGGTGAGAAGAACCTGATATGGCCCCTCCCACTTAGGCAAGTGCCAATGTTTCCTTTTTTATTATTTTTATCAGGACCCAGTCTCCTAAATGGAATTTCTCTTCTCCTTTAGATTGGACCTTCTGGAATAGAACAGACCTCATTAATTTGTTTCTGTTTCAACAAGTTAGACATATATTCTGCTAACGTACGTTCAGATTCTTCAACTGGTGTTTCATTTAGTAGTAAGGGTATTCTATATGGCCTCCCATGTATCATTTCGAATGGACTCAAATCTTAATGGGATCCATTATCGCTGTAGATCTTTTCAGGGATTCCAAACCTAGGAATTATATCTCTTAGTAATTCTTTGGCTACAGTCTGTGCATCCGCACTTCCTGTCGGGAATACCTCCACCCATTTGGTCAAAGCATCTATTATTACCAGACAATATTCTTTCCTTTCACATTTGTCCAATTCAATAAAATCCATGCAAATGTGTTGGAATGTATATTGTGGTGTGGGGAACTTTCCTTTTCGTGGTCTTATGCCTCCCTGAGCATTGTGTTTTGCACATATAATGCATTGAGAACAAAACGTTTTTGAGTAGTTTGTGAAGCCATAGGCTGTACATACCTTTATTTAACATCTCAGTCATCCCCCTGTTTGACACATGAGGTACTCCATGTGTCAACACTTCTGCATACCTAAATAGGGATTTTGGCAATACCGGTTTTCCTTCAGGTGATATGTAAATGTTATCTATTTCCAATATTGTTTCTCCCCGGGGGGGGGGGGGGTGCACTCTGCTGTATATCAGTAAGGACTGTATGATCTATCTCTATGATTTCCAGTTCTGTCATTATTTGATGTGTTTCTTGTGCCGCTATTTTAGCCCCTTCATCTGCTCTTTTATTTCCCTCCAAGATTTCAGCCTGTGTCACTACTGCATATCCGGTTACATTTGTGCCATCTGGATTTTTTCTACTGGAGCCATCAAGAAAAAGTGTCATGTCAGGATTAGATAATGGTACATCTTTCAAATCACTTTGTGACAGTACCTTTCCAGCGATGGCAGCAGTACAGTTATGTTTATGGCCATCAGTAGGGAGTGCTAGTAGTGTGAATGAGTTTAATGTAGTACACCTCTGTATCGTTAAGTGAGGTTGTGTCAAGAGTATTGTCATACAGTAAGGTGTCGTGCTGGGCTCAAATGTGATATCTTTTGTTGTAAAAGAATAACAGATACTGCATGAGGTACTTTGAGTGTCAACGGGTGATATAGCACTATAGATGCTGAGGCCTTTACTGCTTCGGCTGCAGCTACCACTGCCTGTACACAGGGTGGAAGTGTTCTAGTTACACTGTCTAGTTTTGTAAAATAGTAAGCAATTGGCCTCTGGTGCTCACCATGTGACTGTGTAAGTACTGATGTCTTGTGACCTTCCCTTAAATCTACTGTTTGTTCGAAAAAAGTTTTGTCATATTCCGTTAAGGCTAGCACTGATAAACTAGAAAGGACTTGTTTTAGGTCAGTAAAGGCTATCTCTGTTTCCTCACTCCATTTTATAGCATCCAGTGGGGCCATGGGGTTACCATGTAAGGCATGGACCAACATGGCAGTCAATATTGAGTACCCGGGGATCCAAACCCTACAAAAATTCCTCATGCCCAAAAAATACATCCTTTTTTTTTTTTTCTCTACACATGTAGGAGGATTCGAATTCTCGCTCCATCCAGGTGCCGACCTTCTTTTGAAGATATTATACCCCAAGTATTTGACCTGCTGTTGCCACAACTAGAATTTTAGTGTTATTTACCTTATGTCCTTGATCATGGAGAAAATACAACAGAGCCATTGTATCAGTCCTACAAACCTCCTCTGAGGGAGACGCCACTAGAATGTGTCTTCGTAGAGGAGTTGGCTTCCCCCTAGGGGCACAAATTGAGCCAAGTTTGAGGACATTACCTGTGAAAAGATGGTGGGAGACTCGCAATAGCTCTGGGCAACCTGGTGAAGGTATACCTTTTCCCCCGGTAAGTGAAGGCAAACCAAAATTGATGGTCGGGGTGCACTGAAATGCTAAAAAAAACATTACTAATTTCAATCACAGAGAAGAATTCATTCCCTAGATCCAAATTATTCAATAGTGTGTGTGGATCTGGTTCCACAGGAGCTCTTGGTATAACTGCCTGGTTAACAGCTTGTAAATCCTGTACCATTCTCCAGCCTGTGGAAGGCGGAGCCTTCTTAACAGGGAAAAGAGTGGTGTTACAGGGGCTGTCAGGACACAAAATAATCACCCCTGTTTGTAAAAATGTATCTATTACAGAGGCTATACCCTCCTCTGCTTCCTTCTATGGGACTCCTCTGTTTCCGCCTCGGCAGTGTACAACCCACTACATCCTCATCTCCTTCAACACTTTGCACAAAAACCTTTACTTTCAAATTTGTTTCCCATTGTTTTCAGATACTTCTCTGAATGTTTAGCATATTGTAAAACATCTAGAACTGATGCAGTTCAGTTAAATAACCATATTTTTAACAATGTAATCTTTATGATCCTGTTTTAATCCATTTACAAAAGCTATTTTTAGCCGTTGCTGATATGCACTATTCACATCCTCAGCTTCGGGGATCCCGGAGAACACTTTAAAAACATCTTGTAGTTTATTTAGGTAGTCACTAATACTCTCCTTGTACTGTCATATTTATTTTCTGCCAATCAGTCCTTTGAATCCATCTAAGCTGACATCTATTCAGTAATGCAGTCAACCTGTTTCCTAAGTCTGGGCTATCTGGAGGTAATGGATCTCTTCGCCCCTGTCCGTCTGCTAGGCCGCAATGGTCCCAATCCCCCTTTACGAAAGCCCAATCTGATCCCAGTACTCTCCTCAGGGCTCTCTCTACCTCCACCCCATTCAACGTATTACTGTTCCATAATCCCTCTATGTTTTCAATAAATTCTGCTTAACCTAATTTTGGATGTTTTATGTGTTCTGTAGCCTTTTGTATGTCCTTCTCAGTCCATGGCCTGAAAACAGTCATTGTCAGGGGATGCTGTCCTCCAAACCCATCAGCCTGTCCTCCCCTGGGGTTTGGGACTTCTATTAAGGGGTATTGTTCACCATCATCTACACCATACCTAATAGGAGGTTTACTTAATCCCTTGGCTCCTGCTGAGGCACCTAGTGCATAGGTTATGGCATCAGTTAAAGTTTCAAGGATTGATCTGTTCAGCTCCGAGATCATGCTGCTATCTGGACAGATTAAGGAAGTAGGGTCAGGGTCTTGTTCAGAGGCAGTTCCTCTGACAGGGGTGGATGTCACAGGGAGGGTGGTACTCTGGGCAGTGGCTTGCACCTGAGGGGGGGGGACCATTATAAGAAGGTGGCCTCTGGGTTCTACAAATTAAATCATCCTCTTTGTCCACTAGGGGAAGTTGGGCTTGGCATTTTTCTTTTGTTCTTCTAGCATGTTCAAGCCAGCATGCCGCCATTTCTAACTTACACCTTCTCTGATCTTGTCAATTTAAGCATTTTCACCAAATTCTAGCAACCTTTTACAGTTAAATTATTCTAAAAAACACATTTTCTTTCCCTTTTAGCACAGTATATCACAATTTTAGGGTCTTTGTTATGCATTAATTTCTTATCTATTTCTAATGGTGCATTAGGAATACAACAGCAGCACAGACAATACATCCTTTTACAGAAATTATTCCCCATGGTGCACGTTTGCTTCAGTGTTGAGTTTAGAATACAAGACCGGTAATTCTACTCTTAAACCCCGCCAAAATCTATAATACAACAGCAAAGTCTAAATTCCCCAAACAGGAAACCTATGCACACATATATTTTACCATTACCCCCCTTCTTTTTTTTCTTTTTTTTTTAGAAGCACAGTGTGTTTAAAACAAACACAGACAAAAAAACAAACAAACAAAACAAACAACTAAAAAAAGGTGACCTGGTCTGTATTCACGCGCGCGCACACACAAAAGAGCAAGTGTACTTAGCTTAGATAGGCGGACAAGTCATTAACAATACATATGTCCGAAAGGGGGGGTGGGAGGTTAAAGTCCGGTGTCTAAACATAAGATTGCAGACACATGAAAACATAACTGCCTGAACAGAATGGCATTAATTGGGCTTTCTAATAACTTGTAAAACACTGGGGTAGCGATCCTTGGGCCATGATAACAATAAGAATACAGGAAAATCAAAACAAAACAAAAATGTTAAACATGTGTGTGCAGCAGTACTGTAAAAAAAATTATTGTAAAGTTGGCCATTAGAAAAAAAAGAAGATGGTGCTACACCACCTATTACAGAAAAAGTGATCACCAAGAAAACAGTAGGCCTCGCAATCTGTGTAGATCACTCGCCTACTTTTAGCGCTTACATTTTTGGGTCCGCAACCTACGACATTCGGTATACCCTTCAAATCTTTTTTTTTTCTGTCCCGAACGTCAGGTGACGTTTATTTTTACCTCAGGCAACGCCCCAAATGCCTGTTTTACAGTGGACTATTAAGATGTCATACAATCAGTCTCAATGTCTGTTATTACAACTCATCAGCGGACTATTAAGATGTCATACAATCAATCCCAGTCTGTTCTATAACTCATAACCAAAATCAAGCAGAGAAAAAGAAAAAAAAATAGACTTAGAGAGAGAAAAAAAAAATGTTATTTAAAGTATCTTACCTCCCAAACACACCAGAAGGACTGGATCACGGCAGGTTCGGAACCAGATGGTTGAACCCGGGTCCCGGTAGCAATCGGCCCCTATTTGACCACAAATGTTATGTGGGAGGACTTATTTTGTCAGTGAGTTTTGAGATCCGATACCGATACGAAATGTTAGGATAATTCTTCCCCTGTGATCAGTCAAACTTCAAGTGTTCCAGAAGCAAGATACTTTATTTCAGTTGCACCGGTACAACTGGATAGAACCTTCATGCTGAGAAGAAAGCATGAAGTCCCATCCAGACACGAGGTGTAAGACCTTCTTTAAAGAGTCAACAGGAAGAATACTATTGGCTAAAAGACCACCGGTGGCTCATGACGCAAACAAGCTTTATTGCCAGTCACAGTGCCTTTTTACAATTAGCAAAGGTTGATTTTAAAGAAGTAACACAAACAATAGAATTAGGCTAGGTAAAGCCACGTGTCCTTAGAATCCATTAGAGGCAAGATTAAGCAATGTGTCCTTAGAATCCATTTTACACTTCTACAAATAGTCACACAATACACATAAAAAAACTTTTCCAACACTCACAAGTTGTCCTGGGATACATAAACCACGAAGCCCGAAGATTCCATGTCTTTGTCGCCAACAGAGTTCAGAAAATTCGGGAAATTACAAATCCGGAACATTGGCATCACATTGATACAAAGTATAACGCGGCAGATCATGCTTTAAGAGGTCTGAATGTAACAGAATTGAAAAATTCAAATTGGTTCACCAGTTTAAAGTTCCTTTAGGAAAATGAGATCATACCCAGTGAAGGTTACACAGAATTGTCTATGGGTGATCCAGAAGTAAAGGTTGTACAAACATTGAGCACTGCTGCCAAGTTTCAAGATGACATACTTGAAAGACTAGCCAGATGTTCAAAAGGGAAAACGTCTCACTACTCCACTCAAGTTGGAACGTCCTATACAGAAGTTAGTTGTTCTACTTGAGAGTGATAAAAGACACTTGGAAGTTGAGAACCTGATAGAAAATTCCCCAAATTCATGTTCACGTCCTACTATAGAGAACAAGAATTATAGGTCATTTTGGTGGGAGTGTAGCTGGCCAGCTAGAACCTGTCCTAGGTTGCTAATATAACCTACATGTATATACAACTAAACCTGCTAATGACCTAAATGTAATGCACATGTTTATATGTGAGAGAAAAAAGCAGAGTTATTCACTGTGATTTTATGCTTGGATGTCATATAACAGTTGTATGTTTTGTTAACAGAAGCAAAAGAAAAAAATATGCCTTTGAGGCCACGTACACACGAACAGACCGGTCCGATGAGACTGGTCCGACGGACCGTTTTCATCGGACCACGCTGAAGTGGTCTAATGGTCTGATGTGCGTACACACCATCAGTCCAAAATCCCATCGGGCCAGAACGCGGTGACGTAGAACACAACTACGTGGTGAAAAAACGAAGTTCAATGCTTCCAAGCATGCGTCGACTTGATTCTGAGCATGCGCGGGTTTTTGGTCCGATGCTTTTGGGGCTGATTTACCAAGCCTGTGCGCCATGACTCATGGTGCACAAGCAGGAGTAAAACCGTTTTTGAGATTTACAAAAGAGATACACTGCCAGTGCAGTGTATTTCTTCATTTACTAAACTGCCTAATGCGCCCAGGAGAGGGCGCACAGCACGCCAGTACAGAGCTGGCGTACAGCATTTAGTTATGTAAACATTGGGGATTCGGGCGGGAGTTTATGAGGGGAGGGAGGGGGGTGATGCAGGGGAAGTGTAATGACATGTGTTTGAACGTGTGTGGCGGGCCGAATTGAAAGCGAAAGTGAGTTTTGAGAAACGATCCCCGTGCACTTGCAAAGTACGCCAGAACCTCGGAGGGTTCATTTGCATACTGGGCATGCGCAGAGGGAGATTTCAGGGAATGCCGTGCGCTGCGTCAGTACGCCGAGAAATTCTTGGTAAATACCAATTGGCGTAGCAGTGTTTGCACTGCGTGAAACGGCGCATGGCAATCTCCGAGCTGTTCTCGGGCTGCGCCAACACTGAAGGGGAACTCCGCGCCAAATTTCAAATTTGAAACCGGCGCGGGTTCCCCCCCAGGGGTATAATAGGCTCTTCGGCTTTGGTCCGGAACGTGAGGGGTTAACCCACGCCAAAAACGGCGTGGGGTTCCCCCCCAGATCCGTACCAAGCCTTATCCCAGGCACGCAGTCTGGCCGGACAGGAATAGGGGTGGGGACGAGCGAGCGCCCCCCCCCCCCCTCCTGTGCCGTACCAGACCACATGCCCTCGACATGGGGGAGTGTGTGCTTTGAGGGAGGGGGGCACTGCCCCCCCCACCCCAAAGCACTCTTGTCCCCATGTCGATAGGGACAAGAGCCTCTTCCCGACAACCCTGGCCATTGGTTGTCGGGGTATGCGGGCGAGAGTCAATCAGAATCTGAGAGTCCCTTTAATAAGGCGGCCCCCAGTTTCTGGCCCCCCACCCTATGTGAATGAGTATGGGGTACATGGTACCCCTACCCATTAACCTGGTGGAAAAAGTGTAAACACAAATAAACCACACAAGAATAAAATAATTTATTAGCCAGCTCCGGGGGTCTTCCGCCAACCCACCCCGGTCTTCACCGCCGCAGTCTTCCGCCACCGCCCCCTTCACCACGAAGCTCCGTGCTTGTGGGGGAGGGCAGCGGGCTTCGAAGTTTTCGCCGGGGTGAGGGTCGCACATCCCACCCCGGTTTTCTAGTCGTCTTCCGCCGCGGCCCCCTTCACCATGAAGCTTCCTGCCTATGGGGGCATAACCACGCCCACGCCCTATGCCAATATAAGTCCGTGCGGCGGGCTTCTCGTCGCTGTCTTACGCCGCAGGGTGACACTCCCGGGCTTCTTCGACGACATCCGCTTCTGCCTGGCTCCGCCGCTGGGGCCAGGGCTTCTTCTTCCATTCGATGTTGACACAGCGAGGTCCAGCGCTGAAATGCCGACAGAGCGGTGGGCACGGACTTATATTGGCATAGGGCGTGGGCGTGGTTATGCCACCATAAGCAGGAAGCTTCATGGTGAAGGGGGCGGCGGCGAAAACGACTAGAAGTCAGGAGTGGGATGTGCGACCCTCACTCCGGCCGAAAACTTCGAAGCCCGCTGCCCTCCCACACAAGCACGGAGCTTCGTGGTGAAGGGAGCGGCGGCGGAAGACAGCGTCGAGAAGCCCGCCACGTCCAAGTCCGGGATGGGATGTGCGACCCTCATCCCGGCAGAAAACGTCGAAGGGGGCGGTGGCAGAAGACGGCGACACAGCGACGAGAAGGCCTGGCCCCCACGGAGGAGCCAGGCAGAAGCCGACGAAGCCCGGAGAGTGGCGCCCTCCGGCGGAAGATGGCGAAAGATGCCCTGGCCTCAGGAGAAGCCAGGCAGAAGCGGAGAAGCCCGAGGTGGGGCGACACCCCCGTTGTTCTCCGCTGTTTTCGGCTGCCCCCCCGGATGTGAAAGAGCTTAATTTTGGGGTGGGGGCCCGGCTGAACATGGCGGAGAGCATCGGTGGGTGTTCCCCCCCCCCCCGGCAGAAAACGGCTAGAAGACCGAGGAGTGGCGACGCCCCCGTTGTTCTCCACCATTTTCCGCCGCCCCCCCCCCCCCGGATGTGAAAGAGCTTAATTTGGGGTGGGGGCCTGGCCGAACATGGCGGAGAGCATCGGTGGGTGTCTCTCCCCCCGGCGGAAGACAGCCATCAGCCCGCGGGAGGCAGGAGCCCCCCGCAGAAGGCGGCGGCGAAGACCGAGGAGGGGTTTCGTCCCCCGTTGTTCTCCGCCATTTTCTGCCGGCCCCGGATGTGAAAGTGCTTAATTTGGGGTGGGGGCCTGGCCGAACATGGCGGAGAGCATCGGTGGGTGTGTCCCCCCCCGGCGGAAGGCGGCGGCGAAGACCGGTGCGGGGCTGGAGCCCCCCGGCAGAAAACGTCTAGAAGACCGAGGAGGGGCTCCGCCCCCCGTTGTTCTCCGCTGTTTTCGGCCGCCCCCCCCCGGATGTAAAAGAGCTTAATTTGGGGTGGGGTCCTGGCTGAACATGGCGGAGAGCATCGGTGGGTGTCGTCCCCCCCCGGCAGAAGGGCGAAGCCCGGGCCCGATGGGCTGGTGGTGGGGGGTCCCGGGCAGAAGACCCCCCAGAGCTGACTAATAAAAAATTTTTTTCTGTGTGGTTTATTTGTGTTTACACTTTTCCACCCGGTGAATGGGTAGGTGTACGATGTACCCCATACTCATTCACATAGGGTGGGCGGCCAGAATCTGGGGCCCCCTTATTATAGGGGGCTCTCAGATTCTGATAAGCCCCCCGCCCGCACACCCCGACAACCAACGGCCAGGGTTGTCGGGAAGAGGCTCTTGTCCCTATCGACATGGGGACAAGAGTGCTTTGGGGGGGGGGCAGTGCCCCCCTCCCCCAAAGCACACACTCCCCCATGTCGAGGGCATGTGGTCTGGTATGGCTCAGGAGGGGGGGCGCTCGCTCGTCCCCACCCCCATTGCTGTCCGGCCAGACTGCGTGCCTGGGAGAAGGGTTTGGTCTGGATCTGAGGGGAAACCCCACGCCGTTTTTGGCGTGGGTTTAACCCCTTATGTTCCAGATCAAATCTAAGAGCCTGTTGTGCACCTGGAGGAGGACCCCCACGCCGTTTTTTTTTTAAATTTGGTGTGGAGTTCCCCTTTATCCCGGTCCTGTCAAGGGGGGGGGGTGCCTGCTCGTCTGTCCATACAATGTATGAACAGCAATCTTTCATTTCCCCTAGACAGTCCCACCCCATTTACAGTTAGAACACACCCAGGTAACATAATCAACCCCTTCCTCGCCCCTAGTGTTAACCCCTTCCCTGCTAGTGACATTTTTATAGTAAGCAATACATTTGTATAGCATTGGTCGCTAGAAAAATGCCAAAGCTCACAAAAATGTGTCCGCCACAATGCCGCAGTAGCCAGAAAAATCAATGATCGCCACCATTACTAGTAAAACAAAAATATATTCCTAAAAAAAACATAAGACCAACCCCTACTTATAACTTTTGCCCAAACCAATCAAACGCTTATTGCGATTTTTTGGAACCAAAAATATGTCGAAGAATACGTATCGGCCTAAACTGAGGGCAAAAAGTTTTTGAATATATTTTGGGGGAGATTTATTATAGCAAACAGTAAAAAAGTTGTCTTTTTATTTACAAAATTGTCGCTATATTTTTGGTTCAAGCAAAAATAAGAAAAAACGCAGAGGTTATCAAATACCACCAAAAAAACAACAAAAAAAATTTTGTTGGGGGAAAAAAGAGGACGCCAAATTTGTTTGGGGGCCACGTCGCACAACCACGCAATTGTCAGTTAAAATGACGCAGTGTTGAAATGCAAAAACTGGCCCCGTCAGTGACCAGTTATATGGTCTGGGGCTCAAGTGGTTACAAATTAAGAAAACACTAAAGTTATCCCAATTTATGGCCATAATGTGAAAGATGATGTTACACCGAGTAAATAGATACCCAACATGTTACACTTTAATATTGCACACACTCATGGAATGGCGCCAAACTTCAGTACTTGAAAATACCCATAGGCAACACTTTTTTATGTATTTTCAGGTTACCAGTTTAGATTTACAGAGGAGGTCTAGTGCTAAAAGTATTGCTCTCGCTCTAACGTACGCTATGATACCTCACATGTGGGGTTTGAACGGGGGTTAAATATGTGGGCGGGACTTTCACATTTAAGAGCGAGAGGAATACTGTTAGCACTAGACCTCATCTGTAAATCTAAACTGGTAACCGGAAAAAAAAAATGCTGCGTGTTCACTTCTGACTGCGAGCTACTAGGGACAGGGGCGTTTTAATTATTATTATTTATGTTTGTTACGTAAAAATTCTATAAGACCTCCCCTTCAGGTTGTAAAGCATCAGTTCAGGGGGACCAAAAATAAATAAAACACCTCTAATGCTTTCATCCGCCATTGCAGATTTGATTCTGGTAATGCATTTCGAGTGAACTGGGCATGCTCGAACACTTAGAAAAATAAGCTGGGTGTTTGTGCCTGAAAATGACATGCATCTTTCTGAGCATGCTCAGAAAGCTTGTTTTTTGGCTTAGTAATTTAAGGACATCCTTAACAGGTGTAAGCAGTTACAAGTGCACACAAACTAGAGGCTGACATTTCTTCATGTGTTTCCAATTGGTTCATTAGCACACATGTTATAAAAAGCGTGGATAGTGCACGTGTCAGCTGCCCTCAGAGGGGGCAGATTTGCTGGCTGGAAGTAATGGCGGAGCGAAACAGAGATGTTTTGGAGCAAGTTTTGTTTTTTTGATGTTTTGTCTGCTGCATAATTTTGCTAAATGTTTCTCAAGATGTTAATGACTAATGTTTTAATCCTGTGGGTCTATCCTGTTATTTCAAAAGCATGATTTATTTTCCAATGACTGTGTGAAATAAACGTTGGTCTTTTTTGTTTTTAGTTTCTTTTATATTTTTTTGTGTGTTTATTTTTAATATTTTGTTTTGCTTTCCTTGTTTTGTGGACCAATAAAATTACTTTCAAATTTTGAAGTTTGTTTTGTGATATTTTTTTTCATGCTATGGATTTCAACCGCTGCAGCTGAAATAGTTTGGGCCTAAACCATCAAGTGTGATTTGTCTCTAAGCTCTTTCCTGGTGTGTATGCATGAAATGTTTAGTCACCAGAAAAGGAAGGACAAAGCGGTAAGTATTGTTTCCTAGAATTGATGTCCAGACTGACTTTTTTAAGCACATGTGCAAGATGTAGGAAAACCTGCAAACAGGGCCTGTTTGGAGGGGGGGTGGTGTATTGGTGGACAGGCTTGAAGTGCTGATTTACAGCGCTGTGCTTGAAACTAGCACAAGACAATCCTATTCTAATTGTGGGTTGTTTGAGGGAAGCCAATTGAGTGTTAGAACCCCTGCTAGTGTTTTTAGGTTGGGCTTTGTGTCCCTTTTCTTAAAATTGGCTTCACTTCCTGTCACACAGCTGAACAGGAAGTGAGGTTAAAACTCTACCAATGGTCTTTTCTTCGGGACACAGGTCAATCTAACTAGTGTCCCCATTAAGCAAATTGCACTGCTGTGTACACCCCAAATGATTAGTTACTTTGGGGTTTAGTAAAGGCAAAGCCGCTCTGCAGTAGAAGCGTAGGCAATGAAAATCAGAAGGGAAGCACTGATGGTTTTAACTTCCAATCCCGCCAAGTTTATATTTTTCTTCCTTGCTTGTCCACTGGATTTGCCTTTAGTAAATGGACCCCAAAGTCCAAGATCTATACTAATTTGGGGTGTACACAGCAAAATGCAAGGTCTTATCAGTATTTCTGTGTGATAAATATCAAAGAGACTTTTTGTTTTCTGCTGTATGACCAGCAGTAGGGTGTGCCAGACTCCATAGATAGGTTCCTGTGTTGTGAAGTTAGACGCCCAAGTGGCCAGGGTTTATTTTATGTTTTGTTTTGTTTAGGCTGTTTTGATGCTTGCACTTGTTTCCAGCAATATGGAAGAATAAACCATAATCTTTGTTTTCAACCGTCCTCGACTGCCTCTCTGTATATTTCAGCGTGTAGTGAACCCATCCAGGAAGTCACACACACCCGCTACCGAGCCAATCCCTCACACATGGTGGAGTGCCGCGGGCAGTTAAAGTAAACCCAAAATGGAGGAGATACTGAAACAGCTGGCTATAGCAAATGCAAATCAACAGCAGACAAATGCAGGTTTGCAGCGGAGTCTTGCAACTCAACAGGCTCACCAAGAGAACCTTGCAGCTCACCAAAAGAATATTGCAGGCTTGGAACAGAGACACCAGCAGCAAATGGAGGCCAGCGTGAAACAGCTTCAAAGACAGCAGACCGAGGCTGGGAGTCAGGCCAGTAACATACTGACTTTTTGGGTAAGCCACTTATTGCCAAAGATGACTGCAGATGATGACCCTGAGATGTTTCTGACCACGTTTGAGAGAACAGCAGAAAAAGAGAGTTGGCCTAAAGAACAGTGGGCTGGACAAGTGGCCCCCCTATTATCTGGAGAAGCCCAAAATGCATATTTTGATTTGGAGTTTGCAGATGCAAAAAACTATGATTGGTTAAAAGATGAAATATTGGCACGTTTGGTGTAACCCTGGATGTCCGTGCTCAGCGGGTACACAATTGGAGTTATCAGCTAAGGAAGCCACCTCGGTCGCAAATGTATGACCTCATTCATTTGGCTAGGAAATGGCTGCAGCCAGAAACTCTGTCCGGACCAAAAATTTTGGAGCGAGTAGTCATGGACAAATTTCTTAGGTCTCTTCCTAACACCCTGCAGAAATGGGTAGGCCATGGTGGTCCGGAAACCGCAGACAAACTAGTAGACCTGGTCGAAAGGTACCTAGCAACAGAGAATTTGTCCTCTTCACCCTAAGACGCACAGACTTTCCACCCCAAGACCAGATCCTCCCCACCTATAGGTAAGACTGCATCAAGGGATCCCCATCCCTTGATGCAGTCAAGAAGTGCAGTGCAGTGGAGAGAAGGACCAAAGAGCAACTAGAGGTATTATCGGGACTACTTCTAATGTTTGGCAAGAGCAGCCTGGAAGACCCATCCCACAGGAGAGGACCAGAAGGTTGATTTGTTTCCGTTGCCGGGAAGAGGGACATGGAGCAGCGGTTTGCCCAGCGGTTGATGAACCCATGCAGTGTGACTTTCTGACAGAGAGACGACATGCACTGCAGTAAAGGGTAGTGAGAAACCTTTATGTAGAATTTGCTTAGATGGTAAAGATGTTGTGGTATTGTTGGATTCAGGTAGCCTGGTCACCCTAGTGAAAAGTGATCGAGTGGTGGAAAAAACCTTACATCCTAGGAAAATGGCTGTAATTTGTGTACATGGGGACACTCGAGAATATCCGGTGACTACGGTTTCCTTTGAAACCTCCCTCGGTAACTTGTGTCACCAAGTGGGTTTAGTTCATCAACTGCCACATGACGCCATTGTGGGAAGGGATTTCCCAAAGTTCTGGGAGCTCTGGGATTGCCCAGATTCCCCAGTAGGTGGTTCTTCTGAGCCTGAAACATCTACTCCAGATTCCTCTAACTGTGAGGATTCTCCTGAGTTTCCGTTCTCAGTCTTAGCAGGGGAAACACCAGTCCCTAGGGAGGAGCCTGCTACCTCAGAAGAGGAACGGCAGCCAATAGGGTTTTACCTTGAGGTGCACAGAGACAATTTTATCACTGAGCAATTGAGGGACCCCACATTGCTAAGAGCCCGGGAGAATGTAGTGAAGATAGATGGGGAGTTAGTTAACCCTAATGAGAGGGTTGTCCTCCCTTACTTCATTATTGAAAGGGACCTGTTATATTGAGTGTCAGAGGATAGAGGAGACCATTGAGCAACTGGTAGTACCTAAACTGTACCGCAAGATGGTTTTGGAACTGGCCCATGGGCACATTCTTGAGGGACATTTGGGAGCAGAAAAAACCCAGGAGAGAATCACCCAGAGGTTTTATTGGCCTGGGATCACTAAGGAAGTGGAAGTGTACTGCTCTTCCTGTCCAGTGTGTCAGATTACTGCACCCATGCCCCATTTTCATAGTCAGTTGGTACCCCTCCCCATTATTGAGGTCCATTTTGAGAAGATCGCCATGGACTTGGTTGGCCCCTTACTGAAGTCCACTAGAGGGCACCAGCACATCTTGGTAATAATGGACTATGCCACCCGTTACCCAGAAGCGATTCCTTTCCTTTCCGAAACATCTCTGCAAAAACCATTGCCAAAGAGTTAGGCGGCGTACACACGACAGAGGTTCTCGCTGGAAACCAGCGAGAACCTCGCTGGGAGCTGCATTCCAGCGAGAACCTCGGCCGTGTGTACGATCCTGGCTTGCCCCGCCCGTCGGGAATCCCGTCGAGCGAATAGAGAGCACGCTCTCTTTTTGCTCGACGGCCCGCCTGGATGAATTATAAAATTAGCCAACCGGGAAGACGAAAACCTGAGCAGATATATCACGTGAACTTGTTGAAACCATGGAAGAATAGAGAGTCCTTGGTCGCTGAGTCTACCCGATTTTCTGCTCCATTTAACCTGGCTGTCCCTGAAGTTGGGATAGCGAAGACTCTGTTCAAAACTCAGCGACAGGAAGCTAAAGAAATTGTTCTCCGTAATAGGGAGAAGTTTTTAGATATGCCAGGTTGGGTCTCTGGGGTTGACCATGACATTATCACCACACCAGGGGAGAAGGTCAAGTTGAAGCCTCATAGAATTCCAGAAGCCCGGCGAGAGGCAATTCGCCAGGAAGTAAAAAAAATGCTGGGGGGGGGGGGGGGGGTAGAAGAGTCAAATAGTGATTGGTCCAGTCCCATTGTCAAACCAGATGGAAGTTGGCGGTTTTGTAATGACTTTCGCCGCCTAAATAAAATCACTACGTTTGACACCTATCCTATGCCCCTCAATAAGCCGATTGATCACCTAGGCATGGCCCGGTACATGACGACGTTAGACCTGACCAAGGGTTATTGGCAAATTCCTCTCTCAGGCAAAAAACAGCATTTGTATTTCCAGACGGGTCTTTCCAATATCGGAGGATGCCTTTTGGTTTACAGAATGCTCCTGCCACAATTTAATGCACCATGGATAAGACCCTTCAGCCTCATGAAGCCTATGCTGCTGTATACCTCGATGATATGGTCATCCACAGTGAGGATTGGGAATCACACTTGCCAAAAGTTCAGGCTGTGTTGGATTCCATCTGGAAAGCCGGGTTTACAGCCAATCCAAAAAAATGTACCGTTGGGCTAGAAGAGGCGAAGTATCTGGGGTATACCATTGGAAGAGGTCTAATCAATCCCCAAATAAACAAAGTTGAGGCTATTCAGTATTGGCCACGTCCCACCAACAAGAAACAAGTTTGTGCATTTTTGGGGCTCGTGGGTTATTATCACCGCTTTATCCCCCATTTTGCCCCACAGGCTGTTCCCCTGACCAATTTTACCAAAGGGAAGGAGTCTGACATGACCAAATGGACTCCTGAAGCAGAAGCAGCTTTTCAGGCTTTAAAACAGGCCTTATGTAGTCAGACAGTTTTAAAATTGCCTGATTTTTCACAGGACTTTGTGGTTCAGACAGATGCGTCAAATGTGGGGTTAGGAGCTGTATTGTCCCAGGTTATCAAAGGGGAGGAACACCCTGTTATGTACCTCAGCCGAAAGTTGAAGGCCCATGAGGAGAATTATGCCACCATTGAGAAAGAGTGTTTGGAGGTGAAATGGGCTTTGGATTCTCTCCGGTACTATCTCGTGGGTAGACAGTTTGAACTGGTGACGGATTATGCCCCGTTGAAGTGGATGGCACAGAACAAGGAGACCAATAGGAGAATAAATAGGTGGTTCCTGGCCCTTCAGGAATTTAGTTTTGTGGTAACGCATCGCCCCGGTATTAAAATTGGGAATGCAGATATGTTGTCCTGAGTGCATGCGTGCCTGGCAATCTGTGTCCCAAACCTAGGGTTGAAACAAGAGGGGGGTATGCGACAGGAAGTCAGGCAAATCTCTGGGTGTTGTCACAGACGGGAGATACATTTCTTTTCTGCCTTGTTTAGACAATTCACCAATTACTATCAGGTGTCGGCTACAGAGGTAGCCAGAAAGGTTTAGGGCGTTGGAAAACTTCAGCTGTTCAGAGGCAATTAAGGTCTCTATAAATCATCCAGAGGATGACTACTGATTGCTGCATCCTTAGGCCTTTGATTTAAGGAGAGCAGTGGGCTGAAAAAGACTTCTGAAGGTGAGGTCGTATCAGTATTTCTGTAGAGACTTTTTGTTTTCTGCTGTATGACAAGCAGTGTCTGCCCAGCAGTAGGCTGTGCCAGACTCCATAGGTAGGTTCCTGTGTTATGAAGGTAGCTGCCCCAAGTGGCAAGGGTTTATTTTATGTTTTGTTTTGTTTATGCTGTTTTGATGCTTGCACTTGTTTCCAACAATATGGAAGAATAAACCATATCCTTTGTTTTCAACCATCCTCAACTGCCTTTCTGTATAGTTAAGCGTGTAGTGAACCCATCCAGGGAGTCACACAAACACGCTACCGAGCCAATCCCTCACAATACATAACATATGTATCGCCACCATAGTGTTTGTGATTGTATTTGTAGATTGTTATTTAACCACTTAAGGACCTGCTCATGTGTATATATACGTCCTTTTTTTAAAGATGGATATCTCGGTAACGGCAGCAGCTGCTGCCACAACCGAGGTATCCATCTTTAGCATGAGCGGTCCTGTAAACGATAAAAGCGGTCTCCGCAGTGGATTTGCCGCGAGATCGCCGTTATCGGAGTCGTCGGTAGCGGCAGAGGCGATCTGGTCCTGCTGCCTGCTGTGAGGGGATGCAAGTGAGGGCAAGATGGCCCCCACCCGTCCCCATAGCACTGCAAGGCGGAAGTCTAAATATGAGATCTGAGGTCTTTTTGACCCCAGATCTCATTGTTAAGAGGACCTGACATGCTTTTTTATATTACACGGGATGTTTACATTTCTTGTAATAGGAATAAAAGTGGAATAAAAGTGATGATTTTTTTTCAGTGTAAAAAATAATATAAATAAAAAGAAATAAGAAAAATAATTTTTTAAAGTGTCCCGTCCCGACGAGCTTGTGCGCAGAAGCGAACGCATACCTGAGTAGTGCCCGCATATGAAAACGGTGTTCAAACTACACAAGTGAGGTATCACCGCAATCGTTAGAGCTCAAAAGATGCAACCTATAGAATTTTTTAAATGTCGCCTATCGAGATTTTTAAGGGTAAAAGTTTGACACAATGCGCAATTTTTAAGTTGGGTATCATTTTACTCAGCGTAACATTATCTTTCACAATATATAAAACAAACTGGGCCAAATTTATTGCTGTCTTCGTTTTTTAATTAAAAGTGAATTTTTTCCAAAAAAAGTGACCGCTATGCAAATACGGTTTGACAAAAAGTATTGCAATGACCGCTATTTTATTCTCTAGAGTGTTAGAAAAAAAATATGTAATGTTTGGGGGTTTTCAGTAATTTTCTAGCAAAAAAACTGTTTTAGTCTTGCAAACACCAAATCTGAAAAAAACCTAAGGTCCTTAAGTGGTTAATTGTAGTTTATCTTCCCCCCGCTTCCTGACCCAACCCTCCTCCCACCCCTGGCCCATCTAGGCCTACCCCCGGGGTTGTACCTATGGCCTTACTACTCTTCACCAGTGTTGCTCATCTTACTTTAAAAAAGTAATTAGTTACAGTTAAAAATTACTTCTCCGAAGAAGTAATTGCGTTAGTGACTCAGTTACTACATTGAAAAAGTAATTAGTTACTCAGCAAAGTAACTGACTTTTTTTATACGATTAATCAAATTTAACTTTTTCAGGCATAATTAAACAAATCAGCAAGTTAAACAGGTTAACCCGGCAAATTGAGAGGTTCACTGCTTTATTTAGCTTAGGCACTCTAAGCATGAATGGAAAGAATAGAAAACCTGTTATAGTCTGAAATGTTGCCGTTCCACCCTCAATTTATCTGCTCTGGTCAGTTGAACAGGTTAAGCAGGCTTAGGCGAGTTCAGCAACTATGCACTTTCTAAAAGGTTAAGCAGATCCGTCCTAGTGAGAAATGTAATAATTTCCGAGGGATTGAGCAAATTATGCAGATTCGGCATATTTATATAGTTTGATGATTTCCACAGATTTAGGCAACTTTAAGCAGGTTAGACAGGTATACAAGTGTAGCAGTTAAGCAGATTATGCAGAATAGGCAGGTTAGGCAGGTTAGGAAGATAGGAGGTTTTGCTGCTGAGAGAGGCTTAAGCAGTTTTAGTAGAAAAGTCAGCTGTCTGAAGAAAAAAAAAAAAAAAAAGAGAACACGGTCCAGCAGTCAGCTAACAAGTTACAGACTAAAGTAGGGTGACCAGACATCCCCAGTTTCAGAGGACAGTCCCCTGATTGATGACACTGTCCCCGGACCAAGTCTGTCCCTGGTTTTGTACCCAGATTGGATTTAATAAGTGGCAGGGGCAATTTCAAACACAGTCAGTGCAGAATTAAAATAAAAAAAATAGAATTACACCCTGCGCTTCGTAGTGCTTTCTAGCATACGGGGGTTGTATTTTCCCATTATCTGTGCCCCTTTCTGATGATCATGTGCTGGTCGGAGCGGAGGGAATATTTCTTCATTTTCGGGCGCATGCCCATTCAGCTCCACTCGCATGTTCTTCTGCCTTGGCTCAAATCCTGGCCAGCCACCTGCCTATCTCCTTGCCTTCCCTGGCGGAGTGATCTTCCTCCGCTCCCCATCCAGTAGTAGCCGGGGCCCGGAGAGTAAGACTTGACAGGCTTTGAGGCGGGCGGCGATGGGCAGAGAGTCGCTGATTGTTGCCATTACTAGTAAAGAAAAATATGTCCCCGGATTTCATTTTAAAAATCTGGTCACCTTAGACTAAAGGTACATTTGCAGGAGTGAAGGCAGACTCTCTCCCTATTAATGATAGGGTAAAAATCATACCCTTACTTTCACTTTAGATGGTTTCAGTGAGTGCTCTTCGTCTGAATGTCTCTGTGCTGGCTGCAGTAGTGTCTCCATGTGCGGGGAGTCTACTATTCACTGCCTCTGGTTCTGGTCTGTGTCTCCCCGCTGTTCAGTGTCTTGCTGATTTCAGACACAGGCTGCGGGCTGCTCTCACCAGCCGTCACAGCTCCACACAGCTCAACAGGACTACCGTCCACCCCCGCACAAAGGCAGCTCAACACTGACTTCTTAACTCTCAGTGCCAGCCAGCGCTACGGATCGTGCACTAGCCGGCTTACAGGCATGTCAGGGAGACAAAATGTGTCCGGGTTCGGGGGGGAGCGGGGATGCACGAGTGAGAGAGCCGGCACTACTGTATTACCTCATGCCGCTGGAGGGTGGATCTCCGAGCCTCAGCAGCGACACCTGACCTGCATCTGCATCAGGCTCCCTCTGATTACTCTGCTGCCATCTAGTGGCGGTAGATGTAATTGTAATCAGTTAGATTACTCGTTACCCTCAGAAGTGGCTGCGTTAGTTAACAGCGTTTATTTAAATGCCACTACTGACAACACTGCTCTTCACACTACTCCATTTCTCTCTCACATACCTCCCTATGTCACCCTCACCCATTTGCTCCTTCCTTCTACCATACATCTATACTCCTTTTACCCCCCCCCCTCCTCACTCTCCCCCCCTTTAATAATTTCACATTCCTACTTTGGTGCTTCATTACTTGTTCCGTGCTTCTTTTTGTGCTTATTCAACTAATTCCTTCTTCCCCTGACCTTTTTGTGTTAACAACCGTTCTTTTAAACCATCCATACTCTCATACTGCTACTACGTTGTGCAACTTTGTGCATTTTATAAATTTTTGTGCATTATTCATTATGAGAGAGAAAAAAAAAATAAGTATATATACGCGTCCCTGCTTTTGCAAGGGTCGGGGTCCGATTGGGACCCCCCCCTCCTCCACTACATGTGGCGGTCGGAAACCCGCGGGGAGCGATCCGGGACGAGGACGCGGCTATTCGTCTCTAGCCGCCCGCTCGCGATTGCTCCCCGGAGCTGAAGAACAGGGAGAGCCGTATGTAAACACGGCTTCACTGTGGCGGCTGCATCGATCGAGTGATACCTTTTATAGGGAGACTCGATCGATGATGTCAGACCTACAGCCACACCCCCCTACAGTTGATAATACAAACTAGGTGAACCCTAAATCCTACAGCACCCCCTGTGGTTAACTCCCAAACTGCAACTGTCATTTTCACAATAAACAATACAATTTAAATGCATTTTTTGCTGTGAAAATGACAATGATCCCAAAAATGTGTCAAAATTGTCCGAAGTGTCCGCCATAATGTCGCAGTCACGAAAAAAATCGGCGCCATTTGTAGTAAATTTTTTTTAAATAAAATAAAACTATCCCCTATTTTGTAAACGCTATAAATTTTGCGCAAACCAATCGATAAATGCTTATTGCGATTTTTTTTACCAAAAATAGGTAGAATACGTATCGGCCTAAACTGAGGAAAAAAATACATTTTATATATGTTTTTGGGGGATATTTATTATAGCAAAAAGTAAAAAAAATATTGAATTCACCAAAAGAAAGCTCTATTTGTGGGGAAAAAAGGATGCCAATTTTGTTTGGGAGCCACATCACACGACCGCGCAATTGTCTGTTAAAGCGACGCAGTGCCGAATTGTAAAAACGCCTCTGGGCATTTAGCAGCATATTGGTCCGGGGCTTAAGTGGTTAATGAGTAGTGGCCTGGAATGTTTATTTGCCAGCTGGGGTTTAAAGGGGGTTCGATGTGCCCACTCAATGCCAAAAAATGGTGAAAAGGATGTGCCCCCGAAAACCTCCCTAAACCATCCCTCCAAAAATGCTATAGCATTAGCTCCCTCACTCTGTTCAGGCATGCCTAGTATCCTAACGTTGTTTCTACGATTTCTGTTTTCTAATTTGTCGATTCTTGCATATCCATCTGTTTCTTCATATCAGTAATTACTTGTTTAACCACTTAAGGACCGGACCAATACACTGCTAAATGACCCAAGGGGTTTTTACAATTCGGCACTGCGTCGCTTTAACAGACATTTGCGCGGTTGTGTGACGTGGCTCCCAAACAAATTTTGCGTCCTTTTCTTCCCACAAATAGAGCTTTCTTTTGGTGGTATTTGATCGCCTCTGCGATTTTAATTATTTTTGCTACATTTTAAAAAAAAAAAACAATATTTTTTACTTTTTGTTATAAGAAAAATCAAATAAACTAAATTTTAGTCAAACATTGAGGCCAAAATTTATTTAGCCACACGTCTTTAGTAAAAAAAAATAAAAATAAAAAAAATAGTGATATTGGTGACAAAAGTCCAATAAGCAATCAACAATATGATTGATTCATGTGTGGGTAAAAACCCAAAGTCCCATAGGAGTTTCCAACTAGTTTGTATTCCTCCCTGAACACTCTGATGCTTGAACCGATCCAAACAGCAAACTATAATCCTTCTGCAAGTAAGTGAATGGCCGCTTACCAGATCCAGAAGAAATGAAGGCACCGTACAGATCACTCGCTGGCGGGATCGGGATGCTCACACTGGCTCCTCTTCTCCCTCAGCTTATTGCAAGGATCGTGTGATCTCCAGGCAGATTAGTTGGTGTTGGGATCCGCGTACAAGGAAGATATTTAAAGATGGCATTGGTGGAAAGAAAAAAAAGGCTTCATAGTGCAATGATGTATTAAAGGGCGCTTTATTCCACTTGATTGAAATCACTGACATCAATAAAACCAGCCTTTGTAAGTCAAGGTAAAGGATTCCGGTAAAAAAGTTTAAAACCAGCGTCAGTTGAAACTGATCAGCTGGAAGTGTGGTGACGTCAGCTACTGATGACGCGCATTGGCTGGGAGCGGCGGTCCTTAAGGAGTTAAGGGGAGATAGATCATCTTCCACTGTACTGACTCTCTCCTCCAGCACAGCAATTTTTTCCACCGTCTTACTCACCCTATCCCCCATTGAGAGAAGCTCGCCCTTGATGCCCTTAAGCTCTGCATCCAGACCAGTTATTGAGTCTCTACAGGCATTAATAGCATGCAACAAATCCCTCAACGTAGGCTCCTCCTCCCCTCCTATGTATGCTCCCTCCATTGGTCTTAACTGTCTCAGCAGGGGGTAATACAGCAACTACAGCAGTTACAGTATGGATTTTTTCCTCCCCCTGCCATTTTAGTACTCACAGTTTTTTTGTATTGAGCTTCACAGCAATGGATGGGCTGGCCAATACCTGGCCCCTGCCCTGGCTTTTCCGATCTGCTGCTGATCCTGCTTGGGCTGGTTGCTGAGGGTCCCCTTTGCTGGTGATAGGGTGGTTCGGGCAAAGCGTTCCAGCGTTCCAGCTTTGCCGTCGCTGCCACTGCTGCCTGACTTTGCGCAGACCGGGTGTTCTTAATCCCTTCCTGGGGTGGTTGTGCTGCCTGACTCTTTGTAGAGCAGGTGCCTTGGGTTCCTTGAATTGCTTCTTGGGCTGGATAATGCTGGGCTGATTGCTCTTCTTCTCCATGCTTTTTGGACATATTAGTGTCCCAGCTGCTAGTAAATCAGGAAGGCCCAAAAAAAAGGGGGGGGCAATTATTAGCCTGCGATTCAAAAAAGTATATCGCTAGAATATGGATGCAAACCTCCCAGCCATATCTTATGGGGTAGACAGTGTCACACGTGGGCAAGTCTTCCAGGGCTGTTTTTATCATATGGGGCTGGGCTGTATCTCAACCTCTTGTTAGAAAGGATCCTAAGAGCTCATGGATGAGTGATAATAGCAGGATGCAGTATTAATGCTGATTATTTTTCCCCCCACTTCTGTGTATTATGCATCCAGCTATTTGTCCATATAGGACGCAAAGAGTGCTCAAGGGTGAACCAACAGTCTCCTCTCCCCTTTGCGGGGATGTTTACATGCTCACGCTCATGGGTGTCCGCTGAAATTTTTTCAGGGGGGGGGGGGGGGGGCGCTTCGGAAGCGGTGATACACAGTTGCATTTAACCCTTTCTTTGACTGCTAGCAGGGGGTTAAATACGTGCCTCCCCCCCCACGTTAAAATTTAAAAACACCCGACTGTCTCCCCTGCATCTTTTAATATCTCTTTGTCACTACTGTGTACCCCCTCTCCGACTCCTTTACATTACACAGCACCCTGCACCTCTGGCCCCCTTTACATTACACAGCACCCTGCACCTCTGGCTCCCTTTACATTACACAGCACCCTGCACCTCTGGCCCCCTTTACATTACACAGCACCCTGCACCTCTGGGCCCCTTTACATTACACAGCACCCTGCACCTCTGGCCCCCTTTACATTACACAGCACCCTGCACGTGCATAGTTGCCAACATTTGAAAAAAAATTCCAGGGACACTTTGCAGCACAGCTATTAATTAATTACCACACTCACTTCCCCGAAGCTCCACCCACTCCGCATAATCTTCGCCTACTAATCTTTTCACTGCTGAACAGTGCAAGTATCAATATTTGAACTATAAACACATAGCTAGTGCTATTAGCAATGTGTTTAAGTTAAACAAAAGTCAAGAAACATTTCTCCATTGACATGAAGGTCAGATCACTACACTGGGTTCCCCCCTTACATCAGAGTCTGCAGGGATCCCCCTTACAGTGAAATGGAACTCTTACGTAAAGGGGAACGCTGCAGATCATGATATAAGGGGGAACTCTGATATAAGGTGGTCTCTGGTCACCAGAACCTTCCCTTACATCAGAGTCCACTGCATTCCCTTTACATCAGAGTTCCCCTTTACATCAAGACCTGCAGAATTACCCTTTCACTCTGATGTAAAGGGGAATGCCAGGAACTCTGATGTGGTAGCCACTCTTGTGACCAGAGACCACCTTCCGAAGAGTGAATACACTAAGGTAAGGGGAGTTACTAATATAGGGGAAACCTTTATATCAGTGCCCCTTACATTATTTATTCACTCCCCTGCGGGCAGGAGATGGGATGGTCAGAGGCTCAGGGCAGGAGATGGGATGGTCAGAGGCTCAGGGCAGGAGATGGGATGGTCAGAGGCTCAGGGCAGGAGGTGGGATGGTCAGAGGCTCAGGGCAGGAGGTGGGATGGGCAGAGGCTCAGGGCAGGAGGTGGGAAGGGCAGAGAGGCTCAGGGCAGGAGGTGGGATGGTCAGAGGCTCAAGGCAGGAGGTGGGATGGTCAGAGGCTCAGGGCAGGAGGTGGGAAGGACAGGGAGGCTCAGGGCAGGAGGTGGGATGGTCAGAGGCTCAGGGCAGGAGGTGGGATGGTCAGAGGCTCAGGGCAGGAGGTGGGAAGGGCAGGGAGGCTCAGGGCAGGAGGTGGGATGGGCAGAGGCTCAGGGCAGGAGGTTGGATGGGCAGAGGCTCAGGGCAGGAGGTGGGAAGGGCAGGGAGGCTCAGGGCAGGAGGTGGGATGGTCAGAGGCTCAGGGCAGGAGGTGGGATGGTCAGAGGCTCAGGGCAGAAGGTGGGATGGTCAGAGGCCCAGGGCAGGAGGTGGGAAGGACAGGGAGGCTCAGGGCAGGGGGTGGGATGGTCAGAGGCTCAGGGCAGGAGGTGGGATGGTCAGAGGCTCAGGGCAGGAGGTGGGAATGGCAGGAAGGCTCAGGGCAGGAGGTGGGATGGTCAGAGGCTCAGGGCAGGAGGTGGGAAGGGCAGGGAGGCTCAGGGCAGGAAGTGGGAAGGGCAGGAGGTGGGATGGTCAGAGGCTCAGGGCAGGAGGTGGGAAGGGCAGGGAGGCTCAGGGCAGGAGGTGGGAAGGGCAGGGAGGCTCAGGGCAGGAGGTGGGATGGTCAGAGGCTCAGGGCAGGAGGTGGGAAGGGCAGGGAGGCTCAGGGCAGGAGGTGGGATGGTCAGAGGCTCAGGCAGTCCAGAGTGCATCACTCCAGTCCAAGTTTGCAGCTGTGCTCTACAGTGTGCTGGTATGGAGTGTCAGTGCGATAGGTACCTGTACTGATCCATCATCCCCGGATCTCAGGTGATTCTCCTTCCCCCTGGGCTCTCACAACTCCCCAATCAGCCCCCAGGAAACAGCATGACACGACCTGTCCCAGCCAGGGGCTGCCACCTAAACACACGCCCCCTTAAAACATTTTACCCAATCACAGAACAAAGGACGTGTAGCCACGCCTTCAGAAGTGAGAATAAGCTTCCTCCGGATCCCTGCAGACGTGACAGTCCCTGGCTGCTCTATACAGAGTGCTGTGTGATGGGAAGGGCTTCCTCGTACACGCGGCCATTATTTTTATGGGCACTGCTGCCCATATAACGGACTTTACAGGACAGCCCGAAAACGGGCTCAAATGCCTTCCCCACTAGCCGGGACAAGTCCCGGCAAGCTAAATTAGCCGGGACTAGGTCCTATTTGACGGGACTGTCCCGTTAAAAACGGGACAGTTGTCAGGTATGCAAGTGTCTTCTCCTACGATCCTAGGGGGGGGGGCAAACGACCCCCGTTGCCCTATGGAATCGGACGCCCATGCTCAAGCTTACACTCGCTTAGAGAGTAAGCGTGCAGAGAGACACAGAGACACGGCAGCTCTCACATGCACACAAGATCTCGCAGGATTTCGTGGGATCTCGGGCAGCTCCGTGGTTTCGGGTAGCTCAGTGCACCCCTCGATCCTCCACTCGATGAAGTCCATTCCCGGTCTCCTCCAGCCCCAAAACCACTAATCAATCCGACCCAGTCAAGTGGTGGATTCTAACCAGCCAGGGCCAGCACACACCAGCTCAGTGGCACAAAGTACTCCAGGTAAGGGCTGCATGAAGTTCATACATTAGGCTTGGACTGCCCAAATAACAGGGAGTATACTGCTGCCCAAATATACATTATGGTAATTCAAGGTCTCGACTTCTGGGGGAAAAAGATCCAGGTTTGGATGCGCTGTCTCGGCATGATTTTCAGCCAGATAGGGGGGGGGGGTGGAGGCTCTCACACACTCACTCAAAACTCATGTTCGACTACTCAAACATTGCCTGTTCATCCGTTCCGCGAACAGCGAACAATTTGGGGTGTTCGCGGCAAATTCGAAAAGCCGTGGAACACCCTGTAAAAGTCTATCGGAGAAATCTAAAGTGCTAATTTTAAAGGCTTAAATGCAAGTTATTGTCATAAAAAGTGTTTGGGGACCTGGGTCCTGCCCCAGGGGACATGTATTGTAATGCAAAAAAAGTTTTAAAAACTGCCCTTTTTTCGGGAGCAGTGATTTTAATAAGTCCTTAAAGTGAAACAATAAAAGTGAAATATTCCTTTAAATTTCATATAGTATGTATATGTATGTGTATAGTATGCCTGTAAAGAAGCACATGTGTCATGGATCTGCCACCTAAGAGTTAATGGTGCAGACTGATTTCAGTGATTGACAACAGGCTGCCTTATTTAAACACCTCAGCAGCACAGTGTCTTTGCTGCCTGATCTGCAGTTCTTACCTGACTTCCTGTGATCTGACCTGTTTCCTGTTTCCTGTGTTTGACCCGGCTTGTTGACTACGATTGATCTCTGCTATCCTGATCCCGGCCTGCCTTGTGACCACGCTCAGCTCTAGACTGCTTGATTTCCCGTTGCCGAACTTGCCTGTATACTGACCGTTCTCTGCCAGTCGTTTATACCTACAGTATATCTGATCGTCTGTTACCAAACCCAGCTTGTCTGACTACGTATTCAGTGTCTCCCCAGCCAGTGCATCCACCAGCCAGCTTCCTGTTTCCTGCTGCACCTGCTGAACCGACAAGACCCAAGACGAACCAGGCACCCATACACCGCCAGGCTCTTGTGGCCACTGTTGCAACATCGGTGGCCCTTGAGCCGGGGTTGTACGAGAAGCCTTCCTACTACACGTCAGGCTCATCTGGCAGGTACGTAACAGTATCAGGCAGCCATGTCTGAGCCTGCTAGTGGGAAATCGGCCATGGATGACGTCTGCCACCACCTTGCAGCCCTCACCCAAGCAGTCAAATCTCTACAGGAGGGTTATACGCAACTGGAACAACGTGTACAGACTCTAGCTACACCAACAAGCACTGCTGTCCCTTCTGTCTCGGGGACTGCCACTGCAGCAACCTCATTAGTGATGCCACCCCCTGAACCCAGAGTTCCAGCACCACAGAGATTTTCAGGTGACCAGGGAA
The DNA here is from genome assembly GCA_029574335.1 of Rana kukunoris. NCBI lineage: Eukaryota > Metazoa > Chordata > Amphibia > Anura > Ranidae > Rana > Rana kukunoris. Next base: position 391,898,886 of record CM056052.1, read on the forward strand.
AGTTTCGAACCTTCCGCAACGCATGTGAACTGTACTTCGCCCTACAACCTCAAACTTTTTCCCTTGAAATTACTAAAGTGGGGTTCATTATATCACTGCTTCAGGGTGAGCCCCAGTCCTGGGCTCATCGTATGTTGGAAAAGAACGATGTATTGCTACAGTCCCTGTCCGCCTTCTTCGGTGCAATGGCCGAATTATACGACGACCCGCAACGAACCACCACAGCAAAGGCTGCCCTTTATGCCCTTTATGCACTCCAGCAAGGCCGCAGAACAGCTGAAGATTATGTCACAGACTTTCGACGCTGGAGTGCAGACACACAGTGGAATGACGCAGCCCTGCGACACCAGTTCCGCTTGGGGTTATCGGAGGGTCTGAAAGACGAATTGGCACGTTTTGGGGGCCCAAATACCCTGGAGGCCATTATCACACTTGGCCATCCAAATTGACCGCCGGCTCCGTGAGCGACGATCCAAAAGATCAGCCCAGCAGCCACGTCCAGTATGGATGATGCCCCGGATCCCAGCTCCTACTCACTCCGCACCTGCTAGCTTCACCCCAGTTCAGCCCGCTCCTGTCGCTACTGCTACCGACGCTCCAGAGCCTATGCAAATCAGCCTAATACGCCCCTCTCTGTCTCCAGAAGAACGCCTGCACCGACGACAAAATAACCTTTGCCTGTACTGTGGGGTGCACTATGGGCGTTCCTTTCTAACCAAGACACGTAAGCGGCGGATGATTTTTTCAGTTAAAAACTTTTTTTTGCCTACCAATGCTACCAACCTAACCCTTCCCATTTCTTTCCAGCTGCTAGAAAGGGAAGTGACAGTTACCGCAATCATTGATTCCGGGGCCTGCAGTTGCTTCATTGATCTAACCTTTGCAACACAACAACGCATTCCCTTGAGACCTAAAGCACAAGGACTTTCTGTTTTTCTAGCTGACGGGTCATGTATCAAGTCTGGACCTGTGACACAAGAGACATTTCCCTTACCCGTGTTGGCTCCCTCTCAACATAAGGAATTCCTAAGCCTTGATGTCCTCTCCTCCCCGCTATTCCCTGATATTCTGGGCCTACCCTGGCTGAAGGCGCATAATCCGCAAATTGACTGGGCCACAGGGAGAATCAACTTCCACTCAGCCTATTGCCAGGAGCACTGCCTACCAAGGCCCCCAGTTCCTTCTACAACACTATTTTGTGTGGACTCTGAGTCTGAAGTGCGGAAAGTTGTACCTGAACACTACCATGAGTTCCTGGATGTCTTTAGTAAGCGAGGGGCTGACATTCTTCCCCCGCATCGGCCATACGATTGCCAAATTGAACTGCTTCCTGGGTCCGAAATCCCCTTCGGTAGAATCTTCCCCCTCGCTGAACGAGAACAGGAGGCACTAAAAGAATACATCCAAGAAAACTTGGAAAAGGGGTTCATCCGACCCTCTACCACTCCAGCAGGAGCTGGAATATTTTTTGTTGAAAAAAGACCACTCCCTACGACTTTGTGTGGACTATCGGGAGCTCAACAAAATTACAGTTAAAAAACGATATCCTCTCCCTCTAGTACCCAAACTATTTCAGAGACTAAGGTCAGCGACCATTTTCACCAAACTGGATCTACGGGGGGCTTACAATTTAGTCCGCATTCGCCAAGGTGATGAGTGGAAGACAGCCTTTCGCACCTGATTTGGCCACTATGAATACCTAGTGATGCCCTTGCTATGCAATGCTCCGGCCACTTTCCAACATTTTGTTAATGATATATTCAGAGACTTCCTTTGATATATTTTTGATTGTTTACTTAGACGACATTCTGATTTTTTTTCCATTTCTCTAGATTCTCACCGAGGTCATGTCAAAAGGGTGCTAAGCCGACTCTGCCAACACGGACTATATGCTAAAGGTGAAAAATGTGAGTTTGAAAAACGCAGCATCCAATTCCTGGGACTGATAATCTCACCTGAAGGGATTAAGATGGACTCTGAAAAGGTCTCCGCAATCTTAGACTGGCCTGCACCTACCGACAAGAAGCGGGTGCAGCGCTTCGTAGGATTTGCCAACTTTTACAGAAGGTTCATTAAAGGTTTTTCTGCTATCATAACCCCTATAACACAGCTGACTAGACAGAACCTCCGCTTCCATTGGACACCCGAGGCTCAAGCCGCATTTGATACCTTGAAGGGACTGTTTACTTCAGCACCTGTTCTTGGTCACCCGGACCCGTCCCTGCCTTATACACTAGAAGTAGACGCATCTGAAGTCGCTATTGGAGCAGTCATCTTCCAAAGCCAAGGCCTTAGGATCTGATGCATCCAGTAGCTTTTTTTCCTGCAGGCTCTCTCCAGCAGAGAGAAACTATGACGTTGGGGACCGGGAATTGCTGGCCATTAAGGCGGCATTAGAAGAGTGGAGGTACCTCCTAGAGGGAGCAGCGCATCCCATATTGGTCTATACTGACCACAAAAACCTGGAGTATTTGAGGACTGCTAAACGTCTGAAGCCACGTCAAGCACAGTGGGCCCTGTTCTTCTCCCGATTTGTGTTCCACATTACCTACCGGCCGGGCTCGAAGAATGTCAAACCAGATGCACTGTCTAGTATGTTTGATGACCCCCAAGGAACCACCAGTGGCAGATTCCATCTTGTCTGAAAATAACTTCTTGCTTTTACAGGGCAACCGCTTCGACAGACATTCCTAGCCCTCCAGGGGTCACGCTGACACTCCTTCTGCTCAACGGAAGCAAGGTATTTGTACCTGAATGTTTACGCATAACCATTTTGGGTCTGTGCCATGATCATCCCCTAGGAGGTCATTTTGGGGTCCACAAGACGCTTGATCTCCTGAAACGCACATTCTGGTGGCCAGACCTGGAAGAAACCTGTAAGAGGTACGTGAATTCCTGTGTAATCTGCAACTGCAGCAAGGGTACAAGGAACGGAGCTTGGGGTCCACTTTGGCCACTGCCAGTTCCTGACAGACCATGGAAAATGATAGCCATGGATTTTGTTGTGGAACTTCCCCCATCAGAAGGATTCACAGCCATCTTTGTAGTAGTGGACCGATTTTCCAAAATGGCCCATTTCTTGCCTCTGAAGAATACTCCCTCAACCATAGAGACAGCTCAAGTATTTATCAGAGAAATTGTGAGGCTTCACGGGGTCCCTATGAACATTGTCTCCGATCGGGGGGTTCAGTTCACCTCCAGATTCTGGAAAACTCTGTGTGAAGCCCTTAGAATCGAAAGATCCTTGTCCTCTGCCTACCATCCCCAAACCAATGAACAGACAGAGAGGACCAATCAGACATTGGAACAGTATATCCGATGCTTCACTACTTTTGCCAGGATGACTGGGTATCGCTGCTGCCACTGGCGGAGTTCGCCTATAATAATGCCACTCATTCTGCCACAGGTCAGTCACCCTTCTTTGCAAATTATGGTTTTTACCCATCCTTCTTGCCTGACTTTATTCCAGAGACCACAGTTCCTGCTGTCCAAGACACAGCGGATTTCCTAAACCGCAACAATAAGTTGCTTCAAGAAGCAGTTACCAAGGCACAAGCAGCAAGCAAGGCGGCTTTCGACAAGAAAAGGAGGGATGAACTGATTCTCCACCCAGGAGACCAGGTATGGTTGTCTTCTACAAATCTCCGGTTGGCATGTCCCTCAAAGAAACTGGCACCTAAATTTGTGGGACCATTCCCAGTCAAGAGGAAACTTAATGAGGTTGCTTATGAATTATCCTTACCTGATTCACTTAAAATACATCCTGTCTTCCATGTTTCTCTTGAAACCCGCAGTTCCTGACTCTTTTCCAGATAGAGTACTCAAGCTACCAGAACCTGTGACCATCAATGGCGAAGAGGAGTATGAGGTGGAGGCTATCATAGACTGTAGGAGAAGAAGGAATCAGGTACAGTACCTGGTTAAGTGGAAGGGTTATGGCCCGGAGGATATTTCTTGGGAGGTTGAACAGGATGTGCACGCCAGAGACCTGGTTAATGCCTTTTTTCGCAGAAATCCACAGAAGAGAGACAGGTTGGGCACCCGGAGATTGCCCGTAAGGGGGGGGGGCAATGTCATGGATCTGCCACCTAAGAGTTAATGGTGCAGACTGATTTCAGTGATTGACAGGTCTGGTATGGATTTTAAGGGGAACTCCACCCCTAATTTAAAAAAAATGGCTTGGAGTTCCCCCCCAAAAACCATACCAGACCCTTTATGCGACCACGCAACCTGGCAGGCCGCAGGGGGATGAGAGAGCGCCCCCCCTCTCCTGAACTGTACCAGGCCACATTATTGGGAGGATGCTTTGGGGGTCTGTGACCCCTCAAAGCACCATGTCCCCTTGCCCGGTGGTTGTGGGGGTCTGCGGGCAAGGGGCTTATCGGAAATCTGGAATACCCCTTTAACAAAGGGCACCCCCAGATCCCGGCCCCCCTATGTGAATTGGTAATGGCAAATGAGGCGGCTCCCTAAGGCCTCGCACTCACAGGGGTTTTGTGGTTGTCTCATTTGCCTCTGGTCGATTAATGGACGGACCAACAGGCAGGACCAGGGGCTGTCTGTAAAAGCCGTCGGGCACACAAAGCAGCTAAACTGCTCCTTCAGCCCGTGCCGCTCGCCTTGCATCTCCGCTGCTGGCCGGCTGCCTATTCGGGTCAGATGGCGGAAACTATCCTGCCCTTTTGACTTTTTGTGAAGGGGAGCTCCGGTGGATGGATCCCATCCCAGCGCCTGCTTCAGTCTGGTCGGCCGACCGCCCAGAGAGAACATGAGTACACGGCCGTGCCTCCCTCTTGTGTGAATGGATAGAAGGAGCTGCGGGGACAGCTGCACATAGAGGAATTGATCTTTCCATATTCCTCCTGCAGCCGCTGAATAACTGCTTCTTCTACAGGCGTTCATTGGCTGCAGAAAGAATATAGAAAAAAGATCAATTCCTCCATGTGCAGCTGTCCCCACCGCTCCTCCTATCCAGGCACACAGGAGGGTGGCACGGCCGACCGGGTATTCACGTTCTTTCTGGGGGGTCAGTCAGGCTGCAGCAGGCGCTGGGACGGGATCCATCCACTGGAGCTCCTCCTATCCAACTTCATTTTCTGACCCCGTGCTCCCTGGTTCCTCCCAATTCTCCCTGCATACCCCCTCTGTTTCCTGGTTCTCCCCCCAGTGCTCTCTGATCCGCGTGCTCCCTGGCTCCCCCACTGTGCTGTCCAGTACCCCCCACTGCTCCCCAGCTTCCCCATGCCCCCCTGTGATGTCCAGTCCCCCCACTGCTCCCCCCAGCCCCCCATGTGCTGTCCAGTCCCCCCACTGCTCCCCAGCTCCCCCATGCTCTCCACCCTCCATTTTGCTGTCCAGTCATAGTCCCCACACTGCTCTCCACCTCCCCCCAGTGCTCTGTGCTCCCTGGCCCCCCCACAATAATATGCCCCCCACAGTACTCTCTGACCCCCGTGCTCCCTGGCTCCCCACAACAGTGCTCTCCAGCCCCCCAGAGCTCTCTGTTCCCCCCGTGCTCCCTACCCCCCCCCCAGTTCTACCTGCACCCCCAGTGCTCTCTGCCACCTGTGTTGTCCAGTTACCCCCGTGATCTCTCCCCCGTGCTCTCTAGCTCTCCAGCCTCCACAGTGCTCTCCAGCTCCCCCCTTGTGCTTTCCAGACCCAACTCCTGGCTCCCCCCATGCTTGCCACCCCTCCCAGTGCTTTCCAACTCCCCCCACTCCAGCCCCTATTCTCTCTATCACCTCCCCCGCCAGGTTCTCCAATTCCGCCAGTGCTCTCCAGCCTCCCCAGTGCTCTTGCCCCCCACACTCTCACGCCACCCCCCTCTGCTGCTATCAGCCTCACCCCTGTTCTCTTTTCTGGCCCCCACACCCCCAGGCAGCTTTGCTAGGTTCCCCCCTCTTTTTTTCTTTGGCTGTTGCGGGGGTCTCTCAGGCTGGGGAGCGGGGAAGGGACCGCTGCTCAGTGTATATTTTGTCCCAGTCTAGGCCTGTGGGCAAATTGAGCAGCGAGGCTTGCAGGGAACAAAGAGTCCTTAAAGCGGAGGTTCACCCTAAATATAAGATCTCCCATGTGATCCAGCATACTGGCGTCAGCGCCAGTATGCTGTTTTTTTTTTTTTTTTAATCCCACACTTACTGTATTATCCTGGAATTTCATTTTTTTCCCCCGCGGTGGACGGCGCCAGTATAGCGCGTCACATCTTCCGAAAATACCCAATATGGACTCGGGTAATCTTGGCGAAAATGCGGCGCCTGCGCACAGACCTAGGAGCTGACTGCGCAGGCGCCGTATCTCTCCGAGTCCTATTTCGGAGGGCGTGACGCGCCATAGCCGTAGGACTCGGAGAAATACGGCGCCTGCGCAGTCAGCTCCTAGGTCTGTGCGCAGGCGCCGCATTTTCGCCGAGATTACCGGAGTCCATATTGGGTATTTTCGGAAGATGTGACGCGCTATACTGCCGCCGTCCACCGCGGGAAAAAAAAATGAAATTCCAGGATAATACAGTAAGTGTGGGATTAAAAAAAAAAAAAAACAGCATACTGGCGCTGACGCCAGTATGCTGGATCACATGGGAGATCTTATATTTAGGGTGAACCTCCGCTTTAAGGGAGAAGAGCTCTAAAGACCTCCCAGGACTGGGGGACAGGCTGACCGGGGCCAGAAAACGAGGAGGGGTGGAAGGTAAAGGTGACCAGGGGCCACTCCATCTCACAGAAAACAGATCCTCTGGAAGGTGCAGGACACTGTCCCCACCCAGAAAGAGAACAGACCCTGCCTGCTGCTGGCTGTCATGAACATCCTGCTGGCATGGAAGGTACCTTACCAAGCATCACACACAGCTTCCCACAGACAGACACTGCAGACTGGGACATGGTACACAGGAGGGGCTGCAGTTAGGGACAGGGCTAGGGATCTCTCCTCTCTCTCTTTCTCTCTCTCTCTCTCTCTCTCTCTCTCTCTCTCTCTCTCTTTCCCCTCTCTCTTCCCCCCCTCTCTCTCTCTCTCTCTTTCCCCCTCTCTCTCTCTCTCTCTCTCCCCCCCCCCCTCTCCTCTCTCTCTCTCTCTCTCTCTCTCCCCCCCCCTCTCTCTCTCTCTCTCTCTCCCCCTCTCTATCTCTCCCCCTCTCTCTCTCTCTCTCTTCCCCCCCTCTCTCTCTCTTTCCCCCCCTCTCTCTCTTTCCCCCTCTCTCTCTCTCTCTCTCTCTCTCTCTCTCTCTCTCTTTCCCCTCTCTCTCTCTCCCCTCTCTCTCCCTTGGCCTTTTGGGCTCTTCTGACACCTCCTAGATTTTTTCTCTTTAGGTTTAATTGTCCCCTTGGTGTCAGGTTTAGAGGAGGAGGACCATTCTCCCTCCAATTGCTCATCCAAGGGGGTGGGCACGGTGGAGGTCCCCTCCAAGGGAGGGAGAATGGTCCTCCTCCTCTAAACCTGACACCAAGGGGAGAATTAAACCTAAAGAGAAAAAATCTAGAGGTGTCAGAGGTGGCAGAAGAGCCCAAAAGGCCAAGGTCCTAATAGGGACCGGTATTTTTAACCTTAGTGGAGTTTCCCTGACTGATGATGAGACTAGAGTGTTGGATAGGGGTCTTAAATTTGCCCCGATCCGGAATCTGAATAAATTTCAGACCTTTGTCAATATTCAGAAATATACTAGGAGTTTAAATATGAAAAAATATTTTTTGTTTAATCCGATCGGGAAGAATTCCTCTCAGATTGCTCCTGGTCATTCCAATCTGAGGAACAGATCCACTTTTAATCCGCAATTTACAGATACTTGACATCTTGATGTATTTCGTAATATTGTTTGCAAGGATCTTGAGAGTCTTCATATTAAAAAAGTCAGGGACTCTCAGTGTATCCGTCAAGGGATTTTATCATTAGAGCAACAGAATGATATAGTGATCTGCCCTGCTGATAAGGGGGGTGGGCTTGTAGTGCTTAGCAAGGCCTATTATCATGAGGAGATGAGCAGACTCCTCGGTGCTGCGGGGTGACCCTATGGTCAAATATAAAAACGAACTGCATTCATTGGTTGAGGATGGAAAAAATAAGGGGGTTCTGACTAGTAAGGAGGTTGCTTTTTTGGATCCTTTTTACTGTCGGACTCCTATTATTTATTTTTTGCCAAAGTTACACAAAAATGCTGAACGGCCTCCGGGTCGCCCCATAGTGAACGGAATAGATTCCGTAACATCTCGGCTTGGACAGTATCTGGATGTATTTCTGCAGCCCTTGGTATGCAAATTGCCGGCATACCTTAGGGATACCAAGCAGATCATCCAGATTCTGGATACCATCCCCTGTACTTCCAATACAATCTTAGTGACTGCGGACGTTGGGTCGTTATATACGATCATAGATCATGAGGCGGCTCTGACTTCGGTGAGTTGGGCATTGGAGTCTACTGACCTTAGTTATGACCATGTGCAATTTTTGCTGGACAGTCTTAAATTTTGTTTGTTAAGTAGTTACTTTTGGTACAATAGGGAATTCTTTTTGCAACAATGTGGAGTTGCCATGGGAGCCCGCTTCGCTCCTAGTGTGGCCAATCTGTTCATGGCCCACTGGGAGCGTGATGTGGTATTCCAGGATAGACCATAACAGTTGCTGTGCTATCATAGCTATATTGACGACCTTATTATGGTCTGGGAGGGTGATTTGCCTTCATTACAGCAATTTATCGATAAACTTAATTCTAACACCAAGAATATCATTTTGACCTGGACAGTCTCCCATGAAAATATCAACTTCCTTGACTTGGAGATTTTCAAGACAGATAACTTGCTCCTTACCATGAATTACTTTAAGACAGTGGATCGTAACGGATACATCCCCTTAACCAGTTGCCATCATCGTTTATGGTTGTGCAATATCCCGCGAGGGCAGTTTGTGAGGCTTCGCCGGAATTGCACTCTAGAGTCAGATTATCTCACTCAGTCACAAGAATTATCTACTCGCTTTATATCTAAAGGTTATTCTCGCCCCTTAATTATTCAAGTAAGGGCTTTAGATAGGAGTGTCATTGTAGGAGACAAACCTTCCAGTATAGACAAAGAACAGGCCAATTTCAAAATGGTGCTGGATTTCAATATCCAGCACAAGAAATGTGAAAAAATAGTGGCAAAACATTGGCCTAATTTGAAAGGTGATGGTGTGCTGGGACCAGTCCTCCCCGATCGCCCTCAGTTCATCTACAGAAACACTCCCTCTTTGAGGGTTAGCTTTGCTCCTGGTGTTATTGACCCACCGATGGTGGCACAGCCCAAGCTTTTTGATTTCTTATCAGGCTTCTATGCTTGTGGTCGCTGTGCGACCTGCAAGCATGTTAAACAGCAGATTAAGAAAAGGAAGACTTTTTGTTCTAATGTGACCCATGTGGAATATCCCATCAAGCAGTTGATTATGTGTGATACCATCGGTGTAGTTTATATGCTTGAATGTGAGTGCGGCTTGCAGTATGTTGGTCGCACTTCATGTGCATTACATGTGAGAGTTGGGGAACACATTGGTGATATAAGAAGGGGTAGTAGAAATTACAGTGTATCTAAACATTTTAGGCAGTGTCATCAGAGAAACCCTAAGGCCGCGTACACACGAGGGGATATGTCCGCTGAAAACGGTCCGATGGACCGTTTCAGCAGACATCTCCGCTCGTGTGTATGGGCTAGCGGACAGATTTCTCCACCCGACAGATTTCAAAGCAAGCTTTGAAATATATCCGGTGGGAATCTGTCCGCCCGACATGTCTGCTGGTTAGTACACTTACCAGCAGACATGTCGGCCCCCACCGCCGCCGCGCCGCTGCCGAATGGATTCGGCGCATGCGCGGAAGTGTTTTACTTCCTGGTGCGGTGACGTGGCGGTGACCCGGCGGCGTCAACGTCACCGCCGCGTCACCGCCACGTCACCGCGCCGTCCGGCGGCGGGGAATTTAATCCGATGGTGTGTACACGCCATCGGATCAAACTCCCGATCAGACATATCCGATGGAAATGGTCCGCGGACCGTTTTCATCGGATATGTCCGATCGTGTGTATGGGGCCTGAAGGGTTAAAATTCTGGGGCATCGAGAAAGTGTTGAAACACTGGCGAGGGGGGGGGGGCACTATATCCGCCAATTAAGTCGGCGTGAGTCCTTTTGGATATATGAAACCAAGGTATCCTCACCAGCCGGCCTTAACGTTGAGTTTGACCTAAATTGTTTTATTTCTAATAGGTAATTTATGTTCCCTCTTTTTATTGTATCTGTATTTGCAATTTTATAAAATATTTTAAAAATATTTTTAAAAATGTTTTAATCTTTTAAATATGTTTTTTTATGTCCATTATCTCCTTGAGACATTATTTCCCCTTGTGTTTTGTGGAGTCACTATTAGTGATGGCCTTATGGGGTTAATAGATAAGGAGTTCTTATGGAAATTTTTGTATTAAATATTGTACTGGGTGTGCGATCACGGCTGACGTCAATATAAATATTTTTATGTGCGTGTTTTAACCAGTTCGGGACCGCGTCATCGTCGAAAGACGTGAACAGCGCAAACCTGAGGCGCCGGGTTGACGTCTTTAGACGTGACTGTCTTTCCCCGCGCGTCCCCGCGAGCGCGCATCGGCGAAAAACTGTGTTGGCCGTGTCCCTTGGACACAGCCAATCACAGATCGTGCTGAATGGCCAATCGCAGAGGCCATTCAGCACTCGATCCCGCTGTCCAATGAGAGATGATCTCAATTGTAAACAAATGAGATCATCTCTCATCGCCGGCTTTCTCTCCTCACACACAGCGTGTGAGGAGAGAAAGAGAAAGACAGCAGTTACAAAGTGAGTTTAAAAAAAAAAGTCAAAGTTAAAAACAGTGCCACAGTCTCTGCCAGTGCCACCTGCCAGTGCAAACAGCCTGTGCCACCTGCATCAGTGCCACCTGTCCCTGCCATCAGTGCCATCTGCCCCTGCCATCAGTGCCACCTGCCCCTGCCATCAGTGCTACCTGCCCCTGCCATCTGCCGTAAGTGCCACCTGCTCGTGCCATCTGCCATCAGTGCAATCTGCCATCAGTGTCACCTGCCAGTGCAATCTACCATCAGTGCCACCTGCCAGTGCAATCTACCATCAGTGCCACCTGCCTGTGCCACCTGCCTGTGCCACCTGCCCGTGCCATCTGCCATCAGTGCCATCTGTCATCAGTGCTATCTGCCCGTGCCATTGGTGCCATCTGCCATCAGTGCCATCTGCCCGTGCCAGCTGCCATTAGTGCTACCTGCCATTAGTGCTACCTGCCATCAGTGCTACCTGCCATCAGTGCCATTTGCCATCGGTGCCATCTACCATCAGTGCCATCTACCATCAGTCCGTGCCATTTGCTGTCAGTGCCACCTGTCAGTGTCATCAGTGCCAACAATGGCTAAACGATCCTTTTCACTTGAGGAGGCGTATGAAATTATTGCGGCTGACGAGAGCAACGGGGAGCTCTGTGATTCGGATTCCTCTGTTAATTCAGACAACGAATCTGACGTCACCTATGAGCCGATAGTCAGCAGTGGAGCAGAGACATCCTCGGAGGAGGAGGAGGAAGAAGAGGAGGAAAAGGAAGAAGTGGAAGAAGAAGAGGAGGAGGGTCCACCCGCCAGAAGAAGGCGTATTGCTAAGGAGTCCAGGAGTCCAGGTGGACACAGAAAATGTTGCCCCGATTAACTTTTTTAATTTAATTTTCACCGACAACATGCTTGCCTCAATTGTTACCCAGTGCAATCTTTATGCACAACAATTTATTTCCAGTAACCCCACATCCCATTATGCCCATCCCTTCGAGTGGAGAGCCCTAACAGTGGAAGAGTTTAAAAAATTTTTGGGCCTCGTATTCTGTATGGGACTAAACCATAAAAACCAGCTACGTGCCTATTGGTCAAACCGCCCCATCTACCACATGCCCATCTTTTCCTCAAAAATGCTCAGGTCCAGATATCAATTGATCATGAGATTCCTACACTACAATGACAATACCCAGTGCCCTCCCCGAAATGACCCAAATTTTGATAAACTTTATAAAATTCGGCCACTACTTAATTATTTTTCCGAAATTTTTCCCCAGTTGTTTACCCCTGACCAACATATATGTGTAGATGAGTCCCTTATAAAATTTTCTGGCAGGCTGGGCATAAAACAATTCATTCCCACCAAAAGGGCCCGCTATGGGGTGAAGCTCTATAAATTGTGTGACCGAGCCACAGGTTATACGTATGCCTTCAACGTATACGAAGGAAAGGAAAGCCAGCTACACCCCCCTAATTGTCCAGACTATGTAGGAACCAGCGGGAAAATTGTTTGGCAACTCCTGAACCCACTCATAGAGAAAGGATACCACTTGTATGTGGACAATTTTTACACAAGTCTGCCCCTGTTCCGAAACCTTTTCCAAAAAAACACCCCAGCATGCGGCACCGTGCGATCGAACCGGAAGGGCTTTCCTCAAAGTCTTGTCACCAAAAAATTTGAAAAAGGGGAGACGGCGAGTTTACGCACAGAGGAAGTTCTGGCTGTGAAATGAAGGGACAAAAGGGATGTGTACGTGCTTTCTACCATCCACAACAACACATTCGTTGAGACCAGAATGAGGAATGGGCTAATCCAGAAACTTAAATGCATTCATGACTACAATAAGTTAATGGGGGGTGTCGATTTGAACGACCAGATGCTGGAACCCTACCTTTCCACAAGAAGATCATACCAGTGGTATAAAAAAGTTTAAATTTATTTGTTCAATTTGGCCGCGTACAATACCTACGTAATATATCGTAAATCCACTCCAAGACCCAAACCCTACCTTTTCTACCTTGAGGAAATCACCACTGCCCTTTTATACCCCAGCAACCCACCAGCAAACATTCGATCCGATGTGGTTAGCCGACTCAACGAGCGCCACTTTCCAGATAAACTCCCTCCCAGACCAACAGGCCAAAAATGCCAAAAAAGATGCAAGGTGTGCTCCAAAGCAGGAGTGAGAAGAGACACCACTTTTTATTGTCCTAAATGCCCTTCCCAACCAGGCCTTTGCGTAGTTGGTTGTTTTGCCCGTTACCATACCTCACTAAATTATTAGTCACTTCCTGCCATTTACCTTCACACCCCTTATACCTCTGCTTATGACCCCGGCTTGTTATTTGACCACGATTCTGCCTACCGATTCTGTTTATACCTCTGCCTGATCTGGAACTGACCCTGGACTGTTTGACCATTCTTTTTGCCTGCCTCTTGGACTGATCTGTTACCCTGCCAGTGGACTAGTGGGATTCATAGCACAGGGGTCTCACATATGTGAGTGGCTCCAGAATTGTTTTTCTGGATGAAGAAAACAATTGTTTTTGTTTTCTCATTCTAGATTAGGGTCTGGTTGCCCGGAGTCTTCAAATAGATTTGGGTGGGAGAAGCCTCTACTCCTGTCCCCATTCTGTCCTGAACGAGGCCCTACTTCTGCCTGTAGGACCTATGCCATCATGCCTCTGCCTGTTGCATGAACTGACCACCTGCACTAACACTGACGGGACAGTATCCCTGCCTGGACAATTGTGTATGCCGTTGCTGACCAAGTCCCTGCCTGCTGCCTGGACCAGTGCTATCCTGCTGTATAAAACTGTGCTACTATTACCACAGGTAATCTTTTGTTTACGCTTTGCTCAGCATATTGTATTTTGGGGTGTAACTCTTGGTATGTGCATGCTATGTGTCTCTGGAACACCTGACCGTGTTCCTTGCATGTTTGATCTCAGTATGTGGTCAGGCTGTGTAGAAGTCTCACACATGGGGTATCGTTTTACTCAGGAGGAGTAGCAGAATGTATTTTGGGGTGTCATTTTTGCTATCTTAATGCTATGTGTTGGAAATATTTTAGAAACGGACAACTTTGTGTAAAAAAAAATGCGTTTTCATTTTTTTTACACGTGTTCCAAACACGTCTGGAAAAAAATGAACCGTTCAAAAGACTCATTATGCCTCATAGATTATACATTGGGGTGTTAGCTTTCCAAAATGGGGTCATTTTGTGGGTAATTTCATTGTCCTGGTGTTCCAGGGCCTTCAAAATTGTAATAGGTAGTCAACTAGTTAGATGTGCAATTTATGCTCCTAAAACCCTTGATGGCGCTTCCTGCATGTTGGGCCTCCGTATGTGGCCAGGCAGTGAAAAAGTCTCACACATGGGGTATCGTTTTACTCAGGAGGAGTAGCCGAATGTATTTTGGGGTGTCATTTTTGCTATGTACATGCTATGTGTTGGAAATATCTTAGAAACTGAAAACTTTGTGTAAAAAAAATGCGTTTTCATTTTTTTTCCACGTGTTCCAAAAACTTCTGGAAAAAAATGAACCGTTCAAAAGACTCATTATGCCTCATAGATTATACGTTGGGGTGTTAGCTTTCCAAAATGGGGTCATTTTGTGGGTAATTTCATTGTTCTGGTGTTCCAGGGCCTTCAAAATTGTAATAGGTAGTCAACTAGTTAGATGTGCAATTTATGCTCCTAAAACCCCTGATGGCGCTTCCTGCATGTTGGGCCTCCGTATGTGGCCAGGCCGTGAAAAAGTCTCACACATGGGGTATCGTTTTACTCAGGAGGAGTAGAAGAATGTATTTTGGGGTGTAATTTGTGGTATGCACATGCCATGTGAGAGAAATAAGCTATTACAATGACAATTTTGAGAACATTTTTAAATAAAAAAAAGAAAAATCTTAATTTTGCAAAGTATTGTGGGAAAAAATTACAAACACCTCACCATGCCTCTTAATAAATACCTTGGAATGTTTAATTTCCAAAATGGGGTTATTTGGGGGGAATTTGTACTTTCCTGGCTTGTTGGGGTCTCAAGAAATGAGAGAGGCCTTCAGTACATCAGATGTAATCAGATGTGATAATTTTTTATGATTTGCACTATAGCTTGTAGACTCTAAAATTTTCACACAGACCAAATAATTTCGAAACATTTTGGGTTATTTTTATCAAAGACATGTAGCAGTATAAATTGTGGCCAAAATTTATGAAGAAAAATTAATAATTTGCAAAATTTTATCACAGAAACTAAGAAAAAAACTTTTTTTTTCAAAATTTTCGGTCTTTTTTTTTTAATAGCGCAAAAAATACCAAATACCACCAAAAGAAAGCTCTATTTGTGGGAAGAAAGGGACAAAAAAATCATTTAGGTATAGTGTTGCATGACTGAGTAGTTATCATTCAAAGTGTGAGAGTGCTGAAAGCTAAAAATTGCTCTGGGCAGGAAGGGTGTTTAAGTGCCCAGTAAGCAAGTGGTTAAACATCATGGCCCAGATTCACAGAGCGATTACGCCTGCGCAACAGGAGATGCGCGTGCGTAAGTCTAAATGTGCGCGTGCGTTTCAATGCACGGCATCCCCAGAACGAGATACGCAAAAAATCTACTTTTTTTTGTCCCGTGTAATTTCGTTAGACTGGCGCATCCGTCCGCGCAAAAGTGCGCTAGACAGACCATTGATTTGCTAGTCAAATATGCTAATGAGGGACTTACGGGGATCCACAAAAGAACGTTGGGGCAGCGCAGGCTACGCAGTGTGCGCAACAGCAAAATGTCCTGTCTAAAATTAGAGCATATAAAAGCTGGTCTAAAAAGAGAAAAAAAGTCTACTTGTTAGATAAAGCAACACTGTTAGTGAGGAGCTCAGCAGTCACACGTGTTGCACAACAATCTGTATGCCAACATGCCAGGGGCATCGTCGTGCATAGCTATACTACAGACTTTAGACGAACAAAGAAGGATGAGGGCACGGAGGATGGCACGGAGGATGGCACGGGAGAGGATATACCGCACCCGCATAGACCTGTTTGGCATGAGTGATTCTGAGGTGTATCGCATCTTCAGATTCACCCCTCATGTCATCCTGGAATTAACCACAACCTTGCAGGAGGACATCACCAGCCGAACACACCGCTCACATGCACTGCAGCCACTGGTCAAGGTCATGGCAACACTCCATTTCCTTGCCAGTGGCTATTTTCAGCGTACAAGTGGAGTGGTGGCTGGGATGTCACAATCCTCCATGAGCAGATGTGTGCACTAGTTTGTCCCTGCAATCCTCAGACGCATGGCCAACCAAATCATCAAACCCACCACTGAGGACCTGCGGCTGAAGGCAATGACAGATTTCTACAGAATTGCCAGATTCCCACTGTAACGGTCACCACCGCTTACAACCTTCCATCCATCCACGACAAGCTTATCTGACACACTCCGACAATATTGCATACATGATCCATATCCTTTCCCAGAATAAGACGAGACAGAGCTCCGTTCTTGCTTCCAAAGATATGACAATTTATTAGTATTTTCTCAGCTTCTTATATCCAGTACAGCATAATACAGTTAATCACAGGACAATGCAATCTCCACCCCCCTTCACACCATGGGGGGCTTCAATCACACTCTAAAAGGCATTCAGGTAAGCTAACCATGTAGACCGGTCGGCACCGTATTTTCAATAGTGTTCAATTAACCTTGAATAGTAACACAGACATCTTTATCACACAATGGCAGTGGGTGCAATCCACACCTTCAGATATTTCAATAGCCTATTATACAAAGGTATGACTCACTGACTGGCTGACCTGGTCATGTCATCATGAACTCCTTGTGATATCTCAGTCCTGAAATATGAAGTATTATTAATGTCCCATCTCATGTAATATATGAATTATGATTCACTATTAGCCACCCTACACCCAAAAGGGCACAGGGTGGATTTCGACCCAAGAGTTATTGTTGCTGCTGGCACAAGAGTATCTCTCATCCTTCCAACGTCTCTGGGTGTCACGGGCCATTCTGTTACACCCACGCACCGTGGGGGCCATTGATTGCACACATGTGGCACTCCAGCCCCCCCATGAGACAGAGCACATGTACCGCAATTGGAAGCATTGGCATTCCATCAACGTACAGGTGATAGTCGATGCCCAAGGCCTCATATGGCACGTCCGTGCCAAACACCCAGGGTCGAGCCATGACAGCTACATATACAATCAATGCCACATCCGAATGGAATTCGATCAGAACGTGTATGGGGACACCTGGCTGGTTGGTGAGTGACATGGGAGTCAGGCATGACTATCCCCTCCCATGATGCACACATCACAAGGGGCACATGCATGACTAACATCCTCCTGTCTTTTCCCTTACAGGTGACTCTGCATATCCACTGGGACCCCATCTCATGACTCCTATCCGGAACCCCCAAACCCCAGGAGAGGAAAGATACAATCAAGCACATGCCCAAACACGAGCAGTGGTGGAGCGCACCTTTGGCCTCCTAAAGTCACGTTTCCGATGCCTGGATAAGTCTGGCGGTACCCTCTTGTATTCCCCAAACTTCGTGTGCCAGATCATCGGTGCATGCTGCACAACTTCGCAGAAAGAAAGGGCCTGCAGATTGACCTACGTGATGACCTGACCCCTGAACCAGACAATCCCCCCCTAACCGAGGGTCCCCCGTCTTCTGAGGGAAGAGCAGCCAGGAGACAGCTCACATTGGGCATCTTTGCACGTTAAACACACACATTAATCATGGCACAATGAGAATGCATGCATGCACACCACTGTGGTCCCTAGCACACACACCCCACATCCACATCAAATTGGATTGGCACCAGTCCACCATGCTGGACTTGTGAGCAGCAACGCCACGCCAAGGCTCCAATTATGTCACTGTACATTCATACACCATTCACACGGACCTGGGGATCACTTCTCCCTGGTCCTGGGGAACCCTTCTCCACCAAAATTGAGGGTGACACCCCTTTTCCGGCAGGAATGTCACCCCCACATTCAAACAGCATTCACAACCCAAAAAAAAAAAAATTACCAGCAAAATCAAAAAATTTCCAGCAAAAAAAAAAAAAGAGGGGAAAAAAAATTATTGCCCTTGACGTGAGCCACGCCTGGGGTGCCCCCGGCCACGGCCCCGGCTCCTCAGGGGAGACTCATGGGGGAGGGGGAAAACCGGGGAAGGAGGAGCAGCCCCTGATCTCTGCCAACCTGGCGGCCTGCCCTCCAAGGCCACGGCTATTCTGTCCAGGGCAGCACCAAGTGTTGCCGTGTTGGCCTGGATAGCCTGGGTAAGGGCCCTCACATCCTGCCCAATGCCTGCTGATGTAGTCTGCAGGTCGTTTAGGCAGGTTGTGAAAGCCCGGGAGTGGGAGTCCAGGTTCCCCAGCATATCCTTGATGGAGGACAGGCTCTCCTCCATCCGCACCAATGTCTGGCTGACCTGTCCCAGATGGCGGGTCTGGAGGAACTGGTCCCTTCTCAGAGTGGCGGGCAGGAGATCGGCCAACCCCCTGGTGTTCTGGGATGAAATCCTGCCTCCAGCTGATGCTTGTGGCCGGGTAGAAGGGGAGGCCCTTGGGAGGGGAGCCATGTTGGGGGAGGAGGGGGGAGCTCCCCCTTAGGGAGGGCTGCCTGCTGCCAGCCAGAGGGGAAGAGTCCTCAAAAACCAAACGTCCAGTGCCTGACATGGACTCCTCCTCCTCATGATTCTCCTCCTCCTCATGATTCTCCTCCTCCTCTTGAACCTCTTCCGCGGGCTCCGGCCTTGTCGGGGGGGCCTCATTAGGCTGCTGTCCTGGGGATGGTGCGGTCAGGCCAGATGGCCCTGCACCCTCCTGCACATCTGTGGATGACACAAAACATTCACAGGTTGGAGGATCCACACACTTGCCACATATTCCCTTTCACCCCTCCCCCACACATGCTACACACCTGATATTAAAAAAAATACTTACCTGGCACCACGGGCTCCGGAGTCAAAGCCAGGCAGGCCCTCAATTTCATGCCGATGAAAGGTCAGGGCCACCGCACGCTCCTCCGCTGTCAGCCTAATACGGCATGGTGGGCCCCCTCCTGTGCCCCTGGCATGGGCATGCATTCTGGCCAGCTTCTGTTTGACCAGACGCCGGAGGTCATTAATTTTTTTTGTCAATCCCAGACCGGGTCAATGTCTCCCCCTCCCCCGCTGAATTGACCTGCTCAGTGATCATATCCAAAATCTCCCTCCTCCTGGCCGGGGTGGTGTTGGCACTGTCTGGGCCGTGGAGGAAACGCCCATAATCGCTAATGGCCCGGGCAAGAATTCTTTTTTCCCCCACAGTAAAATTGAGCTTTCGCTTTCTCTCTGTCATACTTCCAAAAAAACTCACTCCCAGTCAACAAAAATCACTCACAAAAACAAGCACAACCAATCAAGCAAGAACACACACAAAGAGAAAACTAACACCCAAAAAATCACACTAGCACTCAGCAAGAAACAGTCACAAAAACAAACAACAAAAAAACAGCAAGAAAACAAACAAACAGAAATATATCAAACAAACAGTCACTCAAACACTTATCAAAAAACACTTTCAAAGATCTACTAACAAACACTTGATCACACAGAACACTAATCTGACAACTACAAAACACAACGCAAGGAACAACAGGACAAAAGCACTTGGTTAAATGGGAAGGGACAAAGGGATGTACTTTTGCAATGCAAGTGCGTTTGTGTCTGTCTATTTATGCTTTTTGCGTAGTTCACAACGTTGCCCTAGTCCATTTCCAATTTCACTGATTGCGCCGCTCCCGAGTTGTGAGCATGCGCACAGCGGAGCTGACCATGGTCTCCTTCAAGCACGCATGCGCGAGCCGGCCGGCCCTTCATTTGCATGGGGTCACGGCTCATTTCATGTAACACGCCCACGTCCTTCCCAATTTGTATTACTCCGCCTTACGCCTCTGAAAAAACGTTACGCATGCGCAATTTTCTGCGCAAAAGCTACGAGAATAGGGTGATTACGCGGCAAAATTGCGCAAGTCTAACGATAAAGGCGGTGCGCTACGCCGGTCCAATAATGCGCAGATGTACCTGAATCTGGGCCGATGTTTTTTATACGTAATATGTATCTATTTAATTTTTAATCAAGTATATTGTAGTCTGCGTACTGATATGGACATGCCCTTGTTCTGCCCCCGCCGTGCGCGCCTTTCTATTGCTTTATGGAGGATCGGAGTATAGAGGGCGTTTTGTGTTGCCATAGTTGTCATGGCAGCCGCAGGTTATTTATACTTGGACAGCGGGACGTCTACACGCTGCCTTTCTTTACCCCATGCTAATGAAGTCCCGCCCATAGGGACGTAACGACGTACGAGGGGGGGGCCACGTGTGACGTCACCCGCGATCGCCGACCCATGTGAGATCTAGGCTGGTCTTGTTTATTGATATGTGCCTATTTGTTGCACTCACTCCAGAGTGCTTTTAAATGTGAGTTTATGTCTTTATTGCCTGAATAAATGTGCTGAGTTTGGCTTCAGAGAGCACTAGATCTCCTTTCTTTTGTTTTATGTCCTGTTTGCCTCACCTTGTTCCGGAATCTGCCATAACTGAGGTTGAACTGCTGCATCTGATTGCTGTTCCATTGAGAATAGGAGGTTCTCTATTCCATGCTTTATGACCTTTTTTTGGTCGAAGTGTTAAGGTGAGAGGCCATTCCTGCTGTCTGGTGGAAGTTCTTCTGGGAATCACCCTTTTGGATTGTGCACCTTGTTTTTTTTTAAATTTTGGATCATTTATGCACTTGAGCACCCTTTATGGACCTTTGATTCTTAATATTTAATTTTCTATGTATTTTGTCATTCTTATTTAATTATTTGTGTTGTGCTGCACTATTATTATTGTCATATTTTTGAGGTGTTTTATTTGAATTTACCTTAGTGCTGGCTTGCATATTTAGTTTGTTTTGTTTTTTCCAGCGCCGAATAATTTCTTTTTCACTAGTTCCCCTGACAGAGACAGGGTGATCAGGCAGCCCACTGGCCCTGTGGTCACTCTTCCCTCTTGACCATATGCTCCCAATTTGGTGAGGAAGGCCTCCATATCGATTCAGAAAGAAGCAGATCGCAGAAGCTTTGTCTTCTACAGAGGCAGGGCAGAATACATTGCTGCTGCCAATGCTAGTCAAGAAGCGGTGTGGTTACCTCAATTGCTTGAAGATTATTATTATTATATAGGATTTATATTGTGCCACCAGTTTGCACAGCGCTTTATGTAGAGGGGGGACAGCACAATTACAATACAGTTCAATTCAAAAGGGATAGGAGGACCCTGCTCATGGAGCTTACAATCTAAAGGGAGGGGGAGGTGATACAAAAGGTAATAGCTGTGGGGAATTGTCTGATGGGGGTGGCTCGGGTACAGTTCTTAGGTGGGTGTGGGATAGGCTCCCTGAATAAATTAGTTGTCAGGGATCTTCTAAAGGTGGACAGGATAGGGGCTGACCGGGCATACCAGAGCAAGGAGCTCCAGAGGGTGGGAAGGCTCTAGAGAAGTCCTGGAGGAGAACATGGGAGGTGGTAACAAGGAAGCTAGAGAGCAGGAATTCTTGGGAGGAGCAGAGAGGATGAGTTGGGCGATATTTGCAGATGAGGTTGGTGATGTAGCTGGGGGTGATGTTGTGGATGGCCTTGTATGTTGTGGTTAGTGTTTTCAATTTTATATGGTGGGGTAGTGGAAGCTAGTTTAGCAGTGTGGAGGCAGGAGTTGTATTTGAGCTTTTGGAGAGCCAATGTCGCAGCCCACAATCTTATATGAGGACAATCAAAAGGATGTATCAAACTTGCCACCAATGAGATGATCAATGCAAGAACAAAACATATTGACATCAGACATCATTACATTTGTGATCTAGTTGAACAAAATGTAATTTTGTTTACGTATTGTGAAATTAGTAACATGACTGCAGATGCTTTGAAAAAAACACTTACAAGAAACAGATTTATGGAACTGGGATCCGAAATGGGACTAATGTAAGGAGTAGTTGTTGAGTGGAAGTGTGTTGGAATACAGTGTTTATGTATTTTGTGCAACAACTACATCAGTATTAAGTAGAGATATATTATTCAACCAGTAGATGGCAGTGTTTAAGTTTGTAGGTGCATTCATGGTATACTTATGTCTTCTCTGAATATATTTTCCTGTTTTCTTCTTGCAGATAAGCAGAAAAGCACATGGGGATTGTGCACCGTCTGTTCTGTAGGGGAATATACAGCATCTCTAACATAGCTAACTCCACATAAACTCACAGGTTAAAAGTGTGTGCTCGTTATTTTGCAGCCCTTTTAAAGCTTAATTATTTTGTATACATTTACCTTTATCTGGTGTTTGTCCAAATATTAGAGATGAAATAAGATTTCCCCATACGCCTGATGATTGAAATATTAGAAAAAAGAGTCCAAAGTATTGACTGACAATATCCTTGCCTTCCTTTTCTGCAATCTTTGCATATCGATTTCCACTTATCGTCAGGTATGTACACTTTGCAGCCCATAATGGGGCACCTCCAAATCCAAGAATCACAGATGTTGGAACAAGAGTATACCTGAAAGATGAAAGCATAACTTATTTATGTTATCTTCAGGCTATGAAAATAATTCTAAATTATGGTAAATTCATAACAGTTCTGCGTGCATACAATTTTGGTATGTCAATAAGGTTGAGACAAAAGTTTACAGAACATATATAGGGTGCTGAAATCGAACCCATTGACGTCAATGGGAAATGTATGGCAGTTAAAACAAATTATATGTAGGGCTGGGGAACGTTTACAAAGCCAAAAAATGATATGCAAACATTTTATTTGGTGGGATTAGTGATTTTAAATAATGCTTTAATTGAAGTGTGTTCTCTCAAGTGTCTTCTACAAATAGGGTTGAGCAAACCCGAACTGTAAAGTTCGGGTTCGTACCGGACTTTTGTATTTTTTGTACCCGAACAATTTACTGTAAGTTCGGGTTCGAGTTCGGAGTTCGGCAATGTAATGGCCCGCTGCAGGGCAGCCAATCAACATTCGTTTAACTCGTGTGACATAGAAGCCATCACAGCCATGCCTACTAATGGCATGGCTGTGATTGGCCAGTGCAGCATGTGACCCAGCCTCTATATAAGCTAGAGGCACATAACACAGCACGTCACTCTGGTTTAGATAGGGTAGGGAAAGGCTGGCGCTGCTGCTGTTTTGAGGGAGAAAATTAGAGTCAGACTCAGTCCTGCTTCAGAAATTAAATTACTCAGCGATCTACATAGCACAGCAAGTCATTCTGCTTTAGATACTTTAGGGAAAGGTTGCTGCTGTTGTTTTTAGGGAGAGAATTAGATAGGAGTCAGTCAGTTCTGCTTCAGAAATCAAATTACTCAGTGATCTACATAGCACAGCAAGTCACTCTGCTTTAGATACTTTAGGGAAAGGTTCCTGGTGTTGGTTTTAGGGAGAGAACTAGATAGGAGTCAGTCCTGGTTCATAAATCAAATTACACCAGCACTGCATATGTTAATGTGAGATACACACTTTAGATACGTTTCTTCTATTGTGCTATTAAAAAAACATCCATTTAGAGAAAAAAATGTTTGCAGTGTTTCCACCATATCTGTACGTGTGAGATACACCCTTTAGATACTGTTCTTCTATTGTGCTATTCAAAAAACACCCTGTGACAAGACCCTTGCTCGCTCGGTTCTGCTCTCCCAACACTCCTCTGCTCCTATTGGATCAGATTGCAGATTGCAACATCTGATGGTCCAGTCATCCAAGGTTCCTGGGATCCGACCTACAGCTATGTGCCGATCGGACCCATTATAACAGAACACCAGGCAGGCTGTATATCTGTTCAAACAGGACTCTCTTTATTGAAACATTCTCCTAGTTATATACAGTTCACAAGCTTATCATCAATCAAAGAACAATGAAATCTCCACCCCCTTTTCTCCACACACTGGGGCTTCCATACAGATTGTTAGGTAGACGCTCTGGTGCCGACCCTGACAAGACACATTTCTTTAGATAATGACATGCTAATTCAATACTCCTGACAGGAGACTTCTGACCTTTAACTGCTTGCCGACCAGCTGCCGTCATTCTACGGCGGCAGGTCGGCTCTCCTGGGCGAGAGCCCGTAGCTATACGTCAGCTACATTTGCGGGCACTAGGGAGTGACGTGAGAACTCGGCTCTTGCCGTTTATGTTTTATGCTGTTTATCTTTGACTTTATTACTATATAGATTTCAGATACTCAGTGAGGACTTGGAGAAAAGACGAACAGGGGTATATCATAAACCGGAAATGTCCATGAGTTTGATATGATGCGAGTATCCTTCTCAGTGAGGTGAGAGGCTTGTGAGGCTGCTCTCCACGGATTGGCACTTGCACTTTATATGGTGATACTGGATGAATCACAGACCTACTTTGATGTGCACTACAGCTCACTGATTGCATGTGTGGGCTCACTTATGGACTCTAATTTATATTTACATTTGTATTTATGTTGACATTAATTGTTTTACTTATTTGTTTTAATCATGGGTTGTTTGTGTTTTTGGGTAGCGCTAGATCACATTAACACTTTTCTACGGTGCTATGGAGGTGCTTGAGGTAAATGTGAGGGTGCTATTGCGGTGCACTACTGCACACCGTGACTTTGTGTGACTTCATCCGTGTGCTGCACGTTAATTCTCATGGATTATTCTATGCTGCTCGTTTCATTTGCATGGAGGCACAGTGCATTATTTGTAAGTGACATTTTATATTGAATAAATGTATTTAAATGCAAACAGGGACCACTAGATGTTATTGCTTCCTCCTCTATGTACCCGATTACCTGGATTTGAAGGTGTAAGTCTGAAAGTCTATTACTAAGCCACCATCACCACACACAGTGATCCTGCTTTACTATCTTGATGAGGGAACTGCTTGTAAGACCCTAACTGACTAGCTCAGGGGTCCATTTCCTAAGGTGAGCTGCTAAGAATAACGTTGGTGGAGGTTGTCGCACAGTTACCTTATGCTATATAAGAAATCACCTTTGGACACTCAGTGTTCGCAAATTATTGTGTGAAAGATTATGGACTGTTTGCCATCATTTATTCTATTTTAGTTTTTTTTTTATGTTTGATATTGGGGATTTGATATTTTGACCCTCATGCCGTGTACACACGATCATTTTTTGTGATGAAAAAAAACAACGTTTTCTGTGAAGTAAAAAACGACGTTTTTGAAACGTCACTTTTCAAAGACGATGTTGTGTTTTCACAAAAAGCGAGGTTACGTTCACCACTCTTTTCCATTGAAGCTCGCTTCATAACTAGCTTCTGGGCATGCGCGGGTTGAAAAACTTCGTTTTAAACAACGTTTTTGCTACACACGGTGACTTTTTGTGAAACAAAAAACGACGTTTTGAAAAACGACACAAAAAATTCAAGCATGCTGGAATTTTTTTTTGGTCGTTTTTTTGAAGACAAAAAACAACGTTTTGCCCACACACGATCAATTTAAATGACGTTTTAAAAAACAACGTTTTTTTTCATCGCAAAAAACGACCGTGTGTACGCGGCATTAGTGTTCTAGCTGCTCTCCTTGTAGGTTTTATTTGTGCTGGTTGATCTGTCTTTACACCTGTGGGTGTGGTCAAAAAGAGGGTGTGCCCAGCAAGTGGAGGTTTCTTCCTAATGGTGTACAATGGTGATCAGTATGTCCTGGCCTCTGAATACCAATACATGATCCTACTTCCTTTATACAATGCTACAAATTGACTTATAAGTGCAATGGTAAAACCTATAAATGTATATCCAGTGCTAATCAACCAATGTATTGCAATATTATAGTGATGGTGTCACCCCCCTCAGTGATAGCTGAGATATTACCAGGAACTGATGAATTGAACTTACGGATCTTGACGGGGCAATTGTGTACGTAATGGCCGGCCTCGCCGCAGTAGAGCCATAGGTTCAGCTGGCGACGGCATGTGCGTTCTTCAGGAGGTAAGGTTGGTCGCGTCACACCTAATTGCATAGGTTCAGAAGTGTCCATGGGTGAACCAGCAGAATTCGGAGGAACAGGTGGTTGATAACGAGAAGTGGGTAAGGGGGCCCGGGCAGTGACCCACACTGGGCGCCTCTGCTGGGATGATCTCTCTGCCCGGCGTTCTCTTAGTCATCGGTTGATCTGTACAAGCTTTGACGATCAGATTGTCCAAGGTGTCAGGTACCCCAATACGGGCCAGTTCGTCCTTCAGGGCTTCTGACAGGCCTAAGCGAAATTGGTAACGCAGCGCTGCGCTGTTCCACTGGGTGTCCGCACTCCAACGGCAAAAATCAGTAACGTAGTCATCCACCTCTCTATGACCTTGTTGGAGAGCAAGTAAAGCAGCCTCGGCAGTAGCAGTCCTTTGGGGATCATCATGGAGTTGCGCCATAGTCTGGAAGAAGATCGGCAAAGTTTGTGTTTGGGCACTGTTCTCTTCCAACAACTGATGTGCCCAATTTTGGGATTCCCCTTGGAGCAGGGAGATGACAAATCCAACTTTAGTAGCTTTTAGTGAGAAGGTTCGGGGTTGCAAAGCAAAATATAACTGACAAGCGTTGCGGAAGTCCCGTAACTAGTTCGATCCCCTGTGAATCGTTCAGGCATGGGAACCCTGGGTTCAGACGGCAACATCACTACTGACGGAGCTGAAGCAGACGACGATGATCTAGCGGCAGGTGCTGTGGTTGGATCCCCAGAAACGGATACGTTCTGAACCTGATCTTCCAGCCTCAGATAACCATCTTGCAGATTCTTCACAGCTTGGGTGAGAGATGCCAGATGCTTACAGATCTCATCTATGGCCGGGACCACTAATTTAGATTTTCTCATGGCTGCCTGATACTGTTACGTACCTGGTTACTAGAGTCTGTTGCAGGAGGGCCTCTCTTGCGGCTCTGGCTCGTGAGCTGCTGAAGGTGGGAACAGTGGACTCGGAGCACAGTGGGGTAGGAGTGCCGGGGTAGTGAAGAGTAGAAGCAGGTAGATGTATTCCTCTGGCGTGGAGACATTGAAGACGCTGAAGCCACTGAAGCGGAGGATGGGTCAGCAACCCGTGCAGAAGCTGCGACTACTGCCGCACAAGCTGGTAAGGTAAGCAGGTTTAGTAGATAACTGGGAACAGCAGGGTCAGGCAAGCCGGGTCATAACAGGTAAGTGGATGAATAAAGGCAGAAGGCTGAAGCGTAGTCGGTTGTGCAGGTGGGTGGGTCTGGCAGCGGAGGATCAATCAGGAGGGTGGTCAAACAGAAGCCGGTTCAGGGGTTAGAGAGGTACGGATAGTCAGACAAGCCGGGTCAAAGTTCAATCAGGCGTTTCAAGCAGATAATCAGAATAGCAGGTCTCAGATACAGATTCAGTCCAAAACTGCAGATCAGGCAGCAATGTGTTGTACATAGCAGAGGGTTTTTAAAGGGAATTTTGGCACCACGCCGGATTAACGTGCACACGCGCGCTCCCGCTACTGTGCACACGCACGCCTGTTGTGCACGCGTGCACGAGCGCGGGACACACAACGGAGCGCAAACGCAGAACAAGGCTGCTTAGACCCCTGAGAGGTGAGTCCCTGACACCGGCACTCCAAACTTGATGGATTTATCATTAACCCTCTGCATCGCATGATTACAACGCAGATTACGGTAATCAGATTATTAGCACGGTTGTGTGGTGTGCCCCCTGTTTTTTGCACACTGAAGTTTCTGGTGGAGGTCTTCTATCAGATTTACATCAACTTTTTCTCATATTGATTTACACTTGGACTGTCACATTATATATATTATTAAAGTGCTTGCTTGCATTCTTATATTTAATTACTATAATTATTAGCCACGAAATGGTTGTAGTCCTGCAAGCCAACGCTGCAAGTAGGAGATCTCTCCCATAAATTAACACTCTTTGCAGGTGACCTCCTTAGAATTCTGTTCCCTGGTATTCATCATGAGTTGGACCAATTTGTGGAGTAACTTTAAAGTAAATGCCACAAAATCGCAAACTAGCGAGGCAAGTACAGTATTCACCAAGCACTTGCTCACAATGTTGCACGGGTGTAACGTAAATGTGAAGGCGCAAGTCGGCGTAAGTGGAAGTGGGACATTATGCAAATGATGGCCTGAGCCTGGAGAAGAGACTTATGCCGCGTACACACGATGGGCCAGATTCAGGAACACTTGCGCTGGAGTATTTGGATATGCGCCGCGTAACTGTGCTGATGCGCCGACGTTTCTATGTGCCCGTACCCACCAAACTAGATGCGCCCAATAACGGCTCATTTGCGACCGGCGGAACGTTCCGACGCCAGAGTATCGTCAGCGTTTATTTTCGCTGGGCGCATCAGTCGCGCCCATTGATTTCCCCTGCAAATATGCAAATGAGGGATTTTTCTCAATTCACGAACGGATTAGCACCATACGCTGGCTACATGCGCCGCGCGTATCTCGTCCGTCCGGCGCAAAGTTATTTCTACAAAAAGCTGCTTTATCTTTACTCCAGACGGTCACAGGTCAGCAGGAGAGCAGCTACAGCAGCGTTACCGACGATCGGAGCTAGCTGAGCACCCCCACTTGCAAGGACAACACCTCTGTGTGCCAACATGCCAGGGGCACTCGTGGTCCTAGAACTACTGATGGGTCCCCTGGAACCAAGAAGGCGGGCACGTGAGAGGATATACCGCACTCGTATGAACCTCTTTGGCATGGGGGATGAGGAGGTGTATCGCCTATTCAGATTCAGCCCAGATGCAATACTTGAACTAACCACAACCCTGCAGGATGACATCACCAGCCCAACACACCGATCACAAGCAGTGCAGCCACTGGTGAAGGTACTGGCAACACTCCATTTCCTTGCAAGTGGATCATTCCAGCGTACAAGTGGAGTGGTGGCTGGGATGTCACAGTCCTCCATGAGCAGATGTGTGCACCAGGTTGTCCCTGCAATCCTCAGACGCATGTCCAACCAGTTCATCAGACCCACCACTGAGGAGCTGCGGCAGAAGGCAATGACAGATTTCTACAACATTGCCAGATTCCCACGCACTGTGGGGGCCATTGATTGCACACATGTGGCCCTACAGCCCCCCAGTGCCACAGAGCACATATACCGCAATCGGAAGCATTGGCACTCCATCAACGTACAGGTGATAGCTGATGCCCAACGCCTCATATGGCACGTCCGTGCCAAACACCCCGGGTCCAGCCATGACAGTTTTATATACCGTCAGAGCCCCATCCCAGCAGAATTTAACCAGAACATGTATGGGGACAGTTGGCTGGTTGGTGAGTGACATGGGAGTCAGGCATGACTATCCCCTCCCGTCATGCACAACAGAAATCGCACATGCATGACTAACATTCTCCTGTCTTTTACCTTACAGGTGACTCTGCATATGCATTGGGACCCCATCTAATGACTCCTTTCCGGAACCCCCAAACCAGAGGAGAGAGAAAATACAATGAAGCACACATCAAAACCCGTGCAGTGGTGGAGCAAACATTTGGGCTCCTGAAGTCCCGTTTCCGATGCCTGGATAAGTCTGGGGGGGCTCTATTGTATTCCCCTACCTTTGTGTGTCAGATCATCGGTGCATGTTGCATACTACATAACTTTGCTATGAAAAAAGGCCTGCATATTGACATACGTGATGACCTGACCCCCGACCCACACAGCCCCCCCCTGCCAGAGGACACCCAGTCTGCTGATGGAAGAGCAGTCAGGAGGGTCCTCGCCGTAGGCATCTTTGGACACTAAACCAAAACATTAATCACACAGACAGTGCACGCGTGTACACCACTGATGTCCCTAGATCACACACACCACATGCACATCGCATTGGATTAGCCCAAGTCCAGCATGTAGGAGTTGGGAGCAGTAACGCCAGCGTCAAGGCCCCAATGATGTCACTGTCCATTCACACACCTTTCACACGTGATTCATTCAGCCGTGGGGTTCACTTCACCACCACGGCCGAGGGTGACACCCCTTACTTTCAGGAGTGCCACCCTCTCACATTCACACACCATTCACACTGTCCCCTGCAATCCTGACCGTGTGCAGTACAAAAATAAATTAGAAAGATCATATCCTGATCAATAAAAGAAAAATAATCTCATAACCTGAGAAAAATAAAAAATAAACTCATGACCTGAGTATGTGAAAAACAATAATATAAAACCAGCAACAAAAAAAAGGCCTCATCGGGGATGCCGGGGGCTTCTTCTGGGGGCCCCTCTCTGGCTCCGCAGCTGCCTGGATGGAGTGGGTGGGGGTGGGGGGGCATCTGGAGGTGGCTGATCCCCAGGTGGGCCACTCCTGGCAGGTGTGGCCTGCGTGCCCTCCAAGGCCCTGGCTATCCGTCCAAGGTAACTGTTGGTCTGGGCCTGCATCCGGAGCTGACGGGTCACCTGGTAATGCTGGGCCCGCCGACTCAGCCTCCCCTGCTCCCGGATGGCAGCACTGTTGGCCTGGACGGCTGCAGTGAGGTGCTGGATATCCCCCTGCACCTCCCCCAAAGTGGTGACCACTGCAGCGCAATTAGAGCTGACATCCTGCACTGCGTTGCTGAGGTTGGCAACGGAGCCCAGGCTGTCAGACACTTTCTGCAAGTGCACCGCTATGGCCCCCATTTGTTCTGTCTGTCTGGCGTGATCCCTCGCCAACTGGTCCTGGACACCATCAGACACCCCCCTGGTCTTCTGGGTCGCCTTCCTGGGGCCAGAAGATGGATGTCCTCGGGTGGAAGGAGTCGCCCTTGAGGGGCTTCCAAGGATGGGGGAGGGGACGACAGACGGGCCAGGAGAAGGGGAGGAGACAGACAAAACCAAAGAAAAGTCCTGCTCTGCCACAGCAGGATCTTCCACAACCACCTCGGCAGGTGTGGTGTGGCCACTCTCCTCCTCCACAACCTCTTCACCACCCAGTGGCTCGGGCACATGATGGCGTGGGGGGGATGGGGTGGAATGCAGGCTGACAGATGATGGCCCAGCTCCGTCATCTGTGGATGACACAAAGCAGACACATGTTGGTGGTCCCACACACTTGGCACATGTACCCCCCCCCCCCCCCAAATGCAAAACATCAAATAGGGGATTAAAAAACACTTACCTGTCCTTGTGCCTTCCTCCACGGAGTCATAGCCTGCGACCCCCTCCACCTGCTCCCTCTCCAGGCACCGAGCAACCACCTCCTCCTCTGCGGTCAGGGTGACAGGACATGGGGGACCACCACCTGTGCCCCTCTCATACCTCCTGATGGAGGCCACCTTGTCCCTCACCTTGCGCCGCAGGTCATTTATTTTCTTTTGTATGTCCCCAGCAGTCCGGGTGGAGTACCCCAGGACATTGACCCTGGCAGCAATCGACTCCAGGATGCCCTGCTTCCTCTCCCGGCTGGTCTTCCGGCTTTTTTTCCCATGGAGAAATTCATTCTCCGTCTCCATAGCCGAGATAATGACAGAGACCTCCTGGGTATTAAAGTTGAGGTTCCTCCTCTCTCTGGGGGTAGCGGGAGCAGCCATTACAGAGCAAAAGTATCTTCCCTGGGGTGGGGGGAAACGGAACTACTTTTGCTCCGGAATGGCGTTTCCGCCAGCGCTTTTAAGCGCCCAGCGGAACGCATTGCGCTGACGTTTCCCAGGAAGTGGTGCCGACGGAAGTTGTGAGCATGCACACAAGGGGGCGAGTGGAGCCGCACTCACTGCGCATGCTCCGTGGATGATGCGCTGAACGTAAGCCTCTGCGCCGGGCTCCGCCCATCATTTACATATGATCACACCCACTTCCACTTGCGTCGGGTTACGCCAGCGCATTATCGTTACTCTGGCGCAAGTTTACGCGCAACTGCTATGTGAATTACAGGACTTGCGCTGAAAGGGTCTTCAGAGTAACGTAAATGAGAAGCGTTACTCCAGAGGAAAGATACTCTCATCTACCTGAATCTGGCCCGATCACTTTATGTGATAAAAAAAACGATGTTTTTAAAAACGTCAATTTAAATGATCGTGTGTGGGGGAAAACGTTGTGATGCATGCTTCAATTTTTTGTGTCGTTTTTCAAAACGTTGTTTTTTGTTTCACAAAAAATCACTGGGGTAGATTCATGTAAAATGGCGCATCGTTGCTCCGGCGTGGCGCATCTTTTTTCCGCTACGCCGTACCCGCGCGGAGAGGCATTTACTGTATTCATAATTTTTTCACTCACCTGCGTAGCGGTTTTTCGACGGCGTAAGGCGGCGGAACTGGAAGTGGGCGTCACCACATGCAAATGATGGTCTGACAGTGGCGCAGAGAGATCCGTACGGTGTATCTTAACCGGCGCATGCGCACTGATGGCACCTGGCTGTCGGGCTCCTGTGCACATGCGCAGTACGGCGCGACGTCACCACCAAGATCCGCCGCACCACTTCCTACTAGTGCATAAATACGCACACAGAAGCGCCACCTTGCAAAACATGACCAGCATTTTTTCTGAATTGGCAGGGCTTTTGGATTTTGGATGGCTGCACCAGACACTGCCGGTGACCGCAGAATGTTCAACTTCAGCCATCAGGAGAAGGCTGTGATAACGGATGCGCTCTCCCAACATGGGTCCCGCCTCTATGGCCCACAGAGTGCCCACACTGGCAAAGCGGAGAAGACACGCATTTATGCGGAAATCACCAGGCAGGTGAATGTTGTTGGTGTTGCGGAGAGGGAGCCCAAGCATATTCGGAAAAAAATAAATGATATGCGGAGACTGGTCAAAGATAAACTTGTGGCCATGAGAAAGCATGCCAGTGCCACAGGTGGAGGACCAGCCACACGAATTACCCTGACTGCAGAGGACATGGTGGTGGCCAGGTTGCTGGATAGGGAGCTGGTGGAGGTCTTCCTGGCTTTGAATCAGGGGATCAGCCTTTGAGGTCAGGTAAGTCTGTTTTATCTGCTATGTGGTGTGTTGCATGGGTGGGGGGGGATACATGTGACAAGTGTGTGGCTCCTCCAACATGTGTTTGTTTTGTGTCTTCCACAGATGTGCAGGATGGAGCTGGCCTGTCAGTTGATGCAGGGCGAGGCACCCCATCCATGCTGGAGATCGCCCCTACAGCAGTGCTTGAGGAGGTTGAGGGGGAGCACATCGGGGTAGAAGAGGCTGCTGTCTATATTCTGGAGGAGACCCCCATACCTGGCCACTCCCAAACCACCCCCCCATGCAGGATTCCCCCTCAAGGGACACCATCCCCTCCAGGCATTCCCCCTCAAGGGACACTATCCCCTCCAGGGATTCCCCCTCAAGGGACCTCCCCTACACCCGTCCTCCAGCCTCTCAGGCCTCTAGGAAGGCAACGAGGAAAACCAGAGGAGTCCCTGATGATTTTGAAGATCACCTGGCAAGGGACCAGACAAGACAGACCCGCCATATTGGTTCTCTTGCTGGTGATCTCCATTGGGTGGCAGATAGCCTGGCGTCCTCGGCCGCGAGCCAGGCTGCTTGCACTGTGGCAGTGCAGGAAGCCATCACCCAGCAGGCTGGGCATAATACTGCTATCAATGATAGTCTGCAGGACGTTGTGGGGAACGGGGGAGCCCTTCTGTCCTGCCTGGTGGACCTGCAGACCACCACATCTGACCTGGTCTCCGAGGCCCGGAGCCTGGCAGCTGCTGTCCGTGAGGAGGGGAGGCAGACACGGCGACAGCAGCGCAGCAATACTACCCGCCGGCTGCGGATGCAGGCTGCCACCAATACGTACCTCCACCGGCTAGCCGTGGCAATGGAGGGCAGCCAGGCAGCCAGGGAGAGACTGGTTGAGGTTCAAACACCTGCCCCCCCAGCCCCCCCTACCTGTGGCTCGCCCCAGGCAACTGCGCCCCAGGAGCCTAGGGACAAGAAGGAGCCCACGACAGGGCCGTTGATTTTTGACAAATTATTTTTGATACTCAGATTAAGAGTTTTATTTTTGTTTATCTCCCTGCACACGGTGAGGAGTGCAGGCTACAGTGTGAATGAGGTGTGAATGTGTGGGGGTGACACTCCTGCCATTAAGGGGTGTCACCCTCAGTCGTTGGTGAGAAATTATCACCACGACACGTGTGAATGGTGTATGAATGTACAGCAACATAATTGGAGCCGTGGCGTGGCATTGCTGCTCCCAAGTCCCATGTGGTGTACTTGGGTCTAATCCAATTTGATGTGGATGTGGTGTGTGTGTGCGCTAGGGATCACAGTGGTGTGCATGCATGCATTCTCATTGTGCCATGATTAATGTGTGTGTTTAACGTGAAAAGTAGCCTACCACAAGGACCCTCCTGACTGCTCTTCCCTCAGCAGACGGGGGACCCTCGGGCAAGGGGGGACTGTGTGGTTCGGGGGTCAGGTCATCACGTAGCTCAATCTGCAGGCCCTTTCTCACGGCAAAGTTGTGCAGCATGCAACATGCCCCAATGATCTGGCACACAAAGTTTGGGGAATACAACAGTGTCCCCCCAGACTTATCCAGGCATCGGAAACGTGACTTCAGGAGGCCAAAGGTGCGCTCCACCACTGCACGGGTTTTGATGTGTGCTTCATTGTATCTTTGCTCTCCTCTGGTTTGGGGATCCCGGAATGGAGTCATGAGATGGGGTCCCAGTGCATATGCCGCGTCACCTAGTAATGAAAAGACAGGAGGATGTTAGTAGTGCATGTGCCCGTTGTGAGGTGTGCATCACGGGAGGGGATAGTCATGCCTGCCACCCATGTCACTCACCAACCAGCCAGCTGTCCCCATACACGTTCTGTTCAAATTCTGTGGAGATGGTGCTTTGACGGTATATGTAGCTGTCATGGCTGGACCCGGGGTCCTTGGCACGGACGTGCCATATGAGGCCTTGGGCATCGACTATTACCTGTACATTGATGGAATGCCAATGCTTCCGATTGCAGTATATGTGCTCTGTGTCCCGAGGGGGCCGTAGTGCCACATGTGTGCAATCAATGGCCCCCACAGTGCGTGGGAATCTGGCAAGGTTGTAGAAATCTGTCATTGCCTTCCTCCGCAGGTCCTCAGTAGTGGGTTTGATAATTTGGTTGGCCATGCATCTGAGGATTGCGGGGACAACCTGGTGCACACATCTGCTCATGGTGGATTGTGACATCCCAGCCACCACTCCACTTGTACGCTGGAATGATCCACTGGCAAGGACATGGAGCGTTGCCAGTACCTTCACCAGTGGCTGCACTGCATGTGAGCGCTGGGTCTGGCTGGTGATGTCATCCTGCAGGGTTGTGGTTAGTTCCAGGATGGCTTCAGGGCTGAATCTGAATAGGCGAAACACCTCCAATTCACTCATGCCAAACACGTCAATGCGCGTGCGGAATATCCTCTTCCGTGCCCTCCTACGTGCACGTCGACGCTGTAGGGCTATGAGCAAGGCTGCCCCTGGCATGTTGGCAGACAGATGTGTTGTCCAGCAAGTGTTTTAGCTCAATTCGTCTGTAACAGTGTTGCTTTAGCTGCTCTCCAGCTGATCTGTTCAACTCCTGTGCAAAGTCACCCCTGCTTTATGAGGGGTGACTTTCCGCATAAAATTGCAGTTACGCGCACCGGGTTACGCCGGCGCCAGAGAAACGTCCGTTTCTGAATCGGCGGTTCTCCCTCATTTGCATATTTGAATAGATAATCCATGGGAACGGTAGATCTGTCCCGCGTAAAGATGCGCCAAATACACGCCGGCGTGGAAAAGTTACGCCGGAAAAAAGAAGTCGATTTGAAGGCGGATCTGGTATAGTAGGTACGGCGCATTGATCCGACGGCGCTAAATAACAGTTACGCCGCACATCTCTAAAAACGCCGGAGTAATTGCTACATGAATCTACCCCACTGTGTGTAGCAAAAAACGTAGTTTAAAACAACTTTCTTCAACCCGCGCATGCCCAGAAGCTAGTTATGAAGCGAGCTTCAATGGAAAAGAGTGGTGAACGTAACCTCGCTTTGCTAGAGCATTGTGAAAAAATTATGGTGTGTAGGCAACTTCGTCTTTGAAAATTGAAGTTTCAAAAACGTCATTTTTTACTTCACAGAAAACATCGTTTTTTTTCATTGCATAAAGTGATCGTGTGTAGGCGGCATTACGCCCGACGTATAATCCACGGAGCATGCGCAGTGTTGTCAAGGTATGATCGCTTCCCTGTGCCCATGCTCACAACAACGCCGGGCCAACTTCCTAGGATACGCCGGCGCACCGTCTTACGCCGAGCGCATAAATACACCCAGACATGCGCCCGTCCGGCGCAAAAGTACTTCCTGCTCTGGCAGAACCGTTCGCCCATCCCTAGTTGTACACAGCTTGCCACAGCTAGCACCCCCAGTAGTTATTTTTTTCTTTTTTTATTTCTTTTTTTCTTCTTTTTTTTCCCCCTATTTCCCCCTCTTTTCCTTTCCCCACCCCCCTCTATTGTTTCCCCCCCCCCCACCCTGCTTCCGAGTGCATTCTACCTTTCAGTTCTGTCCGATATTTTTCACGTTTTTCCTACAGTTCCAGTTTCTTACCTATCTATTTCTGATATTGCCTGTGGTTTTGAATAATTTCCATTGGTCCCAAGCGGCTCTACTTCTGCCCCCCTCTTCTTCTCCTAGGTCTACCTTTCTCAGGTATTCCATCTCTGAGACATGGTTGACCCGGTGTATCTATTCATTTATAAAAGGTCTCTGAGGGTGTAGCCAATTTTTAGGGATTAGGCCCTTTACTACGTTTAGCAACACCGGGACCATATATTTTTTTTTTGGCCCCATGGCCGATCCGTGAAACAGACAGGCCAGGGGATTTCGTAGGATCTCTCCTCCCGTGATTTCCTCTATATACTCTACGACCTCGCTCCAGTATTCCTGGACACGCGGACAGTCCCACCAAATATACATTGTGGTGCCTACCTGATTGCAATTTCTCCAACACAGAGGAGAGTTTGTTGTATGTATTTTGTTCATTTTTTCCGGTGTTAAGTGCCAACGCATCATACATTTGTAGTTGGCTTCAACTGTGTTGATATCTTTTGCATAGTTAAACACAGCTCTTATCATATGTGAGTCCTCTATCCTTTCCCCGATATCATGCCCCCATTTCTCTACGTTTAACAGTGTACTTTTTGTGCCTAAGTCTGTCAGTATCTTATATAACGCTGCAATTCTGTGTTGTAGTGGCTTCCCCGTGGAACATAATTTTTCTATTGAATTCTGTGCTTTATCGTCTCTTAACGGTGCTGGTAATGTGCTCACAAAGTGCTTTAGCTGTATGTATTCCCAATCACTTAACTGTTGGACCCCGTCTATAACGTGAATATCTTTTTTTTTCCTTTATTTTCCCTAATGTGACTATTTCCCCCAATCTTTTACTTCCTAGTTTCTTCCCCATTCTTGTCTTATTTCCAGGTGGAAAAAAGTTTGTGTCAGCTAGTGGAGTTAACGGTGAATTATATTCCCATTTTTCTCGTTTAAATAATAAATCCCATGTTTTAAAAACAATCTTTGTTATGTTGTGTGTATCAGTGTCTATTATTCTAAATTTAAGTGGGATCCAAACATTTGTACTTAAGAGTCGGTTCACACCGGGGCGACTTGGGATCAGACTTGAAGTCGTCTCAAGTCGTCCCAAGTCGCGCTGTCCAGAAAAGCAATGTAAGTGAAAGGGAGCGGTGTTAATACACACTACTCATGTCGCTCCGACTTCAGAAGAGGTTCCTGTACTACTTCAATCAGACTTCTAGGCGATTTGTACTCATTGATTTCAATGGAAGTCGCTTCCAAGTCTGATCACTGTTTTAATTGAAGCTACTTTCCAGCAAGATAACATACATTTCTCAGGCACTTAGGGGGGAGGGGGGAGGTTTGGGATGGAGAGGGGGGGGGGTTAGAAGGGAAGGGTAGGAATCTAGGATGGGTTAACTGTCCGAACGGTGAAATGATAGTGAAGAAAGGGAAAAAAAAAAAGAAAAAAAGTATGTCTAATGTAAATGTTATCACCTATAATGTAAGAGGTCTCAGCTCCCCAGGGAAGAGACACATGGGGGGTGATTTACTATTGAAGCTGCGCTGCAACGGTACATGCCTTAATTTGTGCGCTGGATGAAGCCCTAATTAGGCGCATGAACTGGCCGCAGCAACAGCGCGATGCAATTTGATAAGTAAAGCCGCCGCCGAACTCCCTGTTAAAGTCTATGGGGGAAATCTTAATTGTGAATTTTAATGGCTAATCTGCAAGTCCTAAAAAGTGTTTGGGGACCTCAGTCCTGCCCCAGGGGACATGTATCAATGCTTTTTTTATTTTTTAAAACGGCCGTTTTTTCGGGAGCAGTGATTTTAATAATGCTAAAAGTGCAGAGGGGGGGCGTGGTCCGGCAGACAGCGGGGATTTCAATTGGAAGCGGCGGCTCCGGCGAAGAAGAACAAGAAGAAGAAGATGCGGACGAGAAGGACAGCGGAAGGAGAAGAAGATGGAAGAACACGCCGGTCAAGATGTGGGAATAGAAGACCCAAGACAGAAGCAGAGGAAGAAGAAGAAGATGGAGGAAGAAACCCGAAGGAAAGAAGAAAAGAAGAAGAAGAAAGAAGATAATAAAGGACTTGTCAAAAACCGGCTCTTGTCGTTTTGAACCCTTTACATTTTTTTTTGGTGAAATGGTAGAGGTACAGTGTACCCCATTACCATTTCACACAGGGGGGGGGCCGGGATCTGGGGGGCCCCTTTGTTAAAGGGGTCTTCCAGATTTCGATAAGCCTCCTGCCCGCAGACCCCCACAACCACCG
Organism: Rana kukunoris; assembly: GCA_029574335.1. Classification (NCBI taxonomy): domain Eukaryota; kingdom Metazoa; phylum Chordata; class Amphibia; order Anura; family Ranidae; genus Rana; species Rana kukunoris. The sequence goes on from CM056052.1 coordinate 391,937,528, forward strand.
GGCAAGGGTTGTGGGGAACAGACCCTTGTCCTCATCAACATGGGGACAAGGTGTTTTGGGGGGTACCCCAAAACACCCTCCCAATGTTGAGGGTATGTGGCCTGGTGCGGTTCAGGAGAGGGGGGGGGGCGCGCTCTGTCTCCCCCTCTTTTCTGCGGCCTGCCAGGTCAACGTGCTCGGATAAGGGGTCTGGTGTGGATTTTAGGGGGGACTCCACGCCATTTTTTTTTACATTTGGGGTGGAGTTCCCCTTAAATTCCACACCAGACCTGAAGGGTCTGGTTATGGATATTTGGGGGGAACCTCACATCATTTTTTTTTTAAATTGACGGCGGGGTTCCCCTTAATATCCATACCAGACCTAAAGGGTCTGGTTATTGAATTTGGGGGGACCCCCACGCTTTTTTTTTGGTGTTTTTTATGAATGAATTCTCCTGCAATTGCAGGAGCTGACAATTCATTATTGCCGCAAGTCAGTTTTAAACGGCTTTTTTCCTTCTAAATTCTCACTTTTCACATGCTGACATTACACCCAGGGCTGCCATCAGGGGGGTACAGGCAGTACACCTGTAAGGGGTCCGGGGGTGCCCAGATGCCTGGAGGCCCCCCAGCGCCCCACATGGTAACCCCCCTTTTTTTATATATATTTTTTAGTTTATTTTTTTATTATTTTTTTATTAAAGGGCCAACTTTTGGAATTTAGTTTTTTTTAGTAGTCCGGAGGTCCCCAGGGGCCCAGAGGCCCCCAGGGCCCCGGGTGGCAACCCCCCATATTTTTTGTTATTAAAGGGCCAATGTTTTTTTTAGGGGTCTGGAGGTCCCCAGTGGCCCGGAGATCCCCAGGGCTCCAGATGACAACCCCCCCCCTTTTTTTTAAAAAAAATACAAAAAATTATATATTTTTATATTTTTTTTGTTTTTTTTTAACATATATATATATATATATATATATATATATATAATATTATTATGAAAGGGCCCAGAGGGCCCCAGATGACAACCTTTTTGCTTATAAAAATGTTATAAACATTTTCTATTTTCCCCAGGTTGTTTTTTTTTCTTTAATTTATTTTTTAAAGTGTATTTTGTGCGTGAAGTCGAGAGAGAGGAGCTGGACTGCAGGAGTTGGAAATAGGCAGACCCTCCCCCCAGAGGCAATCGCCATCCTTCTCCATGCCCCCGGTGGCAATGGCGGGTGTGAGGGGGGGCCTCCCACTCACCCCACCCTACCTGCTCCACTTGGGAGCCCGATGGGACAGAGGGACTCCCCCTATGAGGGAGTCTAGCCCACCTAGCCAGCCCTGTAGGTCCTTTGCCCCTCTTTATTTTAGGAGACCTCATGGCCAAAGTGCGTGTGTGTTAAACCAATTTTGTGTGCGTGCAAGTGTGGTGTTTTTTTTTGGGGGGGGGGTGGGCATACTAAGCACAGGCGTACCTTGCATAGCACACCCACCGGGAGCCGGGCTGAGACCACCAAACTCAATTCACATGTAGCCGAGACCGGGTTCCGAACCCTTGGCTGTAGAGGTGAACGGCTTGTCAGCGCAGTGCCATTCACGTTGAGCCACCACAGCTCCCACCCCATGTTATTTTTGTTTAGATATTTTTTTAGTTATTTTTTATTAAAGGGCCCAGAGCTCCCAAGGCAACCCCCTTTTTTTTTATATATATATATATATATATATATATATATATATATATATATATATATATATTTAGTTATTTTTCATTAAAAGGCCCAGAGGTTTATTTTAATTAAAGGGCCCAGAGGTCCCCAGGGCCCCCGGATGGCTACCACCCTTTTTTTAATATATATTTTTCTATATTTATTTTTTTGTAAAGGAACCCCCCGCTTATCAAATTGCGGCAGCCCCCCCCCTTCTCAATTTCAGGCGGCAGCACCCCCCCCTGTTCTCTGCTCCAGGGGGCCCATGCCTGAAGCTGTGTAAGGGGCCCCATAATTCCTGATGGCGGCCCTAATTGCCCCCCCCCCCATGGTACGAAATTTCAAGGAATTTTTATTGTTGCACTTTAACCACTTCCATACTGCGCCTATTCTGGCACTTCTCTCCTTCATGTAACAATTATATTTTCTTCCTTGAAAATTACTCAGGACCCCCAAACATTATATATATTTTATTAACAAACACCCTAGGGAATAAAGTGGCGGCCATTTTTTCTTATAACATTTCCAACGGTATTTGCGCCAAAAAATTTCAAACATTTTTGTTTTTTTTTGGCTTACAAAAAAAAACCTGTTTCATGAATGACAAAATAAGAAAGCAGAAAAGCTAGCCCAATTTTTAGGGATAAGGTGAAAGATGATGTTACACCGAGTAAATAGATACCTAACTTGTCACGCTTTCATATTGCGCACACTCATGGAATGGCGCTAAACTTCGTTATTAAAAATCTCCATAGGCGACACTTGACTTTTTTTCTCAGGTTACCACTTTTGAGTTACAGAGGAGGTCTAGTGCTAAAATTATTGCTCTCACTCTAACGCACGCTATGATACCTCACATGTGGGGTTTGAAGGGTGTTTACATATGTGGGTGGGACTTGCATGCGTGTTCGCTTCTGAGTGCGAGCTACTAGGGACAGGAGCATTTAAATTTAGTTTTTTTTTTTTTTTTTTTACTTAATATTTTTATTTTTGCACTTGTTTGTCCTTTTTTTGTATTATTTTTCACTTTTCTTCCTATTACAAGGAATGTAAACATCCCTTGTAATACGACTAGTGTGTGACAGGTCCTCTTTATAGAGAGAGGCGGGGTCAATTAGACCCCACATCTGTCCTCCAGGCTGGAAAGCATGGAATTGGAAAAAAAAAAAATCATCTCATGCTTTCAGCTGCGATCATGTTCGTTCAGCACAGTGGTGTAGTGTGTAGCATGTTCACCTAGCAGCAAAAGGGTTGCTGGTTTGAATCCCGCCCGTGACACTATCTGCCTGGAGTTTGCATGTTCTCCCTGTGCGGGTTTCCTCCTACAATCTAAAAACATGCTGTAAATTGGATCCTGTCTAAATAAGCCCTAATATGCAGTAGGATATTTAGGTTTTGTGCTGCCCTAGGCCTGACCAAATTTTGGCACCCCCTAATAGAAAAATGACCCACCCTTCCTGTCAAGGCCACACCCTGTTTTTTTATGACCCACCCAGGAATTTTCAGGGGACACACACAAGTTCTGGGGGGGGGGGGGCGGGGGCACAGGAGTCCCTTAATTTGCCTAGTTTTTCGATCACTTCCTATTTGGCTATGGGGCAGGAAGTGAAGGCCAATCTCCCCAAACGGACAGGGATAATACAAAATAAACTGACAGAGCTTCTAACCCCCCTCCCAACTCTATCCAAAATGAAAGAAAACAAAAAAATAAAAGTGATGATTATAGTTCCAGTTTAACCCCAAATTTCTGATCATTTTATTGAGAGGCTTAAGAAAATATAACCATGCCAATAGGCCAGGATCCAGCGTTGCTAATATGTATGAATGTGTGTTAGGGACCCCCACAAACACCACCCAATGTTAAATCAACAATTTTCTTGTTTGTTTTGGGGATGCCTGCACCCCTGATAGGGTAAAGACACCTCACAAATGTTGTCACTTTCTACTTAATTCATTCACTTCCTGCCACATAGCCAAACAGGAAGTGAGGGAAAAACCTGAGTAATGTCTTGTTGGGGACACACAGATCAATCTAAATAGTTTCCCATTTAGGAAATTGCATTTTGCTGTGTACACCCCAAATTAGTATAGATCTTGGACTTTGGAGTCCATTTACTAAAGGCAAATCCACTTCGCACTACAAGTGGACAAGCAAGGAAGAAAAATAAAAACTTGGCGGGATTGGAAGTTAAAACCATCAGTGCTTCCCTTCTGATTTTCATTGCCTACGCTTCTACTGCAGAGGGGCTTTGCCTTTACTAAACCCCAAAGTAACTAATCATTTGGGGTGTACACAGCAGTGCAATTTGCTTAATGGGGACACTAGTTAGATTGACCTGTGTCCCGAAGAAAAGACCATTGGTAGGGTTTTAACCTCACTTCCTGTTCAGCTGTGTGACAGGAAGTGAAGCCAATTTTAAGAAAAGGGACACAAAGCCCAACCTAAAAACACTAGCAGGGGTTCTAACACTCAATTGGCTTCCCTCAAACAACCCACAATTAGAATAGGATTGTCTTGTGCTAGTTTCAAGCACAGCGCTGTAAATCAGCACTTCAAGCCTGTCCACCAATACACCACCCCCCCTCCAAACAGGCCCTGTTTGCAGGTTTTCCTACATCTTGCACATGTGCTTTAAAAAGTCAGTCTGGACATCAATTCTAGGAAACAATACTTACCGCTTTGTCCTTCCTTTTCTGGTGACTAAACATTTCATGCATACACACCAGGAAAGAGCTTAGGGACAAATCACACTTGATGGTTTAGGCCCAAACTATTTCAGCTGCAGTGGTTGAAATCCATAGCATGAAAAAAATATCACAAAACAAACTTCAAAATTTGAAAGTAATTGTATTGGTCCACAAAACAGGGAAAGCAAAACAAAATATTAAAAATAAACACACAAAAAAAATATAAAAAAAACTAAAAACAAAAAATAGACCAACGTTTATTTCACACAGTCATTGGAAAATAAATCATGCTTTTGAAATAACAGGATAGACCCACAGAATTCAAACATTAGTCATTAACATCTTGAGAAACATTTAGCAAAATTATGCAGCAGACAAAACATCAAAAAAACAAAACTTGCTCCAAAACATCTCTATTTCTCTCTGCCATTACTTCCAGCCAGCAAATCTGCCCCCTCTGAGGGCAGCTGACACGTGCTCTATCCACGCTTTTTATAACATGTGTTCTAATGAACCAATTGGAAACACATGAAGAAATGTCAGCCTCTAGTTTGTGTGCACTTGTAACTGCTTACACCTGTTAAGGATGTCCTTAAATTAGCAAGAGCATGCTCAGAAAGATGCATGTCATTTTCAGGCACAAATACCCAGCTTATTTTTCTAAGTGATCGAGCATGCCCAGTTCACTCGAAATGCATTACCAGAATCAAATCTGCAATGGCGGATGAAAGCATTAGAGGTGTTTTATTTATTTTTGGTCCCCCTGAACTGATGCTTTACAACCTGAAGGGGAGGTCTTATAGAATTTTTACGTAACAAACATAAATAATAATAATTAAAACGCCCCTGTCCCTGGTAGCTCGCAGTCAGAAGCGAACACGCAGCATTTTTTTTTCCGGTTACCAGTTTAGATTTACAGATGAGGTGCTAACAGTATTCCTCTCGCTCTTACGCACGCTATGATATCTCACATGTGTGGTTTGAAGGATGTTTCCATATGTGGGCGGGCCTTAAATGTGTAAGTCCTGCCCACATATTTAACCCCCGTTCAAACCCCACATGTGAGGTATCATAGCGTACGTTAGAGCGAGAGCAATACTTTTAGCACTAGACCTCCTCTGTAAATCTAAACTGTTGCCTATGGGTATTTTCAAGTACTGAAGTTTGGCGCCATTCCATGAGTGTGTGCAATATTAAAGCGTAACATGTTGGGTATCTATTTACTCGGTGTAACATTATCTTTCACATTATGGCCATAAATTGGGCTAACTTTAGTGTTTTCTTAATTTGTAACCACTTGAGCCCCAGACCATATTACTGGTCACTGACGGGGCCAGTTTTTGCATTTCAACACTGCGTCATTTCAACTGACAATTGCGTGGTTGTGCGACGTGGCCCCCAAACAAATTTGGCGTCCTCTTTTTTCCCCCAACAACATTATTTTTTTTTTTTTTTTGGTGGTATTTGATCACCTCTGTGTTTTTTCTTATTTTTGCCTGAACCAAAAATATAGCGACAATTTTGTAAATAAAAATACAACTTTTTTACTGTTTGCTATAATAAATCTCCCCCAAAATATATTCAAAAACTTTTTGCCCTCAGTTTAGGCCGATACGTATTCTTCGACATATTTTTGGTTCCAAAAAATCGCAATAAGCGTTTGATTGGTTTGGGCAAAAGTTATAAGTAGGGGTTGGTCTTATGGGTTTTTTAGGAATATATTTTTGTTTTACTAGCAATGGTGGCGATCATTGATTTTTCTGGCTACTGCGACATTGTGGCGGACACATTTTTGTGAGCTTTGGCATTTTTCTAGCGACCAATGGTATACAAATGCATTGCTTACTATAAAAATGTCACTGGCAGGGAAGGGGTTAACACTAGGGGCGAGGAAGGGGTTGATTATGTTACCTGGGTGTGCTCTAACTGTAAAGGGGGTGGGACTGTCTAGGGGAAATGACAGATCGCTGTTCATACATTGTATGGACAGATGAGCAGGCATTCCCCCCCCTGACAGGACCGGGATAAAGGGGAACTCCACACCAAATTTAAAAAAAAAACGGCGTGGGGGTCCCCCTCCAGGTGCACAACAGGCTCTTAGATTTGATCTGGAACATAAGGGGTTAAACCCACGCCAAAAATGGCGTGGGGTTCCCCCTCAGATCCAGACCAAACCCCTCTCCCAGGCACACAGTCTGGCTGGACAGGAATGGGGGTGGGGACGAGCGAGCACCCCCCCCTCCTGAGCCGTACCAGACCACATGCCCTCGACATGGGGGAGTGTGTGCTTTGGGGCCCCCCCACCCCAAAGCACTCTTGTCCCCATGTCGATAGGGACAAGAGCCTCTTCCCGACAACCCTGGCCGTTGGTTGTCGGGGTATGCGGGCGGGGGGCTTATCAGAATATGAGAGCCCCCTATAATTAGGGGGCCCCCAGATTCTGGCCCCCCACCCTATGTGAATGAGTATGGGGTACATCGTACACCTACCCATTCACCGGGTGGAAAAGTGTAAACACAAATAAACCACACAGAATAAAATAATTTATTAGTCAGCTCTGGGGGTCTTCTGCCCGGACCCCCCACCACCAGCCCATTGGGCCCCGGGCTTCGCCGTTTTCTGCCGGGGGCGACGACACCCACCGATGCTCTCCGCCATGTTCGGCCAGGCCGAAAACAGCGGAGAACAACGGGGGGTGAAGCCTCTCCTCGGTCTTCTAGACGTTTTCTGCGGGGGGGGGGCTCTTCGCCGCCGCCTTCTGCAGGGGGCTCCTGCCTCCCGCGGGCTGATGGCTGTCTTCCGCCGGGGGGGTACACCTACCCCCCCGGTCTTCGCCGCCGCCTTCCGCCGGGGGGAGAGACACCCACCGATGCTCTCCGCCATGTTCGGCCAGGCCCCCACCCCAAATTAAGCTCTTTCACATCGGGGGGGCGGCCGAAAACAGCGGAGAACAACGGGGGTGTCGCCCCACCTCGGGCTTCTCCGCTTCTGCCTGGCTCCTCCCGAGGCCAGGGCTTCTTTCGCTGTCTTCCGCCGGAGGGCGCCACTCTCTGGGCTTCTCGTCGCTGTCTTCCGCCGCAGGGCACCACCCGCTGGCTTTGTCGGCTTCTGCCTGGCTCCTCCGCGGGGGCCAGGCCTTCTCGTTGCTGTGTCGCCGTCTTCTGCCGCCACCCCTTCGACGTTTTCTGCCGGGATGAGGGTCGCACATCCCATCCCGGACTTCGATGTGACCTTAACCCATGTGACATCACATTCCCATCATGCTCTGTGATGTCACATGGGTTAAGGTCACATGGTGGCATAACCACGCCCACGCCCTATGCCAATATAAGTCCGTGCCCGCCGCTCTGTCGGCATTTCAGAAAACCGGGGTGGGATGTGCGACCCTCACCCCGGCCCTCACCCCGGCGAAAACTTCGAAGCCCGCTGCCCTCCCACACAAGCAGAGAGCTTCATGGTGAAGGGGGCGGCGGTGGAAGACTGCGGTGGCGAAGATCGGGGTGGGTTGGCGGAAGACCCCTGGAGCTGGCTAATAAATTATTTTATTCTTGTGTGGTTTATTTGTGTTTACACTTTTTCCACCAGGTGAATGGGTAGGAGTACCATGTACCCCATACTCATTCACATAGGGTGGGGGGCCGGAATCTGGGGGCCGCCTTATTAAAGGGGCTCCCAGATTCTGATTGGCTCCCGCCCGCATACCCCGACAACCAATGGCCAGGGTTGTCGGGAAGAGGCTCTTGTCCCAATCGACATGGGGACAAGAGTGCTTTGGGGTGGGGGGGCAGTGCCCCCCTCCCCCAAAGCACACACTCCCCCATGTCGAGGGCATGTGGTCTGGTACGGCTCAGGAGGGGGGGGGGGCGCTTGCTCGTCCCCACCCCCATTCCTGTCCGGCCAGACTGCGTGCCTGGGATAAGGCTTGTTACGCATCTGTGGGGGAACCCCACGCCGTTTTTGGCGTGGGTTAACCCCTCACGTTCCGGACCAAAGCCGAAGAGCCTGTTATACCCCTGGGGGGGAACCCGCGCCAGTTTCAAATTTGAAATTTGGCGCGGAGTTCCCCTTCAGTGTCGGCGCAGCCCAAGAACAGCTCGGAGATTGCTGTGTGCCGTTTCACGCAGTGCAAACACTGCTACGCCGCTTGGTATTTACCAAGATTTTCTCGGCGTACTGACGCGGCGCACGACATTCCCTGAAATCTCCCTCTGCGCATGCCCAGTATGCAAATGAACCTTCCGAGGTTCTGGCGTACTTTGGAAGCGCACGGGGATCATTTCTCAAAAGTCACTTTCGCTTTCAATTCGGCCCGCCACACACGTTCAAACACATGTCACTACACTTCCCCTGCATCACCCCCCTCCCTCCCCTCATAAACTCCCGCCCGAATCCCCGATGTTTACATAACTAAATGCCGTAGTACAGCTCTGTACTGGCGTGCTGTGCGCCCTCTCCTGGGCGCATTAGGCAGTTTAGTAAATGAAGAAATACACTGCACTGGCAGTGTATCTCTTTTGTAAATGTCAAAAACGGTTTTACTCCTGCTTGTGCACCATGAGTCATGGCGCACAGGCTTGGTAAATCAGCCCCATGGTCTTGAAGGAAATCGAAAGATATTTTGCAGACATCGTTTTCCTCCAGGAGACACATATAACAGTTGACTCAGGAGTTAGGCTCTACTCTCGGGCGGTCCCAACATGGTACTATGGAGACTCCCCTCAGAAAAGATCTAGGGGGGTCGCCATAGGGATAGGGAAAAATGTCAGCTTTATGGTGGATGATAGAAGAGTGGATCCAGATGGCCGATATTTGTTCCTAAGAGGGACCCTACAAGGGAAAAAATACATGTTGGTCAATGTATATTGTCCCAACAAGCACCCCCAAAATACTTAAAAAGGATCCTAAATATGTTAATGGACTTTAAGCAGGGCTATGTAGTACTGGCAGGGGACTTTATCCTCACACTGGAACATCACCTCGATAGGGCATATAGGGGTGATATCAATTTCAGACCACGCCACGGTTTTGGAGAGAATACATTTCCTAGACATTGAAGAGAGAAAGGGGAGTTGGAAATTTAATGAACAAGACAGGGCTGCCCACTCTCACCCCTCCTGTATGTAATAGCACTGGAACCACTGCTGACCAAGATAAGGAACAACCCAGACATAGGGGGAGTGAGAGTGGGAGAAGAGGAACATAAGATGGCAGCATATGCGGACGACATACTCCTATATGTGACCAAGCCTCGACTTTCCGTACCTAAAGAAATGGAGGAAATAAGAAAATATGGGGAACTCTCCCCCAGCAGTTATTAATCCATTCACTGTTGTAATCACACACTAATCCTGTTTTTTACTTGTACTGATAAAATACACTACTACACTACACAAGTATTACAGTAAATTGATCTAAACACTGTGGCCACAGATTACACCCTTTCGCCCCACAAAGTATCTTTCATAATACATTAACCACTTAAGGACCCCCGCACGCACATATACGGCCACAGAATGGCTCGTACAGGCACAAGGGCGTAAATTTACGTCCCCGCGTTTGTGCGGTTCGGGGGTCCCATCGGGACCCCCTCCGCGGCGTGCGGGGGTCCCCCTGGCTCCGGGAGCGATCCGGGACGAGCGGACGGATGTCGGCGTTTACCCGCCCCCCCGCGATCGCTCCCAGCCAATGCGCGCGCTCCCCCTTCTGTCACTTCCTCCTCCTGTGTAAAGACAGGAAGGGGGAAGTGATGTAATCTCCCATCGCAGCGGTATTTCCAACCGCTGCGATGGGAGAAACACCTCACAGTAAGTCCTGCACCAACACTACACTGACATACACACACATAGGCATACTTAACCCCTTGCGATCTGACCCCCCACCCCCCCTGTCACAGGGTCACCGCCCTAGTTAACCCTTTCACTCCCTATTGCCAGCGTCACTAAGCGATCATTTTTCTGATCGCTGTATTAGCGTCGCTGTTCCCGCTAGGTAGCTATTTTTTTTTATTGCGATTTTTTTTTTTTACTAAAGACATGTGGCTAAATAAATTTTGGCCTAAATGTTTGACTAAAATTTTGTTTATTTGATTTTTTTTTAACAAAAAGTAAAAAATAGTGTTTTTTTGTATATAGCGCAAAAAATAAAAATCGCAGAGGTGATCAAATACCACCAAAAGAAAGCTCTATTTGTGGGAAGAAAAGGACGCAAATTTTGTTTGGGAGCCACGTCGCACGACCGCGCAATTGTCTGTTGAAGCGACGCAGTGCCGAATCGCAAAAACACCTTGGGTCATTTACCAGCGTATTGGTCCGGGTCTTAAGTGGTTAAAATGGATTATGAGGGGAAAACAGTCCCCTGATGTCTCTCCAGCTGACCTGTGCACAACTGGTGCACGTCTGGTGCCAAGATAAACCAGCTATTTGTTGGAATAACTTTACGCCGGACATACGACTTATGCGTAGCGCACATAGCCTGCGCCGGGCGCGCGTACGTTCGCGAATCGGCATATCTCCTCCATTTGCATATTTGAATAGGAAATCAATGGGAGTGCCTGATGCGTCCAGCGTAAATATGCGCCTACGATACGCCGGCGTAGGAAAGTTAGGTCGGTCGGAGGAAGCCTATTTACAGGCGTATCTAGTTTTGTGGGTACGGCGCATAGATACGGCAGCGCATATTTACACTTACGCCGCGCATCTCGAGATAAGCCGCGTAACTTCTTACTGAATCTGGCCCCAAATGTTTTTTTTCTTTGTTTTCTTTGTCTGAATTTCACACTTCATGTTCCTTCTCAATAAGCTGTTCAGTAAGCTGTTCTAAATGACTTTTCACCGCCCAGATGATGGTGGAAAGCTTACTGAGAAGAAACAGGAAATTAGAAATTTAAACAAAGAAAAAAACATTTAGGGCCAGATTCAGGTAGATTGGAGTTTCTTTACTCTGGAGTAACGCTTCTCATTTACGTTACTCTGCCGAAATTTTAGCAGCAAGTACTGTTATTCAAGAAGCACTTGCTCCTAAAGTTGCGGCAGCGTATCGAAAATGAGCCGGCGGAATTCAAATTGGGCGGGTACGGGGCGTGTATTATTTAAACTAAGCGCGATCCCGCGGCGAACGTACTGCGCATGCGTCGAGTGTCAATGCATCCCAGTGCGCATGCTCCAAATTCTGTCAGTGAACGTCAATGACGTCACATCCCCATTCATTAACTTTTTACGCAAGCGACGCAATTTTTTTTTTCCCCACGCGATGACGACGGCTATACTTAACATAGGATACTCCACTAGGGGGCTGCTTTATCTTTACGCCGCGTATCGCTTACGGAAACGTCGGAAAGTCACTGCGTCGCGCCCGAAAAAGATTGTGAATTGCCGATTCCCGCTGATTAACATATTTTTTCAGCGTTAATCAGCGGGAACGCCCCCGGCGCCATTTTTAAATTAAAGTTGCGATGCGATGGCGAAAGTCAATTGCGCCGATCGCATCGGAACTCCAACCCGGCGTTTCTTGTTTTCTGCTTACAGAAAACAAAAACGCCGGCTTAAAGTGACAGTTAGGCTGGCGGATCCCTGGATACTCCAGCCTAACTCTACCTGAATCTGGCCCTTAGAAGGGAAATCGAAGGAAAAGCTAAGTGAAACAACAATGCACTAACTTAAAGGAACCAATTTAGAAAATAAAAGACGAACCTTTACAACCCCTTTAAAGCTGGTCATCAGGACAGCATTCTTGGCTTGGTAGAATTGACCCTATATAAAATGGATCCCCTACTTTTTATATTTATACCAGAAACTCCCCGTCAACCTTCTGCTTCTTTCTTTCACACCCTGCATACTGCTATTTCTGGCCTTGGTCTTCGGCTCATAACCATCTATGGTGCCCTTCCTGAGCAGGCAGGCTTCACAGACCCAAAACCCCTGAGCAACTTGACCCCTTCAGATTCTATACCCCCAGGGACTTGCTACTTACAGCTATATCCATCCAGCCCCCATAGCTTCCACCTGTCTTTAACAATCTACCATATAGTTTCCCCATAATTCATACTTTATCAGGAACTGGGAAAGAGAACTGAGCTATTCACTCCCCACCGGGGACTGGGAAAAATCCATCTATTTAACTTCAAATTAAGCCTATCCATCCAAAAGCAAGAGAGAACCTACAAAATAACTAATGAATGGCATGCTGATCTTCACAGGGCTACATATATAGGGCCAGATCCACAAAGGAATTACGCCGGTGTATCTATAGATACACTGGCGTAATTCGAATTTCCCGCCGGCATATCATTGTTTTCTATCCACAAAACATGATACGCCGGCTTCTAGCTTAGATACGTCGGCTTACGCCGTCATATTTAAGGTGCATATTTACGCTGGACGCTAGGGGCGCGTTCGCGTCTGCGTAAAATATGCAAATGAGGTAGATACGGCGATCCACGAACGATCGATCGGCATTTACGTTGTTTGCGCAAGCGTATCTCCGGCGTAAATGTAGACCTGCTATAATGTTAAGTATGCACGTCGGGACCGCGTCGTATTAGACGTCGTTTACGTTGTTTGATCCAGAATGGGCCTGGGCGTAAGTTACGTTCACGTCGTTTCATTGACTATTTGCGGCGTGATTTCACTCATGCGTACTAGGATACGTCCACGGCCGGCGCATGCGCAGTTAAAAAAAGCGTTGTTTGCGTCGGGTCATTCATAATTATAATAAAACACGCCCCCCCTAATCAATTTGAATTACACCCATGAACGCCGGCCCATTTCCGCTACGCCGCCGTAAGTTACAGCAGCATTTCTTTCAGGATAAGGATACGCCGCTGTGACTTACAGAGGCGCAGAGTAAATGGGACACGCCGCGCGGGCATCCCATCTATGTGGATCTGGCCCATAGTGTGTGTGTGTATATATATATACATATATATATATATATATATATTTAGCCCGTCAGCGGGTGTGTGCGACAGTAGGAGGAAAACAAAAAGGTGCGGTTTTATTTGAACTATATACAAATAAAATTATGACAGAAAACAAAAGAAATACAAAAATAAATCCTGGTCAACTTGACCTGCTCGCTATAAACGTTGGTGTCCCTAACTAACAACTGGGTGCAGCCTTGTGCTGCCCCAGTCCCTGACTCCCTGCTGTTTAAATCTCTTAGCAATAGCCACACAGGCTTTGTCTCACCGCACAGACATCATACTCCCCAGACTATTCACACAGATTTGGTTCCAGGTTGGAGCATATCTCTTAGCATGCTGGGAGCTTTTGTAGAGGACCTAACGAGCCCACCTGATACAGCTGGGGTCATCAAGTCCTCCCAGCAGGACTCCCAGCACTCCTCCTAGAGGTACAAACTTGCATAAAGCCTGAACCTAGGAGAAATATATACAGCATCTTGGATGCAACCAGGGGATTTAACCTCCCTACTGTCACATACCCCCCCTCTTGTTTCAACCTTGGGGTTGGAACACCAGTATTCAGGCATGCATGCACCCAAGACAGTGCGTCCACATTCCCCATTTGGATGCTAGGGCGATGTTTTACAGTAAAGTAAAAAAATTGTAAAGCCAGAAACCATTTGTTTACTCTTCTGTTTGTTTCCTTGTTTTTGGCCATCCACTTTAAGGGAGCGTGGTCCGTAACCAGGTCAAAGTGCCGACCCAGCAGGTAGTATCTAAGGGAATCTAGAGCCCATTTCACCGCTAAACACTCCTTCTCAATGGTGGCACAATTTACCTTATGGGACTTTAATTTCCTACTGAGATAAATGACTGGATGTTCTTCCCTATTCCAGACCTGGGACAATACTGCTCCCAACCCCACGTCCGATGCATCCGTTTGTACCACAAAGTCCCTGGAGAAATCTGGTGAGTACAAGACTGGCTGGCTTAAAGGCTTTCTTTAAGGCCTGGAAGGCTGTTTCCTCGTTTAGGGTCCACTTAACCATGGCCAAGTCTTTCCCTTTGGTCAGGTTGGTTAATGGCACAGCCTGAGGGGCAAAGTGGGGAATAAATCACTGATAATAACCAGCGATTCCCAGAAAGGCTTGTACCTGCTTCTTGCTGTTAGGACGTGGCCAATTCTGTATGGCCTCGACCTTATTGACTTTGGGTTTTATCACTCCCCTCCCAATAGTGTACCCAAGATATTTGGCCTCTTCCTGTCCAATGGTACACTTCTTTGGGTTGGCCGTAAACCTAGCTTCCCGAATAGAGTCTAGGACTGCTTGCACTTTTGGCAGATGTGAGGCCCAATCTGGGCTATGAATAACTACATCATCCAGGTAAGCTGCAGCATACTTCTGATGAGGCCTTAGAATCTGGTCTATTTTCCTCTGAAAGGTTGCCCAAACGGCATTCTTTTATACTGGAATGCCCCGTCTGGGGTTACAAACACGGTTTTCTCCTTGGCCGATTTAGCCAGGGGAATTTGCCAATACCCCTTTCTGAGATCGAGAGTTGTCATGTACCGGGCTGTTCCCAGCCGGTCGATTAACTCATCGATACGTGGGGGTAGGTGTAAAATTTTGTAACTTTGTTCAGTTGTAGAAAATCGTTACAAAAACGCCAGCTCCCATCCGTTTTAGGCACTAAGGCTCAGAATCACAAAGCAGTTACGTCGACGTAAGTGCAAATTTGTGCCGGCGTATCTGTGCGCCAGACTTACAAACCAACATACGCCCAAAAATTGGCCACCCTACTCCGACGTAGCTTACATACCTCGGCGTAGCGTGGGCGTACTTTTCGTCTGGACGCATGTTGCTGCTCCCATTGATTAGGCATTCAAACATGCAAATGAGGGAAATACGGCGATTCACGAACATACGTCCACCTGACACATGCCGTGCGAGGTGTGCCTAAATTGTACATCCGGCGTAAAGTTATTCCCCATATATGAGGCGCAACCCGGCAACAGACATGCAAAGGTCTGGACCAGAGAACACAGGCCGGCGTATTGGGCATACGTTACGTTCACAGCGTACGTGGTGATCTGGCGTTGCTTAGGCAGTTGTGCCGGCGTGGTTGTAAGCATGCACATAAGGGTGCAGTTTCATGCGTCCACGTCACGGCGCATGCGCAGTTCGTGATACGCCGGGCATAAAACACTGCACCATGCTCGGACTATCCTTTGCATGGGGTCACACCCACTTCCATCTACGCCGGCCTGCAGCTTCGAAAAATACGCCATGCCGACGCAGCGTTGGGAGCAATAGCTTCCTGAATACAGTGGATGCCTCTCCGCACTGTGCAGGCGTGGCGGACGGCGTTTGCGCTACGGCGGCGTAATGTGCGCCCAACTCTCTGTGAATCTGGGCCTGAGGCCGCGTTTACACAACCGTTTTTTTCAGCAGAATCCATCAAGAAACTTGATGGGAGACGTATTCTGCCGAGAAAACCAGTCGTGTGTACACTTCTCGCCGAGAAAACTGTTGAGAAACTCTTCGAGCCAAAAAGAGAGCATGTCTTCTTTTTCCTCAACGGCAATGGGAAAATTTGGCTCGAAGAGTTCCTCGACAGCCGAACAAGGAACTCGACAGGGAAAACGGTGTGTTTCGCCCGTCGAGTTCCTCGGTCGTGTGTACGTGGCCTAAGACTATAGGACTGGACCAATCACTTTGGGATTCCTCTATCACCCCCAACTTTAAGCATTTTCTGTACTTCCTCCCGTATTTCCTCCCGTCAGGACTCTGGGATGCGATAGGGTTTTAGCTTCACCCTTTCACTGGGCTGGGTAATAATATCATGCTGTTTGTCCCAGGAGTTAAAAGAAAACCTCTTTGTTGCAAAGCACAAACTCCTTAACCTCCTGTTGTTGGGGATTTGACAAGGTGACTGCTATTCCAACCTCAGGAATCACACAATCAGACTGATCTGGTTACAAAGTTTCTACGACTAGGGATTCCCTATCCCTCCAGGCTTTCAACAGATTGATGTGATAGATTTGTTCGGGCTTTCGCCTTCCTGGTTGTCTGACCTTGTAATTCACTTTGCTCACTTTTTCCAATATCTCGTAGGGGCCTTGCCATTTGGCAAGGAACTTGCTTTCAACTGTAACTGTACCAATACCCTATCCCCCGGGGAGAAGGTACGGGTCTTGGCCCCTTGGTTATACACTCTCTGTTGTGCCAACTGTGCTTGGGCCAAATGTTCCCTTACAATTGTCATTACCTGTGCAATTCTATCTTGCATCAGGGCAACATGCTCCATATCCAACAGCCCTCTTGGGTGTCTCCCATAGAGCAACTCGAAGAGTGAGAAACCCATAGAGGATTGGGGTACCTCCCTAATGGCAAACATTAAATAGGGAATAAGACAGTCCCAATCCTTTCCATCTTTATCCACCACCCTCTTTAACATTTGTTTAAGGGTTTTGTTAAATCTTTCAACCAACCCATCTGTTTGGGGGTGATACACAAATGTACGCAATTGTGTCACTTTGAACAACTTGGACAGTTCTTTCATAACCCGGGACATAAAGGGTGTACCTTGGTCTGTAAGCAGTTCCTTACAAATTCCATACAAATACCCACGCGGCTAAAAACAAGAAAGATAGCCATTTGACTATGGTTTTGGCCGAGGTATTTCAGAGAGGAATCGCATAACGGGTGGCATGGTCCAATATAACCAAAATGTACTGATGCCCCCTAGCGGACTTCACTATTGGACCTACCAAATCCATGGCGATTCTCTCAAAGGGAACCTCAATGATGGGAAGGGCTACTAGCAGGTTACGGAAATGTGGCATAGGTGCCGACTGACGTCTGTCCCTTAGAAAGTCGCATTGCATGGGTTCATCCACTACCGGACAATTTGCTGCAATGTGTCCCTCCCGCCGGCAGCGGTAGAAAGTAATCCTTTTTGCTGCCTCTTGAGGCCCTGACATCCTGGGCTGTTCTCGCCAGACAATAGGGAGAACTCCCACCCTCTCACTCTCTCCATCCTCACCCCTTGGAATCATCTTACCCGCCTGGTCTGGTCTTAGGGGGGAAAGTCCATGAGTCTCAAACAATTGAAATAACCTCAAAGTATTGGGATTGTATAGGCAACAAATAATAATTCCAAAATTGAAAACAAGATACAAATTTATTACAAAAATATATAAATATTACAGTACAAATTGAATAAAAGAAATACTATTGAACATGTATAGTTTATATAATGTAAATACTGTCCGTCATGAACTGCCATCATCAGATGTTTTTATGGCAGATTGGAGTGGGTAACCGACGCGTTTCGAATGAAAGAAAACATTCTTCATCAGGGTATGTAATAGTATCACATTTTTGTCTAAAAAATCTGGGCTTGAAAGGTCATGCACTTCACGGCGTCATCAGATGCGGGTGCCTCCACACTGTATATAATGCACAGAAATATATCTCCTCATCCCTGCCACCCATGGGGTGGACTGAATCAATAGGTTCAAAGATTGGTGTTTAAGAAGTCCTCACCACCACACCGAGACAGAGGATCAAAGTTCTCCCCAGATAGGTGCAAGGCCTGTTGAAGTGGTCCCTATTCAGCCACAGGTCCATCCATTGCAGCAATAGAGATTTGCCTCCTCAATCTCCACAGAGTGAGAGATTGAGGAGGCAAATCTCTATTGCTGCAATGGATAGGAGTAGGAAGAGCTCTCAGGAAGCGATCCATCACAACACAATCCACAATCTTTGGAGCGGACAAAGTCTCTGGCTGTAGCCACTTACTGCTCAGGTGAATGAGATCTGGGGGGTTTTCCAAGCCGGAAAGTCTAGTTATGCACAAGCTGAGCCCGGACAGCCAGGGTGACACCCAGCTGTGGCAATATTTCAGTTTTTAGCACCACATAGTCTTTTGCTTGGTCAGGCTTTAAGTCATAATAAGCTTTCTGCGATTCCTCAGTTAACAGAGGGGCCACCAGTCCATCCCACTGCTCCTTGGGCCATTTTTTCCTTTCAGCAGTCCTTTCAAATGTGGTCAAAAACACCTGTAGCGCTGATACTCTCCCATATCTGATGTGTGTTTGTATTCTTAATAAAACGTCTATGGACATTGCTATGTTTGAGTATTTGGAGCCATCTAGTGGCCAAATACTGGTAATGCAGATATTTTGTTTTTCCTGAGAGAAGCACAAAAGACTAGACAGGAAGTGACTGTTGTTTTGGGAGGAGGAGGCTGACCTTTTTCACCCAGGAGGTTTGGTGACCTACCATGAACACTTTCTTGAGCAGTGCATGCTGGGTAGGAGATAAAAGGAGCCAGAGCGGCCATTTTAGGTCTCTTGGAATCGTGTGGCCTGCCTGAGAGGACCTGTGGGGAGACGGTGGCCAGATTGCAGAGACCCAGAGACACTCATTTGTGCATCGGAGGACGGGATCCACCCAGTGGAGCTGAACAGAGCGATTGGCCCAGCTGATGGAGAAACAAGTTGAAGTCACCGGACAAAAGTTACCACACAGAGCCTCTATCCAGTGGGTGAGAGGGTCACGGCCCATAGTTTATTAAATTTCACACGTAGTTAGACTCATATACAGGCCTCACTGGAAATTATAGTTCCACAAAGGAGCAGAGCAACTGACACTGAGAAGGCTTGGAGCCTATCTACCTTGATGTCTCAAAGAATGTTAAAATAGTTGTTACAGCTACACCAGGAGCATTTTCACTTCAATTTAACGCACCAAAACTGTGGATTACAAATTACAAGGAGTCACTTTAGCTAGCGAAGAAAAGTAGATCCAGGACTAAGTACTAAGTAAGAGCTCACACATAGCTTATAAAGTATGGGGAGCTCCCAGGTATAAACCTATATATATATATATATATATATATATATATATTTACTGTTTTTTCAAATTGTTTATATTGAAATCCATTGTGCTGTCATCTTATGTTGGGATGACAGCACAATTACTGTAATCACTTATTTGCATATTCTACAGTAAAATATATCTCTGGTTAAGTGTCCAGTTGTTGTGGCGTACTGCTTTTTTCCACCAGGTGCAGTCAGTGGATCCTGGGGTGACAATACAGGTATTTTGTACTGTCCTACATTGTATTGTATTGCATTGCATCACAGCTGTGCCAAGGGGATGGAGCCAAGTTAGTGGGTGTCAGGGTATCAATCCCACTCACCTTCCGATTCCCCAGCTGCGTGACAGCCCAGCGCCATCGCGCTCCCTTGGGCGGCACGTGCGCGCGCGTGGTGCGTCTGCCCGCCGCGTGCACGCACGGGCCCGTCCCGCTCTCGGCCAATCAGTGGCCTGAGCGGCCTATTTGAACCAGCCCCTTCCTCCTCTCTGGCTGCTGGTTTGTAAACAGCTTCTGTGTGATCTGCTAAATACTACCTGTTGGATTCCTGTGATACCTGACCCTTGGCTTTGTTTTTTGGACTGCTGCTTTCTGGAATTACTTGACCCCGGCTTGAACCTTGATATCCGATCTTCTTCCGCCCTTGACCTCCGGCCTATACTTGGACTACCGCTGTCTCTTAAACCCTGTCCACGGCTTGTTATCCGGACCTGCTTCCAACCCTACCCGACCTACGAATTACCTGATCCCGGTCATATACCTCTGTGCACGGACTACCATCTGCTTCATTTGCTGCAGCCTTCCAGCCGGTGACCCGCTTGTACCTACTCCACGCACCTGCCTTGATCTGCTTGTATCTGCTTCACGCACCAGACCTTCACCTTCCCGCTGGTACCGGTGCCTCCAGGTGCGTCTGACCCTCTGTTCTCATTCCAGGGGACAGATCGCATCAGGTCGCAAAGGTGAGCCACCCTCAGCATCTCGGCCTTGGTAAGTGAACTTTCTGATAGTACAAACCAGCCAATGTCTGAGGCCGACAGGGTGCGCTCACCTTTTGAGACTCATTGCCAACAAGTCTCAACCTTAACGGACGCCGTTCAAAAGTTGCAGGAGGGATATCTTCAGATGGATGGCCGCCTTCAACAGTTGATCACCGCACCTGGACCATCAGTCCCCCCTGCAGTTTCGGGAGCGGGGGCCTCTACCTCTTAGCCCGCTCCAGCACCAGCAATGGTCGTGACTCACCCGGAGCCCCGGGTACCTACCCCCGAGCGGTTTACGGGCGACCGCAAGAAGTTCCGGGCCTTTAAAAACGCCTGTTCTCTGTACTTAGCCTTGCAACCCAGGACTTTCTGCTCCGAAGCTGTGAAGGTAGGCTTCGTGATGTCGCTCCTTGCTGATGAACCACAGTCCTGGGCACACAGTCTTATGGAACAAAGAAGCCCAATTCTGGATACTATGGACTCTTTTTTTGAACACATGTCCAAATTATATGCCAATCCTCTGCTCTCAGCCACGGCTGAGGCCACTCTTCATAATTTGAACCAGGGCAGGAGGCCTGTGGAGGATTACATTGCAGAGTTCAGAAAATGGTCTGCTGACACTGGGTGGAACGAGCCTGCCCTCAAGTATCAATTTCGTCTAGGACTGTCCGAGTTCCTCAAGGATGAGTTTACTAGGCTCGACCCTCGTGCTTTACTTGAGGACCTGATTCAGTCAGCCACCCAGCTTGACCGACGTCTCCGGGAACGACGGGCGGAACGCTTCCAAGCGAACCGTCCCAACTGGATTCCACCAAGGTTCTCTCCTGCTCCTCCACCTCTTCCGGTCCCACCGGTTCCTACTCTTCCAGATCCTGAACCCATGCAACTTGGCCTAGTCCGGGGACCCCTCACTCCTGAAGAGAGACAGCATAGACGTCGGTCCAACTTGTGCCTGTACTGTGGCGGAGCTGGCCACTTCCTTCGTTCCTGTCCAGTAAGACCTTGTAAGTTGAAGTCACCACCTGCTTTCAGTTGCCACATTGCTAATTCACAGACTCATGTTGTCCTCTTTCTTTTCTTGCAGCTCCCGGAGGGGGCAACCCGGCTGCCAGCCATAATTGACTCCGGAGCATGCAGCTGCTTTCTGGATTCTGCCCTGGCCCAGAAGCTGCGCATTCCCTGCCGTCCTAAAGACTTCCATCTACAAATCCATCTGGCGGACGGCTCTCTTCCCCGTTCCGGTCTCGTCACCCAGGAAACCCAGCCTATCCTTGCCATCTCTGACACCGGACATCAAGAATTTCTTTGTTTGGACCTTATACCGTACCCAATGTTTCCCATCATCTTGGGACTTCCTTGGCTGCAGGTTCATCAACCGTGCATAGATTGGTGCAAGAAAGAGATCAAATTTTCATCCTCTTACTGCTCCCAGTACTGCCTTCTACCTCCTAAGACCTCTTGTTCCATCCTGTCTACCACACCGAATAATCCCCTTGTCTGAGACAGAGTTAGTTGCCCTCAAGGCTTATATTGATGAAAACTTGACAAAAAAATTAATTCGCCCTCCTTCTTCGCCAGCCGGAGCTGGAATTTTCTTCGTCGAGAAGAAGGATGGCTCCCTCAGGCCTTGTATCGACTACCGGGAATTAAATAAGATTACCATCAAAAATCATTACCCGCTACCCCTCATCTCAGAATTGTTCCAACGTTTCCGTGCGGCCCAAGTCTTCTCCAAACTAGATCTCCGAGGGGCCTACAATCTCATCAGGATCAGGGCCGGAGATGAGTGGAAAACTGCCTTCAGATCCAGGTTCGGGCATTTCGAGTACCAAGTAATGCCTTTCGGCCTCTGTAATGCTCCCGCCACGTTCCAGCATCTGGTTAACGATATTTTCCGCCAATATTTGGATGATTTTCTGGTTGTTTATTTAGACGACATCCTTATTTTTTCAGTTTCCCTCGAGCTACACCGGACCCACGTCAAGAAAGTTCTGGCCATTCTCAGAGAACACAAATTGTACCTTAAGGCCGAAAAATGCGAGTTTGAGAAAACAACCATCCAATTTCTGGGGTTCATCATCTCAACCAACGGGATTGCTATGGATCCACAAAAAGTTAAGGCTGTCCAAGACTGGCCCGCTCCGGTTAATAAGAAAGGCATACAACGATTCATTGGCTTCGCCAATTTTTACCGGAGGTTTATTGTTGGCTTCTCCTCTATAGTAGCTCCTATTACCGAGCTGACCCGTCAGGGTTGTCGCTTTCACTGGCCCCAGAAGGCTCAAGAGGCTTTCACACAACTTAAAGCTACCTTCTCCTCCGCACCTGTTCTACAGCATCCCGACCCGGCTCTGCCTTTCATTTTGGAAGTTGATGCTTCTGAGACCGCCATTGGCGCTATTTTGTCACAAAGACAGGGGCTAAAATCTCTCCTTCACCCGGTGGCATACGCTTCCCGGAAGTTAACCCCTCCAGAAAAGAACTATGATGTTGGAGACCGGGAACTGTTGGCTATTAAATTTTCTTTAGAAGAGTGGAGATACCTTTTGGAAGGCGCCCTTCATCCCATATTAATTTTCACTGACCTTCGAAATTTGGAATACCTGCGTTCTGCTAAATGTCTAAAACCTAGACAAGCCTGTTGGGCCCTTTTTTTTACTCGTTTCAACTTTCACATCACTTTTAGACCAGGCTCAAAGAATGGAAAGGCTGACGCCCTCTCTAGAATGTTCTCGGACACCTCAGCCAGGCCAGAACCTAGTACCATCCTTACCGCCCAGAATTTCTTTTTGGTTTCTCAAACAGACCTGCTAAAAGCTCTAAAAGAGGCCTCCAAATGCTGCTCTGACCCAATCACGCTTTCTCTAGAGAGACGAGACGACCTGCTGTGGTCACGGAATAAGATCTTTGTACCAGTGGAACTAAGACAACAAATTCTAAGTATGTTTCATGATCACAAATTAGCGGGCCACTTCGGAACACGAAAAACTGCTGAATTGATCAACCGTTCCTTCTGGTGGCCGAAGTGGAGACATGACTGCAAGATCTACGTCTCTTCTTGTCCTCGCTGCCAGCGCTGCAAAGGGCCAAAGACCAAGTCCTGGGGTCTGTTGAAACCTCTTCCCGTTCCGGAACGCCCATGGACAGAGGTTTCCATGGACTTCATTGTCGATCTGCCCCCCTCTGAAGGTTTCACGACGATCTTGGTTGTAGTTGACCGTCTATCCAAACTGGCCCATTTTCTACCTATGATCGGCACACCTTCTGCGACAGAGACGGCCACATTTTTTTTCAAAGAGATAGTGAGACTGCACGGTGTGCCCAAGAGCGTTGTATCCGACAGAGGGGTGCAGTTCACGTCCAAGTTCTGGAAGGAGCTCTGCAAAGCACTGGAAATCAAAGTCTGCCTATCTTCTGCTTATCATCCGCAATCCAACGGTCAGACGGAAAGAACCAACCAAACATTGGAACAATATCTCCGTTGTTTTTGCTCTGTCTCCCAGAATGATTGGTCATCCTTACTGCCGTCGGCAGAATTTTCCTATAACAATTCAATACATGCATCCACTAATCAAACTCCTTTTTGGGCCAATTTCGGCTATCACCCTTCATTCCTTCCGGATTCCATCCCTGAAACACCTATCCCAGCGGTCCAGGAGCATTTAGTCCACATTCAGCAGAACTTTCAGAAACTTCAAGAAGTCATGCAACACGCACAGGAAAATTTCAAGAAATACTATGACAAGAACAAAAAGGAGTGTCCGGCCTTCAGAGTTGGGGAAGAGGTTTGGCTATCTGCTCTTAACCTTAAATTACCAATTCCATCTCAGAAGCTGGGCCCCAGGTTCATCGGCCCATTCAAAATCAAACGACAAATTGACCCCATGGCCTTTGAACTAGCATTACCTGGAAACTACAAGATTCATCCAGTATTTTCATGCCTCTTTACTTAAACCAGTCTTGTCTAGCCCGTTCCTTGGGAGAGAGGAACTTCCGCCTCCACCAGTAGAGGTTGAGGGAGAAGAGGAATTTGAGGTGGAAACTATCCTAAGCTGCAGAAAGAGGGGGAGACAGCTCCAATATTTAATCAAATGGAAAGGATATCCTTCAGAAAATAACTCCTGGGAGCCTTCCAGAAATCTACACGCTCCCCGTTTAATTAGGGCGTTCCATCGGGAACATCCAGAATTGATGGACAGTTTGGGCGTTCGGAGTCCGCCCCTTGGGGGGGGCACTGTCAGGGTATCAATCCCACTCACCTTCCGATTCCCCAGCTGCGTGACAGCCCAGCGCCATCGCGCTCCCTTGGGCGGCGCGTGCGCGCGCGTGGTGCGTCTGCCCGCCGCGTGCACGCACGGGCCCGTCCCGCTCTTGGCCAATCAGTGGCCTGAGCGGCCTATTTGAACCAGCCCCTTCCTCCTCTCTGGTTGCTGGTTTGTAAACGGCTTCTGTGTGATCTGCTAAATACTACCTGTTGGATTCCTGTGATACCTGACCCTTGGCTTTGTTTTTTGGACTGCTGCTTTCTGGAATTACTTGACCCCGGCTTGAACCTTGATATCCGATCTTCTTCCGCCCTTGACCTCCGGCCTGAACTTGGACTACCGCTGTCTCTTAAACCCTGTCCACGGCTTGTTATCCGGACCTGCTTCCAGCCCTACCCGACCTACGAATTACCTGATCCCGGTCATATACCTCTGTGCACGGACTACTATCTGCTTCATTTGCTGCAGCCTTCCAGCCGGTGACCCGCTTGTACCTACTCCACGCACCTGCCTTGATCTGCTTGTATCTGCTTCACGCACCAGACCTTCACCTTCCCGCTGGTACCGGTGCCTCCAGGTGCGTCTGTCCCTCTGTTCCCATTCCAGGGGACAGATCGCATCAGGTTGCAAAGGTGAGCCACCCTCAGCATCTCGGCCTTGGTAAGTGAACTTTCTGATAGTGGGGTTTATTGGTAGAGTGCAGGCCCAAATCAAAATAGCAGCTCCTTCGGGGGTCAGTGCTACACATCTTTGGATCATCCTCTCCAGTCATTTTTGTCAGTAAACGACTCTCCTCAAAGGATGCGGTATTAGTGGGACCACTTGCATCACTTGTCTGCGGACGTTGCTGCATTGTCTCCATTTGT
This sequence comes from Rana kukunoris, assembly GCA_029574335.1. Classification (NCBI taxonomy): domain Eukaryota; kingdom Metazoa; phylum Chordata; class Amphibia; order Anura; family Ranidae; genus Rana; species Rana kukunoris. Next base: position 391,962,781 of record CM056052.1, read on the forward strand.
TGTAGTCTGTGTTCTTGCTTCTGCAACAGGTCTATGAAGCGGGTCTCAGATTGCTGCTGAGCTTGTTGGTGAGCTTGCTGTTGGGATGTGAGGCTCTGTTGCAAAGTTGCATTTGTCTGCTGCTGGGCTGCAAGGCTCTGTTGTTGAGCTGCAAGACTCTTTTGCAAACCTGCATTTGTCTGCTGCTGATTGCCATTTGCTAGAGCCAGCTGTTTCAGTATCTCCTCCATGCTGGCCTTTAAACAAAACTGCCCGCATTCTCCACCAACTGTGAGGGGGTTAGCCCGTCAGTGGGTGTGTGTGACCCCCTAGACAGGTTCAGCACACAAAAACAATTATGCACAGCAGACGGTGGTAGGAGGAAAATAAAAAGGTGCAGTTTTATTTGAACCAAATACAAATAAATGGTCAACTTGACCTGCTCACTATAAACGTTGGTGTCCCTAACTAACAACTGGGTACAGCCTTGTGCTGCCCCAGTCCCTGACCCCCTGCTGTTTAAAACTCTTAGCAATAGCACACAGGCTTTGTCTCACCGCACAGACATCACACTCCTCAGACTATTCACACATATCTGGTTCCAGGTTGGAGAATATCTCTTAGCATGCTGGGAGCTTTTGTAGTCCTCCCAGCACTCCCCCTAGAGGTAGAAACTGGCATAAAGCCTGAACCTAGGAGAAATATATACAGCATCTTGGATGCAACCAGGGGATTTAACCTGCCTACTGTCACAATATATATATATATATATATATATATATATATATATATATATATATATATATATATATATATATAAAAATATATTGTTACATATCATCTGGGTGCAGATCCCATGGTTTGTTATTATTGTTATTATTGACCCTTCTTACATCATGGTCCCCAGAGCCCCCCTCTTTAATCACGGTCCTCAGAGCCCTCCTTGTTACATCAGGGTTCCCAGAGACCCCCCTCACTTCCCAATGAGCCCCCCTACTTACACCAGGGTCCCCAGAGAGCACCCTTACATAAGGGTGCCCAGAGACCTTACATTAGTGTCCTCAGAGAGCCTCCCTACTTACATCCGGGTCCCCAGAGAACCCCCCCTTACATCAGAGAGCTTTAACCTGTGGGGCAAGTCCAGTCAAGTGGCCCATTAAACCGACCAATTGAAGCAACTAGAGAAGGACTACAAGTCCAAGCATTAAGGCCTGAGATCTAAGAAAGTGACCCCCCAACTACTGAAGGACTACAAGTCTCAGCATGAACCCCTGAGATCTAAGGATGTAACCCCCTTAGATCTCATGGGTTCATGCTGTGACCTGTAGTCCTTCACTAGTTGGGGGGGGGGGCGGGGTGTGTGACACATCCTAAGCTGTGAGGGGTTCATGCTGGGACCTGCAGTCCTTCACTTTTGGAGGGTCACAAGGCACAGCAATAAAAGACGCATTTTCCGAGTTAAGAATACACTGTATAAATGAAGTTGAACAGATTTTTTTTAAAGCAGAGTTTGTGTAATTTCAAACATTCTCACAGCAAATGTTCTAGTAATATACCTAGGTCTCTTTCCCTTCCTACCATAGTCTTCATAGATGCTATGATATATGTAGCGATGGATTCACACCTATGCATTTTTAGTGCTTTTTGCATTTTGCAGATTTGCACTACAGTCCATTTAACATGGTTTTCTATGGAACACGTTCTGTAGTCCAAATCTGCAAAATGCAAAAAGCACTAAAATAGCATAGGTGTGAATCCAGCCTTAGAGGGGGTCAGAGAGTTAAGTAACTCTAACCATGTTAATTGGTTCAAATTTGAAGCTTCTCTCTCAGCTTTGGCTGTACTTTGGGCTCATTCTGTCGTTTCTGGGGTGATGATCACACCCCAGGCCGACAGGTGGCAGCAGTGGAGTCAAGGATTGGGTACTTTTACCCAGCAGCCTATCAGGAGGAGTTTCCCTTGCTGTGCATGCTGGCAGGGGGATTTATGAGGCAGACGCCATTGGTCTGGGTCTTCTTGTGTGGCGCCCACCTTCAGGGTAGCCATACCACGGCACCCCAGCAAAATGGTTTTCCAGGCCAGGGTGTGCATGCCACGCGGTGTTCCTGGTTCTGGGACCACGTTGGTCCGGAACATCTGAGCTGGGTCTGGGGCCCAGTGATCGACTGGGTCCCTAATCTAAAGATGTCCTAAGCGTTAGTCCTGCTAGAGGAAGCTGTTCGGTGAAAAGTCCACCTGAGGAGTGACAAGAGAGGCTGGCGGTCCAAGAGGGTTTCGACCATCCACCGGGGATCAAGGTAACCGGGTGCTGAGAGGCTGGATGTCGGTCTGCTATCAGAACCTAACTACAACTACCTGAGTGAGATCCAGGTGGCAAGTCTGCTAAGGAGGATATTTTCTGCTGTTCAATCATAGGGAGCGTCTGTGGCAGAGACTTCTCCCTGAGTTCCGAGTGACATTCTGGCTGCCAGGCTGGTGAGAGAGGCCTGTCCAGGTGCACTATACCCACTCTGGCTGGAGTGGAGGAAAGAGAAAGTGTCGGAGGCAGGACTGTTTCCTTATTGCTTACACCTGAATTGCTTACAACGGCTGGGTAAAAAAGGGCACATAAAAAGACATTCCATTACTGCAACTTTCACCAAATGCCCCTAGACGGCGGAGGTACACAAGGTAACATGCAACCCAAAACAAATCAGCAGCTCCTCCAATTTTGACTGTTTTGTCATCCTGGACCACAAACCTTCCTCACTGTGCTGTTTCTGCTGCACCATTTACTTAAAGTAGAACTATAGGCAACACTTTTACCATCCCTGTCCCATTGCAAAGATTTCCCTTCACTTCCTGCTCTATGGGCAACCAGGAAGTAAGGGGAAATCTAAGTAAATTAAGGAAATCCATTGCCCGCCCCCCCCCCCCCCCCCCCCTCAGAACTAGTGCCCTCTCTCGAAAATTTCAGGTTTAGAGTTTAGTCAGGCCTAGGGCAGCACAAAACCTAAATACACCTCTGCTACGAAGTGATATGTGAAAAAGGAGGGCGCTAGAAAGTGATTATAAAAAAACACTCATAAATATTAAATATACTAAAGTGAGAAAAATACAAATCATAAAATTTACCCAAGTGGATAAAAAATCTTTAGTGGTAATAAATCTTTAAAATAAATCACCAAAAAGTTTTGCACACATATTAGAAGTCCATAAAGAAAGTGTTTGACTCTTTCTAAGGAAAAATATACAAAGCAAACAAGATAAAAAATTATCCCAATTGAAAAAAATCCCAAATAATGTGATTAATTTCCAAAATCCATCCACCAACAAAAAACAAAATCTTGCTGTAAAAGGATTATTATCCAGACAGTGCAAACTTGTTCCTTCACCATACGCAAGTATAAGACACCCAAAGTGCATAGAAGGGGAATGTGCTTACCAGACTCAATGGATCTTTTTGATTAGAAAAAGATCTCATGAGCTTAGCATAAGTGTACCTGCACACTTGGCCATAAACGGGAGATGTGGGTATTGGCTCAAGACCTCCATTGCAGAGATGGAACATGGAATGAAAAAAACAGAACTTCCATAGTGCAAACCATTTATTAACCTCCTGGCGGTATGATTCTGTCTGGAATTACGTACCAAAAGCGGTACAATTATTTTGCATGGAAATTCTGCGTTTTATACTGTAGGCCTGCAATTTTTAGGAATAACTCGCTTACATTTGTCCAAACCAGAGTCTAGTAGACATCCCGGGTATGATAAAGTTTGAAACACAAAATCATAAAATTATAATATAATAAATAACTATAAATAATTATAACAAATAATAATGTAATTATAATAAAAATTATTCACTAATGTAATCAAATCAAAATCACTGAAATTTGCTCAGTTGCAGAATTGTCGCTGTCATTACTTTTATTTTTTTATGACGAATTTTCCCACAAATCGCTAACGCTCAATTCTGCAAGTGATTATAATTTATTATCGCTGTTTTCTAGCTGCTCTAAAATCACTTTTGACATAAAGGGACACTTTTGGTTGCTATGGACAATCTACAGTTTGCAGGGAGAAAAAAAATGTTTTTATTATGTAAAAGAACATGCAGGGCACAGGGCAGACCACTAGGGACAGGGGGGGGTGTGTATTTTTTACATACAGTACTGTAATCTATAAGATTACAGTATTCTGTATGTAATGTGTTTGTTTACATTTTTGAATTTGCCGCCGGTCTCCGCCCCCGTGCGCCGTTACGTCGCAGGAAACGGAGATCGGCGGCGCGCGGGCACTGTGTGAGTCGAATGGAGGACGCCACTCGCTCACACAGCGGGGATGCATCGCTGGATCCAGGGACAAGGTAAGTACAGTACCCCGCCTGGATCCAAGGTAAGCCAGCGCGCGCTGCAGGCTCTGCATATTGACCCCGAGCGCGACTCGTGGATATCGCTATTTACCTAAAAAATCCAACCCGAGTCGCGCTCGGGTTTACCGGCAGGGGGGTTAAAAGAATAAAATGACAGAACAAAAAAGGCCAAATGGACGCTGACATTAAAAGGTGCCCAACCAGGCACTAGGGCTGCAGACTCGTAAAGGAAAAGCACTTGTGGTTCCTCCACTTCCTCAATGGCGTGCGTTCCACCAGTCGGAAGCTCAAGCCGGATTACCGGATGTGACGTAGGGAGTACACGTGACTAGGCTGCGCCGTGACGTTGTAACGTCTCACGAACAACTCTGCACTAAATACAATTATACTTCTTTGCCAGTCAACTCTCATCCGTTACGTCTTTCCTGAAGACAAAAATATGGAAAGGCTCCTGCGCTACCGAGGGGGATGGGCTGGGAGGTGGGCTGGGAGTACTGCAGCAGACGCCTAAACAATCTGTCCTAGGCAGAAAGAAATATCAAGTGAAAAGGGAGGGGGTGGTGTCTGCGCTGTAATAATAGTAGTAGGGTGAGTGGGAGGTGACACAAGTGTCTGGGTAGGTGGATGTGATAAGGGAAAGGGAACTCAGAACAACATAATAACCGACATGATATAAATGAACTATGTAAGTTATACAATAGGGGTGGTACCAATATACACAAAAACGGTGATAAATGCACTAACCCGTGCAATGTGAAACCAATACAAGGTCCATGCAGTAGACTGAGTAGAGGATAAATAATATTCACAGTGCTAAATCCAATACAACTTTGAGACCAGTAAACATACAGTGATGCAATGCCTCTGGATACACAAAAATTAAAATAAAAAGTGAATAAATAAAGTCTCCTGTGAAAGCCCAAATGTCCAGGAAAGTCCAAAGTGTAGGATAGTGGTGCCAGAAAAAGATGATAGCAGTAAGCACCTCAGGTGGTCCCCAGCTCCTCACCTCAAGGCTATTGCACTTATAGCCTAAAACAACACCTCCAAGGGAGGGCAGTGTTCCCTCAGTAGGACAATCAGCAGAGGCACTCCTCAGCAGAAAACATAAAGCGAGTAAGAGTACAGTACAAGGAACATCTACATAGACAGCATGTGTCACTCATACATCCACTCACCAAGAGGTGATGGATGATGGGCCTATCTCCCACGAACAGCGAGTTCGTTCTTGATCCGGAAATGGTGTCAGGTTTATTCTCTTCTATGTATGGGCCAGGAAATCACTCAGAGCGGTAAGACTCTCAGGTGGCATGTATGATAGAAGAAAAAACAAACCATAGCGCAATCCCGCAAGATAAAAAACACATTTAATAGAAAATTGCACTCACAATTAAAACGATCCAATAGGGCATAAAACCAAACGGACGTCAGGTGGATCACTCTGCGTCAGGCGTGTAGACTCTGTGGCTCCTCGATCCCTACGCGTCTCGTCACACCACGTGACTTCCTTAGGGGATAGTGCTAGTGAGACTTCTAGATCTTAAATACACCGTCCATATGTCTGCTATACTGGGCGCATGGCGGCCATTTTCCCGTGGCCCGCACTCGTGATTGGGTGATAGATGTTTACTATAGTGGTCGCCATCTTGCCTGGGACACTTCCTATTAGTAAATAGGAGTGACTCCAGAGACGAGCGCACTGATGATAGGGTGTGGGGCAGAATGGGCGGCTCTAAGACTGGTGCGAGAGAAGATGAACTTTGATTCTAATTGACTAAGAGACCTGACTTTGTGACCCCCTCGCCAGGGTCTGTTGTAGGGTGCTATCCCCCAAAAATTTAGATGGGACGGGTCTTTATTGTGAACTGCCTCAAAGTGTCTAGAGACACTGGGCCAGATTCAGATACACTTAATATTGCGCTGCGTAATCGAAATACTCTACGCTGCCGTATTTTACCAGGCTCTACACTGAATCCTGGTAGATTTTTGCTCGTACGCTACGGCGGCGTAGTCTATTTCTCGCCGCGTAATCGAAATACGCGATTAGGGGGCGTGAAGCATTTAAATTAAGCGTGTCCCCGCGGCGATCGAACTGCGCATGCTCCGTTCAGAAATGTCCCGCCGTGCATTGCACGAAATCACGTTGTTACGTCATTCGTTGTTTGAGTAGTGTCGTTTACGAACATTCCTATTCCCGGACGACTTACATAAAAAATAATAAAAGACGTCGGAAAACGTAGAAATTCGACGCGGGAACGACGGCCATACTTAACATGGGCTGTCTAATATTAGAGCAGCAAAAACCTGGTATAGTGTTACGCAAATAAAAGATGACTAAAGGTGCCGTAAGAGATTGCGATTGAAGATCGTCATTTCGGGGATCGCCGGCAAAGGCTTATTTGCATACCCCTACGCGGAAAATGACGGGAAGTCCACCCAGTGGCCCCAATTTTATTGCAGCGTAGATCCGAAGGCGTATGAACACGTAATCCAGTCGAATTGAAGCCCGCAGCCGTCTATTCATGGTTTGAGGTTTTCGACTAGCTAGAAAACGCGCGTAATTTGAAATTACTCCAGTCTAACACCAGTTAGACAGGCGTAATGGCTCTCTGAATCTGGGCCACTGTGTTTGTCAAAGCCTTTAAGAATATTTTGCACGTGTTCTTTTAACCCTATCCTCAATAGTCGTTTAGTGGGGCCTACATATTGTAGACCGCAGCTACACTCTAATACATACACTGCCCCCAAGGTGTTGCATCCAACAAAATCCTTAATCTCATATTATGTTCCGTTGCTGTTGGATATGAATTTGACTTTCTTTTCATTGGGGCGTTTTGTGCGTGTGCAAGCATAGCATCGCTTGCAGGCCTCGTACACACGAGCAGACAGATTTGTTCAAATCTGTCTGTCCGACAGATTTGAACAAATCTGTCTGCTGGGATTTTGGTTTGCTCGCGTGTACACGCGAGCAAACCAAAATCCCCGCCAGCAGACAGCGCGCTGACGTGTCGGCAACGTGGCGGTGACGTTGACGCCGCCACGTCACCACACCAGGAAGTAAAACACTTCCGCGCATGCGTCGAAACCAATTCGGCGCGTGTGAGAGAAGACATGTCTGCTGGTTAGCGTACTAACCAGCAAACATGTCGGGCGGACGGGTTCCCAGCCGACAGATTTCAAAGCATGCTTTGAAATCTGTCGGGTGGCCAAATCCGTCTGTTAGCCCGTACACACGATCGAATCTGTCTGCTGAAATGGTCTAGCAGACCGCTTCCAGCAGACAGATTTGATCGTGTGTACGAGGCCGCAGGGATAGAATCCTTTTCCGGTAAAGAACGTGAGCTGTTTCTTGGGCGGGTTGATCACTCCCTTTACTAATTGATCTCGGAGGGTGGGAGCCCTCTTGTAAATAAATTTTGGCTTTTCAGGCAGGACAGTTCCCAATTTAGTGTCCGTTTTTAGAATGTGCCAGTGGCGGGAAAATAATCTTTCAATTTTTTTATAGTGGATGTTGTAATCTAATAAAACTGGTACCCCATCTATTTTGCAAAAAGAATAAAGGCAAAGCCCCCTAGTCGGACTTTAAAGGCACTGTGGTGTGTCAAATGTAGTTAGAGAAAACATAGTATTACAATATAATTTATTGAAGAAGTATCAGATAAAAGTTGATTACATGATCTATAACAAATACAAAAAATACAAAATAATGAAATATAGTTCAACATATATTGCTGTGTGATGTGATGCCCTGTGTGGTCCCGACGTTTCAGGGAGACATAGTCCCTTTCTTCAGGGGTATTCCAGGATTCACAGCTCTAAAAATGTATGGGAAATGATCAGGATAATCCTAATAATGTTGATGATGTTGTTATGTAGATTAATACTGAAGTACTTACAGTGAACTGTATGGTACTTCAAGTCAGTAGATCATGTATTTAAAAGCATGGGTTTCCGGATGATCCGAGTCTGCTGGCCTGGCCACTGACGACAGAGCAGAATTGTGAGCAGGGTGTGTTGTTGCCAGATATAAATATGCTGCTGGAATCAGAGGACATTGGAGCCTAAAGTTGTAATGATGTGTGTTAATATTTATGGACATAGTTGTAATAATAAAATGTGAAATAAATTGTGTTTTATAACATTGTGTTTTATAACATTTTCTTGGAGGGATATGGTATGGCTTACCTAGTAAATAGCGATGGAGAGGCTCGTATTAGGCTGGAAGTGTACAAAAGTAATAAGAAATAATGAGTAAATATGTACAATGTATGTAAGTAAAAATATCCATGTTATATTAATGTGGTTAAACCATATATAGTTAAATGTTATAGCAAAAATTGCTCAATAGATGGCGTTCAATGGGGATATTTAGATGTTATAGAGATGTTTAGAGATTTAGATGTTTTTTTTTTTTTTTTTTGTGTTCCTGTAAGTATGAAACTGAATGTATGTAGATAACCAAAACCAGCAGGGAAACTGATAATGTGGTAGCTGTGATTGATATGAAGAAAATAAAATAAAACGTTTTTTACCTTAGGAAGATGGATGCAGAGGAACCGTCATGTTGTCCAGCAAGTTGCTGGATAGCAAATGACTAGTTCCTCTGCTGCTATATAAAGTGCCCATCAGCCAAACTGCGACGCCCAGTGCAAAGGGTTTGCAGCTGTGCTCGGACGGCTAATTAAGGCAGGTGTTTTTTGTGTTCCTGTAAGTATGAAACTGAATGTATGTAGATAACCAAAACCAGCAGGGAAACTGATAATGTGGTAGCTGTGATTGATATGAAGAAAATAAAATAAAAATAAAATAAAATGAAACGTTTTTTACCTTGGGAAGATGGATGCAGAGGAACCGTCATGTTGTCCAGCAAGTTGCTGGATAGCAAATGACTAGTTCCTCTGCTGCTATATAAAGTGCCCATCAGCCAAACTGCGACGCCCAGTGCAAAGAGTTTGCAGCTGTGCTCGGACGGCTAATTAAGGCAGGTGTGGGGCTCACAGGGCAACTGATTCCATGGGATGCGCATGCGTGCGCAGCAGGATGACACGCCATGACCCGTCACCATGACGCGCGTATCCCGCAGCGCGCATGCGCGCGCGGCAGGATGGCGCGGCGTCACGGATTGAACCGACGTCGACCTCACTGTGCGCACGGAGCATGCGCACAGGAGGAGAAAGATGGCCGCCATGGCATGAGTAAATGCCAGGTTGCCAAAAGTTCACCAACAAGGAGACCGATTGGTCTCCTGTAGTGAAAAGTATGTCGGGCAGCATAATTAAACTAGGCAACAAATAGCAGTACAAGAAACTTGTGTTTTATATCTTGTTTCACAAATAGATATATTGAATAGGCAGAGCGCCCTCTAGTGGATAAATTATAGAATTGCTGAGTTTGTCAGGGACAGATCAACTTGTCTCGGACCAGGAAAGAACATTGCTGATAAAGTATTACTTTTAAAATGTGACAGACATTATGACATAGTACAAAGTCAGAAAGAAAAAAGGGGGAGAAGGGGAGGGGGGGGGGAAAGGGATTGCAAAGAAGGAAAAGGGGGAAGGGGGGAACAAAGTTGATTTGCAGAATTATGCTAAGTATAATTGTAACAAACAATTGATGTATATCGTTGGCAGTGATGTAATTTGAGTTTATGCTAGGAAATATATGCATCATGATAATCAAGATTGCTAAATATAGATATAAATATAATTGCCTATATATCAATATAGCCCTGTGTCTATATAATTGCTTTATATAGTCTATATTGCCAGGTGTTGGAGATACAGGTATTTATGAAATGGTAATTTGGTAACTTGAGAACATGAAAAAAGAATTAAAAATTATTACGAATAATTATCAATACATTGTGGTTTTTGAAACAAACATGTTACATTGTTTAAATATATATGCTATTTTACACGGCCTAAACCAGGGTTGTAAAGTATGTTGCGGGATTCTTGTTGCTGGGCAAGAGCACAATGTAGACGTAAATTACAATCTAATGTGTAATGGAGGAGGAACTTGTAACAAAGGAAACAATTTTTTTTACATAGAGAAAAGAAAAGGAAAGTAAATGATGTGTTTAAAGTTAATTATTTTGAGGGAGTAGCAGCATGTGGTGGTGTTTAATGATTTGCATAATTATTTTTCCATTCCCCCGGAGGAGAACCCTTCGAGGAAGGGTTTGAAGCATATTGCTTCATTGAGTCCGGGGGGCAGGGTGGCTTGTAAAGTATAAATCCATCGCAATTCCAGTTGGAGGAGGGACTTATTCCAGTCCCCACCTCTGGGATTGGGATGGATGCGGTCAAGGATTAGGAATTTGATGTTCGGAAATTTGCCTGCGTGTACCAATAAGGTATGGCGTCCAAGAGGAAGTTCTGGGTCGTTTTTGCACATACTTCTGATGTGTTTGTAGGCGCGTTGACCCAATTGAATAAAGACCTCATGAAGAAAGATGCAGATATTCAAGCGAGGAAGAGTAATAAATATTCTAGAGATATTAACGATTACAAAAATGACCTGGTCTATAAATGGCAAAACAACTTGGAGATTAAGGAACCCACTTCCACATTCTCTACACCAGAGAGACCAGCCTCCATCAGGCCAATATACCCAGTACTGTCCCCCATCATAGGCCGAATGACAACCTGAGGCCAACGGTAGCTCACACACATAACGAAGCCCATCCTAGACAGGTCAATAATGAAGGAACACAGAAACATCCTAGTATCCATACCCCTCATAACAGGAAAGAGAGTCACCCTAAAACCACTCGCACCCCGCAAAAGAATTGGAAAAAACCTAATCATTGGAAAAACAAAAAAACATATAACAACCATGGGTCGAAACAGAACCAGGGCTACAAAGATTCGAGAGGACCTCCATATGAGACTTATCAACCAACCCGGAGCCCACCGTACCCGCGAGGATACTATGACACCAGAGAGCCTAGAGGGGACCAATACTATGCACCGAGACCGTACATTAGGAGTCCAGGCCCAAGTCAGTATTTTTGTCCGAGGGACGGATGGGCCCCAATACCTCAGAGACCCAGAGATAGAGAAAGAAGTCCCATCCATACTTCTAACTACTACGCCCCGCTACGAGACTTGCGGGATGTATACCGAGAGGAGAGAAGAGAGTTCGAATATCGATCAGAACAAGGACATAATCGTTCTTTTTTAGACAAAGGGAGGGAACCCCCTCCCCTAAAGAAAAGAGAAGAGGGGAGGAGAAGAAGCCCTTCAAGAAAAGAGGATGTAGAGGTGGAAAAGGAAAACAGAAAGCAAAGTCAATAGGTGAAGGGATTTTTAATCTCACTGAAGTACCCCTGCCCCCGAAAGAACTCATGACATTGGATAAAGGATTGAAATACGCCCCCGTCAAAAATCTAGACAAATTCCAAACCTATATTAATATTCAGAAATACATTAGAAAACTGAATATCAAGAAATATCTTATAGATAAACCAATCAATGTCCGAGTCGAAGACGAAAATACAGTGGTACACAGCAATTTGAGAAATAAATCCACCTTCAACCCTAAAATTAAAGACAACAAACATATAGAGGTCTTCAAAAAGTTAGTAACTGAAGAACTTCGAAGTCTTACAGTGAAAAAGATTGAAGAACCAAAATCCATTAAAATAGGAATACAGAAACTAATGAAAAGAAAAGATGTAGTGATCAGACCTTCTGACAAAGGGGGGGGGGTATTGTTATTCAAACTTCCGAACAATACCATACAGGGATGATGAAGATGTTGGGAGATACCAATACATACAGTATATTAGCGAGTAACCCCACCTTCAAATGGAAAAAGGAACTTGAACAAGTGGTACTTTTAGGACTCAAAAAATAAGTTCTGAACAAGAAGGAAGCCAAGTATCTCATACCCGAAGCATGCAGGACCCCTATCATATATGCCCTGCCCAAAATACACAAAGACAAAAACAATCCGCCTTTTAGGCCGATCGTGAACGGGATAGAGTCCATCACAGCAAGATTGGGGCAATATATCGACAGATTCCTTCAGCCAGCCGTACAAAAAACGAAGGCTTATCTTAAAGATACAAAAGACATGCTTAATCTATTAGAAGGAAGAAAAGATCAAGGCCCTCTACTAATGGCAACTGCAGACATGTCATTGTTATATACAATTATCCCTCATTATCTAGCCTGTAAAGCCACTAAATGGGGACTACGGAAGCACACCAAACTCCCCTGTACCCAGAGGAAATATATTATTAAATGCCTAGATTTCTGTCTCAAACACAGCCACTTCTGGTACAATCATGTACATTACCAACAGCGAACTGGAGTGACGATGGGAGACAAATTTGCTCCCAGTGTGTCAGGACTCTTTATGGCAAGATGGGAAGAAGAAGCAGTATTCCGAGAACAACCTGAGAATCTCATCATGTACAGGAGGTACATAGATGACATTTTTATAGTCTGGAGGGGAAATAGAGGCCCACTCAACTCCTTTTGCGAAAAACTTAATAACAACGACATGAATATTGTCCTATCATGGCAAATTGAGGAGGAGAAAATTCCCTTCCTAGACTAAGGCCTCGTACACACGAGGGGATATGTCCGCTGAAAACGGTCCGATGGACCGTTTCAGCAGACATCTCCGCTCGTGTGTATGGGCTAGCGGACAGATTTGTCCACCCGACAGATTTCAAAGCATGCTTTGAAATCTATCCGGTGGGAATCTGTCCGCCCGACATGTCTGCTGGTTAGTACACTTACCAGCAGCCATGTCATCCCGCACCGCCGCCGCGCCGCCGCCGAATGGATTCGGCGCATGCGCGGAAGTGTTTTACTTCCTGGTGCGTGACGTAGCGGTGACGTGGCGGCGTCAACGTCACCGCCGCGTCACCGCGCCGTCCGCCGGCGGGGAATTTGATCCGATGGTGTGTACACGCCATCGGATCAAACTCCAGATCGGACATATCCGATGGAAATGGTCCGCGGACCGTTTTCATCGGATATGTCCGATCGTGTGTACGAGGCCTTAGAGATCTCCCGAAAAAATGAAAGATTCATCACAAGGACGTTTTTTAAAAGTGTCGATAGGAACAGCTACCTTCCCATCACCAGCTGCCACCATAGGAATTGACTATACAATATTCCTAAAGGCCAGATCTTAAGATTAAGACGGAATTGTACAGAAATAGATGAGTTTCAAGCCCAAGCGAACATAATAGGGGAAAGATTTATACAAAAGGGTTACGATGACACGTTTATTCAAGAGAAGATTCAAGAAGTCATCAACATTCCAAGAGAAGATCTCCTGGCTACCAAGAAGAAACCAGCCTGCAAAATAGATGGGGTACCAGTTATATTAGATTACAACATCCACTATAAAAAAAATTAAAGAATATTTTCCCGCCACTGGCACATTCTAAAAACGGACACTAAATTGGGAACTGTCCTGCCTGAAAAGCCAAAATGTATTTACAAGAGGGCTCCCACCCTCCGAGATCAATTAGTAAAGGGAGTGATCAACCCACCCAAGAAACAGCTCACGTTCTTTACCGGAAAAGGATTCTATCCCTGCAAGCGATGCTATGCTTGCACACGCACAAAACGCCCCAATGAAAAGAAAGTCAAATTCATATTCAACAGCAACGGAACATAACATGAGATTAAGGATTTTGTTGGATGCAACACCTTGGGGGCAGTGTATGTATTAGAGTGTAGCTGCGGTCTACAATATGTAGGCCGCACTAAACGACTATTGAGGATACGGTTAAAAGAACACGTGCAAAATATTCTTAACGGCTTTGACAAACACAGTGGGCCAGATTCACAGAGCGATTACGCCTGCGCAACAGGAGATGCGCGTGCGTAAGTCTAAATGTGCGCATGCGTTTCGATGCACGGCATCCCCAAAATGAGATACGTAAGAAATCTACTTTTTTTTGTCCAGCGTAATTTCGTTAGACAGGCCCATCCATCCGTGCAAAACTGCGCTAGACAGACCATTGATTTGCTAGTCAAATATGCTAATGAGGGACTTACGGGGATCCACAAAAGAACGTTGGGGCAGCGCAGGCTACGCAGTGTGCGCAACAGCAAAATGTCCTGTCTAAAATTAGACCATATAAAAGCTGGTCTAAAAAGAGAAAAATCGTCTACATGTCAGATAAAGCAACACTGTTAGTGAGGAGCTCAGCAGTCACACGTGTTGCACAACAATCTGTATGCCGACATGCCAGGGGCATCCATGCTCATAGCTATACTACTGACTTTAGATGATCAAAGAAGGAGGAGGGCACTGAGGAGGGCATGGGATTTTTTTTTTTTTTTTACTTTTTATTTGCTTATATAAACTTTACAATTTAATCAAATCTAATACAATATTCTTATCTAATACAAGCCCCTCAATCTTCACTCTTCACGGGAGAGGATATACTGCACACGCATAGACATCTATGGCATGAGTGATTCTGAGGTGTCTCGCATCTTCAGATTCACCCCTCATATGCCATCATGGAATTAACCACAAGCTTGCAGGAGGACATCACCAGCCCAACACATGACACTACCCATGACACCCATGACAGCTACATATATACACATGGACACTACATATATCAGAGCCCCATCCCCACAGATTTCGAACAGAACATGTATGGGGACAGCTGGCTGGTTGGTGAGTAACATGGGTGGCAGGCATGACTGTCCCCCCCCCCCATGATGCACACATCACAAGAGGCACATATGAACTACTAACATCCTCCTGTCTTTTCCCTTCAAGGTGACTCTGCATATGCACTGGGACCCCATCTCTTGACCCCATCTCATGCCAGCTCACATATGCATCTTTGCACGTTAAACACACACATTAATCAAGGCACAATGAGAATGCATGCATGCACACCACTGTGGTCCCTAGCACACACACCCCACATCCTCATCACATTGGATTGGCACAAGCCCACCATGCAGGACTTGTGAGCAGCAACGCCACGCCAAGGCTCCAATTATGTCACTGAACATGCATACACCATTCACACGGACCTGGGGATCACTTCTCCCTGGTCCTGGGGAACCCTTCTCCACCAAAATTGAGGGTGACACCCCTTTTCCGGCAGGAATGTCACCCCCACATTCCCAAATCATACACAAACAGAACCAAAAAAAAGCCCAGCAAAAATATAATAAAAAAAAAAACAACAAAGAAAACACATAAAAGACAAAAATCACTCTGCAAAACAGTCCCCAAATATCTCAACGACACGTCACAAACAAACAAATAAACGCTAACAAACAACAGAACAATAGCACCTTGCTGTATAGGAAGGGATACAAAGGGATGTACTTTTGCAATGGAAGTGCGTTTGTGTCTGTCTATTTATGCTGTCTGCGTAGTTCAGCAAAGTTGCCCGGGTCTACTTCCAATTTCACTGATTGCACTGTTCCCGAGTTGTGAGCATGCGCACAGAGGTGCTGACCATGGTCTCCTTCAAGCGCGCATGCGCGAGCCGGCCGGCCCTTCATTTGCATGGGGTCACGGCTCATTTCAATGTAACACGCCCACGTCCTTCCTAATTTGTATTACTCCACCTTACGCCTCTGAAATAACGTTACGCATGCACAATTTTCTGCGTAAAAGCTACGAGAATAGGGTGATTACGCGGCTACATTGCGCAAGTCTAACGTAAAGGCGGTGCCCTACGCCGGTCCAATAATGCGCAGATGTACCTGAATCTGGCCCAGTGTCTCTAGACACTTTGAGGCAGTTCACAATAAAGACCCGTCCCATCTAAAATTTTGGGGGATAGCACCCTACAACAGACCCTGGCGAGGGGGTCACAAAGTCAGGTCTCTTAGCCAATTAGAATCAAAGTTCATCTTCTCTATGGATACTTTTGCCCCAAGAGGACTTAATATAGACTTCGATCTCAATTGCTTTCTCAGTGACTTCTAGGACCTATCTTCCTTCCCAGTACCACATAACCCCTCCCCCCCCTCTTTTTTCTTTTTTTCTTCCTATGTCAGACCCAGTTCTCTGACCTATATACATGTATGTGTGTATTATGTAATTATGTATCTGTATATATTTTACATACATTTTTAAATCCATATATATGTATGCTGAAATTCCTGCCTTCCATTCCCCATGTATGGGGCAGGTTACTACATACGTCCTTTCCATAAGTTTTTTCCATTCGCTTCATATCCCATTTTTACCTATATTTTTAAGAATCCATATACATTTTATCAATCGATCTCGGACCATTAACATTCTCATCTCGTTTCTTATTAGTTTTTATTAATATTAGTTATACCTTTACAGTCCCACGATTGGCAAATTGCTCAGTCTCTATTTGTCACTCTGTTGGTATTACACTGAACTCGCACCAGTCTTAGAGCCGCCCATTCTGCCCCACACCCTATCATCAGTGCGCTCGTCTCTGGAGTCACTCCTACTTACTAATAGGAAGTGTCCCAGACAAGATGGCGACCACTATAGTAAACATCTATCACCCAATCACGAGTGCGGGCCACGGGAAAATGGCCGCCATGCGCCCAGTATAGCAGACATATGGACGGTGTATTTAAGATCTAGAAGTCTCACTAGCACTATCCCCTAAGGAAGTCACGTGGTGTGACGAGACGCGTAGGGATCGAGGAGCCACAGAGTCTACACGCCTGACGCAGAGTGATCCACCTGACGTCCGTTTGGTTTTATGCCCTATTGGATCGTTTTAATTGTGAGTGCAATTTTCTATTAAATGTGTTTTTTATCTTGCGGGATTGCGCTATGGTTTGTTTTTTCTTCTATCATACATGCCACCTGAGAGTCTGTCACGTGCCTGGTAGGAGTCTGATGTGAAGAGGTCGGCCTCCCTTGTATCTCCAACCCGGAACCCCTCTGAGGGTGAAACAGATGGTGTTCAGGTAGGAGGAACACGGGTGCCAGATGATGTTTGCTTGAAGTACCGCTGGATGCAGGGAGGGCAGCAGACCCTAGATGAGCAGCAGGCACAGGACTAGGTGGTGTGGAGCGAAGAGCCTGAATAAAGGGGAACTCCAACCCCTAGCAAGTCCGGGTGACCCGTGGCAGGCGCCTAGAAAGCAGAGGTCCAGGATGGCCGGGTTGGCAGCAGGCAGGCAGCGAGGTACAAAGGATAGAGCAGAGGCAAGGTCAAAGGTCACAGGCCGGGTCGTTAACAGGCAGGCAGTGGAGTACACAAGGGTTAAGCAGGAGCAAGGTCAAGGTCACAAGCCGGGTGGTCAAACAGGAATCTTAGTGATAGATACGGGCGTCAGGAATACAGGAACCACTGAAGACCGGTCAGCACCGCCCGGTCATCAGAGCGCCCTTTAAATAGGCAGGAAGGGTCATGCGCGGAAGTGCGCCGTTGCGGTTGGTGGATGCGCGCATGTGCGCGCAACTGCGCGCCATTGGTCAAAAACGTATTCTGCGTTCCAGGTATGCGCGCATGCGCGCGTGTGCGTGCCAACGGCGTCTCTGTCCTTTCCTTACAGAGTCTTACCGCTCTGAGTGATTTCCTGGCCTATACATAGAAGAGCATAAACCTGACACCATTTCCGGATCAAGAACAAACTCGCTGTTCGTGGGAGATAGGCCCATCATCCATCACCTCTTGGTGAGTGGATGTATGAGTGACAAATGCTGTCTATGTAGATGTTCCTTGTACTGTACTCTCACTCGCTCCATATTTGCTTTATGTTTTCTGCTGAGGAGTGCCTCTGCTGATTGTCCTACTGAGGGAACACTGCCCTCCCTTGGAGGTGTTGTTTTAGGCTATCCGTGCAATAGCCTTGAGGTGAGGAGCTGGGGACCACCTGAGGTGCTTACTGCTATCATCTTTTTCTGGCACCACTATCCTACACTTTGGACTTTCCTGGACATTTGGGCTTTCACAAGAGACTTTATTTATTCACTTTTTATTTTCATTTTTGTGTATCCAGAGGCATTGCATCATTGTATGTTTACTGGTCTCAAAGTTGTATTGGATTTAGCACTGTGAATATTATTTATCCTCTACTGCATGGACCTTGTATTGGTTTCACATTGCACGGGTTAGTGCATTTATCACCGTTTTTGTGTATATTGGTACCACCCCTATTGTATAACTTACATAGTTCATTTATATCATGTTGGTTATTATGTTGTTCTGAGTTCCCTTTCCCTTATCACGTCCTTCCTGAAGAGCCTCTCCCTTCGAAGTTCAACTATAGTTACTTCCTTCTTTCTGATTAGCCTGTCACTTCCTGTTAAGTTGTTGGGCGGCCTATTTAAGCTCCCAGCACTGACCAGGAAGCATTCCTTTATTTTTGCTGACACAACGCCCCTGTCAGTTGGGTATCCAGACGCACCTGCTCTGACCTTCAGCTTCCTGACCTGGATCAGGAGACTCCACTGCCTGCTTCACCAGCCTTACCTGTCTGGACCCTTGGAGCCTAACCTTATGCCTGCACCGTTCTCTTCAGCATCGCAAGAACCCTGTTTAATGCAATGTAGTACTGTCAAGTTTGTGGTGCAGTTCTACTCAGTTGTCCAGGCATAACTGCTAATACCGATACCTTGTTATACCTCTCAAATGATTCTCAAAAACAATCACGCCTTAAAGATTTCTAAGAGCATACATTTTTGATTTCACTCCTCACTACCTATCACTACCTATCACAGTTTTGAAGGCCATAAAATGCCAAGATGGCACACAACCCCCCCAAATGACCCCATTTTGGAAAGTAGACACCCAAGCTATTTTCTGAGAGGCATGTTGAGTTCATGGAATATTTTATATTTTGCCACCAGTTGCTGGAATATGACAAACTTTTTTTTTTTTTGCACAAAGTTGCCACTATACATTGCTCACACATGCCATGGGTATATGTGGAATTACACCCCAAAATACATTCTACTGCTTCTCCTGAGTACGGGGATACCACATGTGAGTGACTTTTTGGAAGCCTAGCCGCGTACGGGACCCTGAAAACCAAGCACCACCTTCAGGATTTCTAAGGGCGCAAATTTTTGATTTCACTCCTCACTGCATATCACAGTTTCGGCGGCCATGGAATTCCCAGATGGCACTAAACCCCCACAAATGACCCCATTTTGGAAAGTAGACACCCCAAGCTATTTGCTGAGAGGCATGGTGAGTATTTTACAGTGCTCATTTATTTTTGAAAATGAAGATAGATATTTTTTTTTTCAATTTTCAAATCTTTGTGACAAAAAGCAAGATCTGCAAAATACTCGCCATACCTCTCAGCAAATAGGTTGGGGTGTCTACTTTTCAAAATGGGGTCATTTGGGGGGGTTTTGTGCCATCTGGGCATTCCATGGCCTCCGAAACTGTGATAGACGGTGAGGAGTGAAATCAAAAATGTACACCCTTAGAAAGCCTGAAGGCGGTGATTGGTTTTTGGGGTCCCGTACGCGGCTAGGCTCCCAAAAAGTCTCACACATGTGGTATCTCTGTACTCAGGAGAAGCAGCAGAATGTATTTTGGGGTGTAATTCCACATATGCCCATGGCATGTGTGAGCAATATATCAGTGACAACTTTGTGCAAAAAAAAACGCTGTTGCTGTCACGTTAAAATAAATCCGCGATGCAACTGAATGGCGTACCTGCTAAGCGATGCAAATGATGCAAATGATGGTTAACAATAAAACAAACATTACAGTATAACATACCATAACTGCAAAGCAAATACTATAAAAAAAAATTAAAAATAGAGACAATAGATATAGAACAATAGTGAGTGGACAGTAGAGAGTGAACATAAGAGAACAACAAAGAGAGGAGAAAAATACAACTACAACTATTTTTGGATTTTTTATTTTATATATTTTTGGTGTTTTTGTGTGAGTTTTTGAAAAAAAAATCACTTTTTTTCACTTTTATAAAAACTGTAAACTGAGCGTTGCAGATTATGGTCTCTCAAAATGTGATGGCCATCACATCCTCCGAGACCCTGTGTTAGTGTGCCTAGGACTGTGTGGTGCCGTACCCTATGCTAATACTCAACTAGTGTGTGGTAGCGTTTGAAACATTCACCAATGCAGAGACCAGGTTGGTCAGGACAGTCGGGACAATAAAAGCGGGTGTCACGCCTAAATCCGAATTTGCTGCAGACACGACATCTTCTTTGGCGGGTTCTTTGGGCAGGGGTACCAGGGAGGATAAAAGGAAAATGCCTCTGATACAGCCGGCTCACTGCATTTGTGTTGGGAAGGTGGGGCACAGCACCGTCTGGAAACAGAAGGGCTTTGACAATCTCTTCCTGGAATTTTAGGAAGGATCCAGTCTGTCCTGAAGCTCTGTATAGCACATGAGCGTTCAGCAAAGCCAATTGAAACAAATACTTGATAGAGTACATAGAAAAAAGCAGTGCAGCGCTACAAAACAAAACCAGAAACATAAAGTATAAACATATAAAATTTCAGTCCAAAAAAGTGATTAATTGGAGTGGTCAAGCAGATTCCGGGTTGGTCAGTGAATGGGGGAAGTACGGGTGCTGCAGAAGTGGTGGGTACCCAATCAGGATTGGTGAATGCAGCAGGAAGGGCACTGTAACAGTCACCACCATTTACGACCTTCCATCCAACCACGACAAGCTTATCTGACACACTCCGACAATTCTGCATACACGATGCATATCACTTCCCATAATCAAGACGAGACTCAAGCTCTGTACTTGGTTTCAAAGATATGAACACTTTATTGGTTTCTTCTCACCCTTTTTATACAGTTACAAGCATGTGACAGTAATCAAAGGGACAATGCCATCTCCGCCCTCCTATTCACTCACTGAGGCTAATTATCTAATCGTAGCTAGACATGTCGGCACCGCATCATCAATAGACTTAACTCATAGAGAATGACATTCCTGTAGATAATGACATCAAAACCAAATACTATCACACAATGATTTTTCCTTTTGAATAATACACAATCACAGATAATCTTCACACACAGAAAGGAAACCTCAATCACATTATCTAGACAGACTTACTGTCTCTAAAGGGCTTGACACCTTTGTACCATAGACAATGTATGGTCTAGGAGTAGATGCAATTAACACCTTTCAAAAGAATGAAATGTCTTTCACAAGCCGGGTCACTTAACATTTCAATAGCCGGAGCTAAGCATTGAATAAGCTTGTAATGTCCCTCTCCTGTGTAACAGGTGTCAATATGGACCCCTTGTAATATGCCAGTCCTGCAATATGAAGTATTATTAATGTCCCATCTTCTGCAATACATGATATCATTTCTTTGTCACCCTATGGCCCTAGTGGACATAAGGTGACCCTAGACATAGGAGAATCTGAGTCTGTCATGGGTCATTCCATTACAGGCACTATGGGCACGAGGGGCCTGTCTTTGTCTTCTTTTTGGTGGCAGCGGGACACTACTTGTGCTTGCCACCTCGCCAGCCTGAACTGCACTTATGGGACTCGCCACATCACCAAGTGTTACTGCAGTGCTGGATGTATGACCAGGATGTACTAGGCCGCTGGTGCTTGCCAGTTCACCAGAAGGAATAGCGGCGCTAGTACTACTCTGCTCCATACGAGAGCCCTGCGGTTCTTGCACCTCAATGACAGCAGAAGATCGGGGTCTGGCACTCCTGACCCTAGCAGGGACCACAACTCCGTCGTCAGAGCTATCTGTCAGAGAGCCACTGTCGTCTACAGGATTGTATTCTGAGCTAGAATTTGACAGATGCGTGACCTCCTCCTCACTATCTGTCAGGCTCAGAAACAAGTAGGCCTCTTCACCACTGTACCTTCGATTTGCCATTTTGGGCTCTAAATTTAGGGGTACAGTAGTAAGATTCACCTGCAAAAAAGCACCTGACCTGTTAGCGACTGAGTCAAACGCTACCAAAAAACTGTTAGCGATCGCAGAGATCAGGCCTGACTCTGCAAACGCTGCAGTTATGTGTTTTTGTGTTTTGTGTCAGTGATCGGTCGATCAATACTGCACTTGGGTGGGCTGGGCTCGGCGAAGGTGCTAAACGCAGGTGCTATCAGGTATCTGGGCTGATCCCGCTAACAATGCGTTTTTGGGAACCCTAAACTGCAGGGGACGCTAGTATAGATCTGATCAGATCAGCTATCGATCAGTTCAGATACTATACCACTAAGGGGGGGGTGTATGGTGCGTGTGTGGATGTTAGCGCTACTGGCACTAATCTGAGGTGACGCAGACCCCATCTGGCGCTAAAACCAAACTTTGATCACCCGCCGGGCAATTAGGGGATTAAAACTTTATTGCAAAAAATATGGCGGGTGCATTGACGCTATAAAAAATAAACTAGCTAAACTGCGTCACCCGTGACACTTATACTGTGATCACTGGTGACAGGGGGTAATCAAGGGGTTAAACCTTTATTGGGGGGGTTAGGGGGTCCCTATACTTATTAGGGCCTAAGACTAATTACCCTAACAATTATTTTAGTCACTAATGACACTTGTACGGCGATCAAAAAAAAATCTGATTGCTGTACTGGGTGACACAGTGACAGGCAGTGAAGGGGTTAATTTGGGGGGGTGATCAGGGGGTGATAGGGGGGTTAAATGTGTACCTATGTGACCTGGTGTTAGTGCGCTGTTGTGCAACTCACGTTTAGATGCTCTCTCCCTATCGGTCTGGAACGAAAAGACCGACACGAGGGAGAGGAGCAGCACTTCCTATGTCAATGTTTACAAAACATTGACAGGGGAAGACAACCATTGGCTGAGAGTGATCACCAGGTCCAGGCCAGATTTTATTGGCCTGGACCTGATGAGTGATCAGTTCTGAAGCGAATCTGATCGTCGGGAACGGCGGGAGGTACGCGCGCCCCCTTGCCGTTCACGCGCTGGACGTATAGCTACGGGCTCTCGCCCAGGTGTGCCGACTTCCCGCAGTAATATGACGGCAACTAGTTAAGTGGGTTTCTGGCATATATGAATAGCAATATATATGGTTTAAAATTTACAGAAGAGTCTAGTCTCAATACTGTTAATTATCTAGATCTCACCATCAGTAAAAAAAAGTAATACCTTTGAGACCAAAACGTATTTTAAAACTACAGACCGCAATGGCTTTGTACCTACCACGAGCTGTCACTATCATCAATGGATTGGAGCTGTTCCTAAAGGGCAGTACATGAGATTGAGACGTAGTTGTGTAAACAATGATGATTTTGAGTCGCAAGCAAATATCCTGACGGATAAAGAAAAAGTTTATAATGCTGAATTACTGGGGAAAGTGAAATCTCAGGTTGCCTTAATGGATAGGGAATTACTGCTGGTACCTAAGCCGAAAAATAAATTTGGGGGTGAACTGACTTTTGTGTCAGGATTTCATAGACAGTTCCGACAAGAAGAAGCTATTTTCAAAAAGTGTTGGCCCATCCTGCTCAAAGATAATGACTTAAAACAGGGGTGCCCAACCTTTTGAAGAGCGAGGGCCACTTAAGCGACTTGGTAACCGATCGTGGGCCACAATGAGCACAGGGTGGATGGCAGGTCCGTGTCTGCTCTGCATATGCGGAGCGGACATGGACACTGCCCACTATACTCTCTTTTTTTTAGCGGATCGAATTGGAGGTAGGACACAAGTCGTTTTATGTCTGCCACTACTTAGAGGTGAATAGAGGGTCCAATTAGTCTGACTGACCATGTGAAACGGGCCCAAGGCTGGTTTCACACTGATGCACTGCAGTTTACCTGCACCGTATGTACCCTTTGGCTTTCCTGCACTTTGCAATAGACTTCTATTATATTCTGCAGGTTTGGTGCACTTTCAGAAAGCTCACCAAACTCGCAGGTAATAAGAGAAGTCTATGGCTCAGTGCAGGTAACCCACAGATAAACTGCTCTGCATCTGTGGATCAGTTTGAAAGTAGCCCAGTTACCACTACAGAACAGATATGCCCATATATACAGACACTGTGATTTTAGAAATAAACTGACCTTTAATAACAGTATTCTATTCTAGAGCAGGAGGTCACAGGTCACATCAGAGGGCTCCGCGGGCCACATGTGGCCCCCGGGCCACTGGTTGGGCACCCCTGACTTAAAATCTATTTCCTCCAAAGTTCATTTATCAACGAGCCCCTGGTCTTAGGAACCAAATAGCCCCTAATGTACCAGATCCTCCTAGAAAATTGGTTACTTTTTTAGATGGGTCTGGTTTCCATCATTACACTAGATGTAAGGCGTGTAAAACCATGAGAAAATCAGGAGATCCTAAACTCATTTTCAGTCAAATATAACTAAAGAACAATTTAAAATTAAACCTTTGATTATGTGTGCCTCTGACCATGTTAGATACATTCTCGAGTGCCCCTATTCACTCCAGTATGTTGGCTGAACCACACGCCAACTTAAAGTAAGAATTAATGGACATCTAGCGAATATAAAAAAGGGATTTCCAAAGCACAGTGTGTCCAGACACTTTAAAAGCCACCATCAGAGTGACCCTGGTTGGTGCAAATTTTATGGTATAGACAAAATTTCTAGCCACTGGAGAGGAACACATATGACTAGAGCCGTCTCCCAAAATGAAACCAGGTGGCTATATAAACTTTAGAGTATACAGCCCTATGGGTTAAATATCGAAATGGATCTAAATTGTTTTTTATCCAATGAATGATGTTTGGTATAAATGAACATCTTTTTAGATGGTTATTTTAATATATTTTACATTTTTGAGTGTGGACTTTATTATCAACATTTTGATATATATCTGGTGTTTACATATTAGGGAGAGTAAAATAGAGAACTAATTTTTCTCCATTTTCTATGTTACCATATGGAATTAATTTTGACCCATTTAAGATTTAATATGGGTTCAATTCATTATGGGAACCTTCAATATTCATATTCATTGTTAGTACAATTATTGGGTGTATTTCTAGTATTCTTATTAGTATCCATTTAGAGGTCTCCATCTAGTGGAATAATGGGAGTACTGAGGATATTTGCATATTTAAATATTTTCTTCTCTTTTTTTCTCTTGTTGTTTTTTTATATGTAAATGTATGGTTTGTTTCTAATATTATTGCCCGTATAATATTAATGCCTGCCTAACTAATTATCCGCCTGCTGAGGAAATGTTTTATTAAATGTTTTTATGTGTACAATTAGGAGATTCTTATAAGGCATTTGTGTGTCTATCCAGCGGTTTGCGCAATCGAAACTGTGGCTGCAGTCGAGTAAGATTTACTATTGGCTCACACTAACTCTACTTCCCTCCATCTGAGTATAAATCATGTGACTTTTTGTGACCAGGCACGCCTGCTTGAAGACGTTAATTTTACGAAAAGTTCATCGCGGCGCAGCCTGGTCACGTGTACTTCCTACGTCACATCCGACAATCTGGCTTGAGCTTCCGACTGGTATAACGCACGCCGTCGAGGAAGTGGAGGAACCACAAGTGCCTTTCCTTACGAGTCTGCAGCCCCAGTGTCGGGTTGGGCACCTTTTAATATAAGCGGCCATTTGGCCTTTTTTGTTCTGTCATTTGATTCTTTTAATAAATGGTTTGCACTATGGAAGTTCTGGCTTTTTCATTTTATGTTCCATCTCTGCAATGGAGGTCTTGAGCCAATACCCACATCTCCCGTTTATGGCCAAGTGTGCAGGTACACTCCTGCTAAGCACATGAGATCTTTTTCGAATCAAAAAGATCCATTTAGGGGGTGTGGCCGGACCGAGCAGGAAGATGGACGCCTAATCTTTGAGCTCCAGCCACCTTAGACCGGACCACATCCATAAACCAAGGTTTTCAACCCCATTTCGGCGGACGAAGGACCATGGGTACTGCCTCAAGGCAATCATCGACCTCCTGCTCCCGTTCCCTGCGGGAAAACACCGGGACTCATGGTCAGAACATACCTGAGATGTTCCGCTCGTCCAGTGGGAACATGGCGTCCTCCCGCTCGAATGCCTCACAGGGCCCAGCTCTGCTGTCGCCCCCTGCGCCTTCCGACATAGTACTGTCGGCTCCGCAAGCTACTCTCTCACCTCCTCAGGCGCCCGGCCAGGGGGGGATGAGTCCAGCGGCTCTGCCGCAGCTTACCATCCTGGACCTCAGAGCCATCGCCTCAGATAT
Source organism: Rana kukunoris (assembly GCA_029574335.1). Lineage (NCBI taxonomy): Eukaryota > Metazoa > Chordata > Amphibia > Anura > Ranidae > Rana > Rana kukunoris. Next base: position 391,989,219 of record CM056052.1, read on the forward strand.
TAAGGACACCCCCTCCGCGGCCATTGCCGAGCCTAGGATCGACATCCGAGCCCTGTCAGATAGAGTTACGACCACCGAACGGGTGATAGACGAGCATGATCAGGTCCTACAACGATCCGCGAGAAAGATTGACGACGACACACTTCAGCTAAGGGAAGTGAACCGTCACCTGGAGGACCTGGACATCCGGGGGTGCCACCACAAACTGAGGATGAGGGGGCTCCCGGAGTCCATTGAGGGGAACCGTGTCCAGCAAGAAGTCATGGCCATCTTCAACGGCATACATGGCAGACCCCCGCTATCCCGAATTAAAATGGAAAGAATCCATCGCGCCCTCCGTCCCAGGGGCAGAGACACTGACCCCCCTCACGACGTGGTATGCTGTATAGTGGACTTCTCGCTGAAGGAGGATATACTGCAGCGGGCCAGAGGACAGTGGTTTACACACAGAGATTCCCCCATCCAGATTTACCAAGACCTCTCGGGGATCATCCTACAGCACCGGAGGGACCTCCGGCCTCTGCTGGATATCCTCAGGGATGGGGAAATCCGCTACAAATGGAAATGTCCCTTCTGTCTTGCTGCATCCCACCAAGGCCGCAATGCTGTTCTGAGGGTCCCAGAAGATCTGCCTCGCTTCTGCGAAACCCTAGGCATCCTGCTGGTGCAGGTTCCCGACTGGTATGCACCGTACAGGCGCTCGGTGGGCAGATGGCGCAAACCGCAGGAAGTGTCCATGGAGACCCAGGCTACTAGGCATCGCAGGAGGAGATCCCCGTTTCACTCCAGGCACCCCATGGGCTCTCAACCCGCCAGAGGTGAGCAGGACCCAGTGACCCCACCGGGGGCCAGGCGTGCGAGGAGAGACGTGTAATTGCATTATTTTTTATCAGCGCAGTTTTTTCCCTTTCTCCTTTTCACGTTTTGACACTTTATTTATTGCTGCTTACTGTACTATCCATTTCGGTTGATATGGATGTGTTTGACTACAGACTTTCTAAAACTAATGTAGATGGTGTATTTGTCACTATTGGATCAGACACCGAAATTAGTGGTCTGTTCACTAGGTTGAAAAATTTGATGACTACAGAGGTCCATCTACATTGGGATATAGCTTTCTTAGACCAATATGTTAAGGAACACATGGTCCCAAGGGGTCTTCGTTGGGATGTATCCCCCCAACAAGGAGACTCTGATATTGAGTCTTGGCACCAATACTTCAATGAAGTGGGTATCAAACTCCTGGCCTTCTTGATCGATAAGAAGCGTATTAGACTCACACTTATCGATAAGAAGATTAAAGATTTAAAAGAGAAATTGACTCCATACAAACTATCTGCGGAATACTCTCAGGTCTTAAGGGCCATTTAGAGAAGGAGGAGAAAGACCAAAGATCAAGAAAACTGAAAAAATACAATAGAGATGTGTCTGACTATAGATCAAGCTCAGTTTTCGCTTGACAGAAGAAAATTTCTTTGTCTTCAGTCTCCGATACAGAAATATCGGGGATGGAAGTCACTCCTTCTACAAGTCAGAATCCAGAGAGAATTATTTTGCCCCTTTGGCCAGAGAAGGCTCTAACCAGGCTCCAATGGGCTCTCAAGCACCTAATGTTAAACCTTCTAGGTCCTCTGGACAACACAATAAACCTCCAAAACCCAAACCCTACCCCCTACGCCCCCCTCCCAACAGAGGTGGGGGAACTAGAGGCAGGGGTGGAGGCCCTTTTCGTAGACAGTCAGGAAGCTCCCATTACCATGAGATTCCTAGGAGATCATTTGATAATCGGGACGGCCGTGGTGATTATCACCATGGCAGCCGCGAATATCAATACAGAACTCCTACTCAGGTTCATACCAGATTCTCCCCTCCACGGGAAAACCACGTGACAACCAGAGACTTTGGAAGGATGAGAGATACTCCTGTGCCAGCGGCACTAATAACTCCTGGGTCTAAGTCCACCCTGTGCCCTTTTGGGCGTAGGGTGGCTAATAGAATCATAATTCATGTATTACATGAGATGGGAAATTAATAATAATTCATGTTTGCAGATGTCTTGAGATATCACAAGTTGTTGGCTATTCAATGTGGGCACACATGCTCTTGAAAGGTGTTAATTGCATCTACTCCTAGACATTACATTGTCCATTGTATTAAGGTGTTAATTCAGGTCTGCTGCTAGACCTTTCAATTGTCTGATAACACGGTTTAAAGCCTATTGATGCCCAGGTGTCAAGACCCTTTAGAGACAGTAAGTCTGTCTAGATATGTGGATTAAGGTCAAGATATGTGTGATTGTATTTTATTTGAATTCTATTGATAAAGGAATGTGATAGTCTCGTCAGTATCGGTGCCGAAATGTCTGCATCGTAACTAGCCATAGTGTGTGATGAGGGTGGTGGAGATTGCATTGTCCTGTGATTAACTGTATAATGCTGTACTGGATATATAAGCAAGCTAAGAAACCAATAAAGTGTTCATTGATTTTGAAACAAGTACAGAGCTGGCAGTCTCGTCTTGATTCTGGGGAATGGATCGTGTATGCAGGATTGTCAGAGTGTGTCTGATAGCTTGTCGTGGGTGGATGGAAGATCGTAAACGGTGGTGACCGGTACATTGGTGGCACAACAGTGGGATGATTCCATCTTCAGAAGGACGGCTACAAGGACACAGGACAATGGAGACGGAGTATGAACGGCTGAAGCTCTCTACCCTTAAGGACTTACTGGAGAGCCGGGGCAGACCGGCCAGCAACCGTAAGAAAAGGGACATTATAGCAGAACTTGTCGAAATGGATAGAGCTAAGAGGCCCAGCGTAACAGACAGGACACCTGAGGAAGATTTTTTTGATCGGGTTGTTAAACGTGGACTGGCACAATATGGTCCTAATCCTCCACCGGAGATCATAGACCGGGTTATAGCGGCTGTGGATGCCACCTTGCTACAGCAGCACCAACTAAAGAGAAAGGAGAGGTACAGATACCAGTCTCCATGGAAGAGGAATTCCAAAGGAGGTTACAAGAGATGCGGATGCAGCACAGAGGACCAGTTTTAGAGGAGGCCCTGCTGGGATGGTAGGATGTGATTCGTTGCCAACTCTGGAAGGAAGCGCTAGCTCTGGAGCAGCAACACCAGGGAAAGGTCCTGCCCTTCATCTATGCAAGGTACTGGCCGCAGTATGACGTACGAATGCTGTTGTTGGGGGAACAACCGAAGCAGGAGTGGACAACTGAGTTAAGCAGGCTGATCCAGGCAGAGATGCAGCTGGACGAGAGCTACAGAGCCCTCCAGTGGTATGTAGCCCAAGAGTGCCCATAGTCAGCGGATGACAGCCCCACAGAAGGCTATGACTATGATGGCCTGGGATTGTTGTATTGGAGGATGTCCAGTGATCCCGACTTTGGGGATGATCGGGAGTGGCGCTTGGAGGACATAATGGAGCACAGGGAGGAAAAATTGAATATCTCAGAAGGGCACTGGTTACAGGAAGATTTGGAATTTCTGGCCATTCAAGAATGGGAGCTGGAGATCGCCTACAGACAGCTGCTAGACTTGGCTCAGCAGCAGGGTGGGGCTCCCATTGCCTGGGATTATAAGGAAAGTTCAGATGACAACTGTGAAATCCTGGCTGAGGAATCGGCAGTGGAAAATATGGAGATTGCCATCCCTAAAGCTGAAGCAGATGGTGTGGAGTTCCAGAGAGCCGGGCGGTTGGCCCCTCTCTCCAGCAACAAGCTGAGGTGGTAAAGCTTTTACTCCCAGCTGAATCACTGGCAACAGAGCAGAGTGTCACGGGCCTCTGCTCCCAACTAACAGAAGAGGGGGTCCCTGTAGTAGGGGATGGGACTGTGGTCTCCCCTCACAGCAACCCAGCAGAAGAGCTGGCAACAGAACAGAGTGTCATGGACCTCTGCTCTCCACTAATGGAAGAGGGGGTCCCTGTGGTAGTGGATGGGACTGTGGTCTCCACTCACAGCAACCCAGCAGAAGAGCTGGCAACAGAGCAGGGTGCAACAAGTCTCTGCCCTCAAATAGCAGGAGGGGGAGTTTCTGTGATAGTGGATGGGACTGTGGTCTCCACTCGCAGCAACCCAGCGGAAGAGCTGACAACAGAGCAGAGTGCCCCAGGCCTCTGCTCCCAACTAGAAGGAGAGGGATTTCCTGTGGTAGTGGATCGGACTGTGGTCTCCATTCACAGCAACCCAGCAGAAGAGCTGGCAACAGCGTAGAGTGCCACAAGCCTCTGCTCTTAACTAACGGAAGAGGGGGTTCCTGGGGTAGTGGATGGGACTTCAGTCTCCACTGACACAACCCCAGAAAATGGTGTGGCACTGAGACAGGAGGATGTTGGCTTTGCTTTGCAAGCACCGGGGGATTTTCACCTACCACCAGTGGATGGGACTTCAGTCTCCACTGGGATATCCCAGGAATGGGGGGCAGTTGGCCCAGATCCCCAACAGCATGACAGAGTGAGCCCAGCCACCCTGTCTTCTCTCCAGCGGCTGAAAGGGCTTCAGGGAGAAGGGCCAGTCCAGGCCTCTCCCCAGCGGCAGGTGTGTTCTCTGAGAGAGGCAGAGGTTGGTGGGGTGAGTAATGCTCAGTTTGGAGCAATTTATTCGGGGAACGGTATGGATACCAGCATTGGAGGACTGGAACTACTGACTGACTTCGGAGTCAACCCATTTGGGGTTCCCTCCTGTGTCCGTCTCCCACCGAAAGGGGAGAGATGTAACGGAATGACCCGTAACAACCAGAGACTTTGGAATGGTGAGAGATACTCCTGTGCCAGCGGAACTAATAACTCCTGGGTCTAAGTCCGCCTTGTGCCCTTTTGGGTGTAGGGTGGCTAATAGAATCATAATTCATGTATTACATGAGATGGGACATTAATAATAATTTATGTTTGCAGGATGTCTTGAGATATCACAAGTTGTTGGCAATTCAATGTGGGCACACATGCTTTTGAAAGGTGTTAATTGCATCTACTCCTAGACATTACATTGTCCATTGTATAAAGGTGTTAATTCAGGTCTGCTGCTAGACCTTTCAATTGTCTGATAACACAGTTTAAAGCCTATTGATGCCCAGGTGTCAAGACCCTTTAGAGACAGTACGTCTGTCTAGATATGTGGATTGAGGTCAAGACATTGTGTGATTGTATTTTATTTGAATTCTATCAATAAGGGAATGTGATAGGTCTCGTCAGTATCGGTGCCGAAATGTCTGCATCAGAACTAGCCATAGTGTGTGATGAGGGGGATGGAGATTGCATTGTCCTGTGATTAACTGTATAATGCTGTACTGGATATATAAGCAAGCTAAGAAACCAATAAAGTGTTCATTCATTTTGAAACAAGTACAGAGCTTGTGTCTCGTCCCATAGGAAATGGAATGGATCATGTCTGCTGGATTGTGGAGTGTCGGATAAGCTTGTCGTGGGTGGATGGAAGGTCGTAAACGGTGGTGACTGTTACATGAATATTATAACCATCATTGCTATAGAGATGATGACTTAATGTTCCGATCTCCATACAATTATAATCAGGGCCATTCGGGGCCTTCTTACATTGAGGGTTTTCACAGGGAGATGCAGGACTACCCAGGAAGCCCAGTCGGAGAAGAGGTACCCGAGGGGGTCGTAGGGTCCAGAGCAAAAAGAAGAAGAGTATGAGCGGGGCGGGTGTCTTTAATCTCAGTTCGGTAGTTTTGACTGATGTGGAAAAGCTTGTTCTAGACAAGGACACTCAACAAATTTTCCACATTATAAATGTGGAAAATTTGTTGAGTGTCCTTGTCATCAACTTGTGATATCTCAAGACATCCTGCAAACATAAATTATTATTAATGTCCCATCTCATGTAATACATGAATTACAAAAATGTACCCGTAAGCTGAGCATTCAGAGACACTTTTTATCCCCCCCTTTCATTACAACCTTGACGGCTCCTAAACCCCCTGATGTACATATACATACAGGACTAGCCAACCCATCTTTGTTTAATCCTCCAGGAACCATGGCTCTGGCGATTAATGTTTTTCAGTGCCTGGTCCTGCAGGATTTGGATAAACTTCCAAATAAAAAGATACACATGGATCCTAAAGTTAAGGGAGGCTTAAAGAAACTATGTGAACAGAAAGATTTAATCATCTGTCCGGCCGACAAGGGGGGGCCATTGTCGTGCTGGACAAGGTCAATTATGTGAAAGAAATGAATCGAATCTTGGGAGATTCTGAGACTTATTCTCCAATTCATTCCAATACTACTTCTCAGTTTAAGAGGTCCCTTACTGAATTGATCAACAAAGGTTTCTCTCTGGGAATTCTAAACAAAAAAGAGCGGGACTTCTTGGTACCTGTCATACCTAGGATTTCCACGATATATTACCTACCCAAGGTCCACAAGGACCAATCAATCCCCCTGGCCGTCCGATAGTCAGCGGGATTGACTTGGTAACATCCAGGATAGGCAAGTATGTGGACTTTTATCTTCAACCGCTGGTCAGACTCATGCCTTCTTACCTTAAGGATACTGGTGACACTATCAGACTACTAGAGTCAGTTCCTTTTGGAGAGGGTATGATTCTGGCCACAGCGGATGTGGCCGCACTTTACACGTGCATCCCCCTTGAATTGGGCTTTAACGCCATTGAACATTATTTGTCTCTCAATACAGCCTTGCCGGTCATACAGCGCAATTTCATTATGCAGCTTCTTAGATTTGCTGCTCAGCACAACTATTTTTGGTTTCAAAATACCTTCTTTTTACAGACTAAGGGCGTGGCCATGGGGGCAAAATTTGCCCCCAGTCTGGCCAACCTCTTCATGGCCAAGTGGGAGGAGGATGTCATCTTTGCCCTCAAGAGGCCAGAATTGGTTCTTTGGGCTCGTTACATAGACAACATCCTCCTCCTATGGAAGGGTGATCAAGAATCACTCAATGAGTTCATGTCTATCCTGAATGCCAATGATAGAGGTATTCGTTTAAGCCATGAGGCCAGTTCGATCTCTGTACATTTTTTGGATTAGAGTAGTTGAACAACACCTCGAGTTTAGCACCTACTTCAAGCCCACAGATCGTAACGGCTATATTCCGTTAGATAGCTGTCACCATCCACAATGGTTAAAATCAGTCCCTCAAAATCAGTTTTTACGTCTTCGGCGAATTGCACCAAGGTTGAAGACTTCATCACTCAATCTACGGTTTTAAAAGACAGGTTTGTAGAGAAGGGATATGAGGTGGGAGAACTTGAAGCTGAAATTGAGCGGACTCTACTTATCAATCCTAATTCACTTCTAGAGGTTCGTCCCAAGAAGGCCACGGACGTCAAGTTCTGTTGGTCCTTCTTTACCACATACTGTGCAATCCAAGCAAATCAAACAAATTCTGGCCAAACATTGGGGTGTCTTGCAAAATGACAAAGTCCTGGGTCCAGCCCTACCAGATAGGGCTGGTGTTATTTTCAGAGGTGCCAGATCCATTCAAGGACAAGTGGCCCCCAATGTTATTGACCCCCCGAAAAGGGTTACTTTTTTCAGGATTGCAAGGCCTTTTTTCCCTACCGCAAGTGTAATGTCTGTTTGCACAATACAAGTGGCAGACGCAAAAGTGAAACCTTCCAGTCCACGGTCACCTCAAGGTTATATCAGATGAAACATTTCACCACATATGCCACCCGATATGTTGTCTATCTCCTTACTTGCCCTTGCAAGAAACAATATGTAGGGCGGACAATTCAAACCTTTACGATAGCACATAGCTAATATCAGACTTGGGAAAACCAACCATAGTATCCCTCGACATTACTTACAGTACCATGAGAAAGATCCTGTGGGGACCCAATTTTTGGTGATCGATCAGTTTGTACCCCACTGGAGAGGCGAACCTCGTACGTGAGGTGTGTCCCAGTTAGAAACATACTGGATACACGAATTACGCACGTACCATCCGTTCGGTATGAATATCGAATGGGACATTCATTTATTAATCAAGCCTGTTTCCATCCCTTCGGCTTTTCCTATGTTGTTAATAGTACAACTTATTTTGGATAAATGTCGCCCTCCACCCCTCCCCCCCCGGGGGCGACATTTATCCATTTCCTTGGTTTTGTGTGTCTCTGCTTCCCTCCGGACATGCCGCGCTTCCATTGGTTGGTCAGGCGTCACATGTCCGCGCGTGGCGTCATGACATCATGCGCATTTGCGTCATGACGTCGGCACTGCGTTCCAGCGTGGTTTCCATGCTTTATAGTAAGATTAGAGCCAGCGCTTTTATATACAGCGCTGCGGCTGGTGTCCCATTACACAACAATGGCAGTAGTTCCGCCCCTCCCATGGTGAACTTCCCTTTCCAGTCAGGAGTAGGAGGTTGGAAGATGATTGTATCATGCCTCTAGCAGGCAATGTCCACTCCCCCTCTGTCCTGCTGTACATATGTTACAGTGGTTTATATACATTATTGTTCTACTTCCAATAGACATGTTCCTTGTGCAGCCCTTTTTTTGCAATTTTGTTATGCATTTATGGTCTGCTATGTATGACATATTTTTTTGATCTGAGATTAGAAATATGTTCTCAAAATTGATTGTTCGGTATACGCATGTCCATGTCGGGTGGTCTGTCACGTGATCAGTCATGTGATTTGTCACGTGACTCGTCATGTGACCCGTTCTACTTCAATCATACCTACCCATTATTCAGCTCATCTAATTGGTCTATAGATTAATTAAGACAGTGTACTATTTATTGCAAAAGAACCAGCGTAAACAAAAGCTCATGCGGTTGCCATCGTCCCTTTGAAATGTAGAAAAAGAAAAACCTCTAGGTTTGGGACTATATAGGCAACAAAAAATTGGATTAAAAAAATTTATAAAAATATATTTAATAAGTAGAACAATACACAAAAAAAAACTTTCTTTCCTTTTTATGGCATATACTGTGAGTACTCTCACAAGATACACCAAATGTTGACAACTTACAAGTTAACAAATACAGAGGGCGTATTGCATTTAAATTACATATTTCTATTCACTATAATTATTTGTTTCTATTTTTGGTATTATAAGCCAAGAAACAAGAACATTTCTTCAACTCCATTGAACATATTTATGTTCATTTAGCATTGACAGTTTTCACTGCTGGAGATCCCTTTTTTATGTTTATTTTTTATTAATATTAATTTGGAGTTCATTGGGTAACAATATGCCTCTGCAGCGTCCTGGGGATTCTTTCCCTAGCTAACAGAGCTAGCCTCTGCCAAGGATTTTAGTGCTGGAAGGTATCTTCTCATGTAAGTCTTGCAACGCCACCCGCACATCTTGCTATGATACCCTGTGGTGTCGTTCTCCGCTCCATCCTCCGCATGGACGGGACTCAATGTTCTTTGCTTCCTACCCCGCTTCCGGTCTGCCATCGGGTGACGACATCAACTACCTGCCTCCCCCACTGGACGTCCGCTCTAATGACCAGGCAAGTGTTGAATACTACTGTTGGGGGTTTATTTAAGGCCCCACGTGCCGAACAGTGTCCGCCCCCCGCCATCACTCCTTGGTGTGGCCACGTCCGCCACGGCTAGCGTCCTGAGACTGTAGGCCCTGCTGGAAACAGGAGTAGACTCCGTCCTAAGGCCAGTGCGGGTGGCCACAGCAGGCTTGACTCTTGTGGCTGTCTGGCTAACTGATTTGATGAGTTGTATGTCCACTCTCGGGCTCTCTTTTAAGAGTAGGAGGTTGTAAGTTTTACAAGTTCTAATAAGATCTTTGAAATGTCTGAGTTAACTGCAGCATATGTTCTCCCCCTCGTTTTCTCCCTCCTGTAGGATGCTGGGTTTGATGTGAATTGCTCTCCCTCCCTGCCCTCTCATAACAATGCCTTTTGCTACATGGAGGTGGTTTGTTGTGGTGGGTGGGGCGGGTGACTCCAGATTGTTCCCGTCCACCCTGCTGTGTACATCATCCTTACCTGGGGTTCACGATTATAACTTGTGTCACGGCTTACAGGATATTTTCTCCCTGTCTTAATAGACACCCCTAATCCCACAAATGCTCATGTCTTAGTTTGTACTGCGATTGGGTTACCTCCCAGTGCTAGTTGTTCTGCTATGTGGCCATTCTGGGGTGGCTCACTGCCACTCGGTTTTATCAGTTTTTTATACGTATCTGTTTACTGTGTTATTTTATATGAGACTTCTGTTCTGTTCTAGTTCAAGTCAACCCCCCAACGGTGGTGTGTGGTGACCTCTGTGCTCCGTTTAGGGGCCCGAGGATGCAATGCACCCGCACGTACTACCTTTCCTTTCCTTTCGTCTTCGGCTGCTCCAGTCTCCCCCACCTCCATAAGGAACCCTAACCCCCTCTCCCCGCGAGATGACGGCTAATGACGCTACTCTACCCCCAGAGGCTAGGGACACTTACTCTCTATCCAAACTAAAGCTGTACTCCCTAAATGCGCGTGGTCTCAACACGCCAGAAAAACGTTCCCGCCTCCTCCATTTGCTCTGGAAGGAGAAACCACACATAGCGCTCATCCAAGAAACACATTTCAGATCTGACAACATCCCCAAGTTACACAACAGAAATTTCCCGATAGTACATCATGCCACCAACGAACATACAAAGTCGAAAGGGGTGTCTGTTTTAATCTCCAGGCACTGCCCTTTTCAAGTTTTGGACATACAACGGGATCCGCAGGGGCGATACATCTTCCTTAAGGGCACACTACACGGTTGGACATTCATGATAGCTAACATCTACGCCCTGAACTCACAACAGGTCCCCTATTTTCGCACAATGCTCTACCAACTGACCTCCTTCCAATCGGGCACACTGGTGGTGGGTGGTGACTTTAATGTCTCCCTCACACCTTCCCTTGACACATCCTCTGGTGCCACTTGTCTGACCTACAGGGCCCTTCATGCTATAAAATCACAACTGGCTATGCTGACCCTTCATGACACGTGGCGCACGCTACACCCAAATGTAAAGGATTTCACATACTTTTCTACAATAGACCACTTTTTTCTAACGCAGTCTGACCTCACTTCCCTCATAGAGGCTACAATCGAACCAATGCTCTTGTCGGATCACCACCTGATCACTGTGACTCTGCTGATCCCCTCACAGCGTGCCAGGTCCATGACTTGGTGGCTGGATGATTCCATTCTACTCGACGCAGATCTCTCTAAATCGATATCGGACACCTTAACTAATTATTTCAACGAAAATGTTAGGGGGGATTCGTCTTCCATGCTGGTGTGGGTGGCGCATAAATGTGTTGTCAGGGGAGAATTCATCTCTCTGATGGCTAAACGCAATAAACTTAGGAAGGCCAGGGTGACAGAGCTATCTAACCCGGGTGCAAACACTAGAACACACTCACAAATGCACATTAGCCGCTCACACTCATGCGGAACTGTTGAAAGCACGGGAAGAACTTCCGGGTGAACTCCAGATGACATTGAAATGCAGATATACCCTCACTAGTAAGCTCTTCTATGAATTTGGCAATAAGTCGGGGAAACTCTTGGCCGCCGCTCTCCAGAAGAAGAAATCGTCGCATACTATCCACACTATCACCTCCCCTTCAGGAACCTCGCTCACATCATCCAACGACATTGCGAACCAATTCGTCTGGTACTTCTCTGAACTGTATGCCCTCCCCACACCCACGACATCGCCGCCGGTCCCGGATAGGACAACCCTTATCCACAAATTCCTGCACAACTACGGCTCCCCACAGACTTCCCTAGGGGATCTATCCCACCTAGACAAGCCCATCTCGACGTAAGAAGCACTATCGGCCCTCAAACCCGGGAAAAGCCCGGGCCCAGGTGGCCTTCCGGCCAGTTACTGTAAAACCTACGAAATTTTTAGCAGCCTACAATGATCTCTTAACCCCTACTCCACACAAAAAAGACCTGCTGGAAGCTCACATATTCTTAATACCCAAGTCCGGGAAAGATGTCACGTTAGTCCCAAATTATCGCCCAATTTCGTTGCTAAACGTTGACGTTAAATTATACGCCAAAATCTTAGCTAACCGACTACTGCCACTTCTCCCTGTCATTGTCTCTACTGATCAGGTCGGTTTTGTCCCTGGAAGGGAAGCCAGGGACAACACTACTAAAGCCCTGAACATCCACCACTGGTTAATCGAAAGGGGTTTTTCCTCTCCCTGGACGCTGAGAAGGCGTTTGATAGAGTGGCCTAGGTCTACATGGCGGCGGTCCTTAGCAAATTGGGACTCCCGCCCCGCTTCACGCAGATGATTATGGCCTTGTATCCGGTCCCCACTGCGCGGATTAGGGTCAATGGCCAGCTATCAAACGCCTTCTCCATAAAAAATGGCACCAGGCAGGGATGCCCATCATCTTCATCCTCACTATGGAGCCACTCCTTCGCAAGCTTAGGGACAACCCAAGTATCCAAGGTATCGACATCCCCGGTAAACGTTGTAAACTTTCTGCTTACGCGGATGACATCCTCCTATTCCTCTTGAGCCCCATCACTACGATCCCAAATCTTCTCCTTGACTTCCAGCTGTTTAATACCATATCCAACCTAGATTAACTTCCGGAAGTCCACCGCTTTGAATGTCTGCCTCCCCGACACGGTGGTCGCCTTATGCAAGCAAAATTTCCCCTTTCGGTGGGACGTGGAAGGTATTCAATACCTGGGAATTAAAATCACAACCAATCTAACTGACCTCTACACAGCTAACTTTCTGCCCACCCTGCGTACAATTTAAATGGCAAAAGGGAATTTTTTCCTGGTTTGGTAGGGCAGCCATCCTCAAAATGAACATACTCCCCAGGATCCTATACCTCATGAAAGCCATCCCAATTAAACTTCCACTATCCGTTTTCACTTCACTTAAGGGGATCTGCACTAACTTCCTGTGGGCCAGACGCCCCCCTAGGCTGAGCTGGGACAAGCTTGTCCTCCCTAAACTGAAGGGAGGCCTAGGCCTTCCTGATATGGCCCAGTACCACAAGGCTTGCCAACTCGTGCGACTAGTGGACTGGCACCTTCATGCAGACAACAAGGATTGGGAGGCCGTTGAGAACACATTTCTCGACTTCCCAATCTCCCACCTCCCCTGGATAAGCACCCGTGCGATCCCTAGAGCTTGCTTGACACACCCGCTGATTGGCCCCACCTTACTCACCTTTAAGGCCTTGTGCCGATCCCATGGAGTAGTGCCTATGACCCCGATACTCAACAACCCAGACTTCCCAGCTGGCATCGCACCCACAGACACTTCGATTGACCCACACCCTCTACAGATGAGGGCTCACCATTTATTCCATAACTCAGTCCTTTACACCCATTTGGAAATGATTGCGGCTTTCCCACGACTGTCCTTACCATTTTTAAATTTTTTACAACTCAGGCACTTTTTTGACAGCGCCCTTGCACCTTCCGATTGGTGCAGACCCCTTACCCCCTTGGAACTACTCTGCAACGCCCGAGAGCTCCAACGGCACCTGGTTTCTCTATGCCCTGTTAGTGTCCCACGCCAAACCACTTACTGCAGCCCGGGCGCTATGGGACAGAGAGCTGTCGGAGCTGTTGTCGGGACTGTCGGACACCGATTGGGAACGTGTGTGGGTATGTTGGTTCCTGCATACGTCATTGCCATCACCTCCCCTGGTGGTAACGGGAAGGGGGGGTTTTGCCCATGTTATTTGGTTTAAAATTTCCTATTGTATCTTCTGAAGATGATTGTATTGTGTTGTGACTAGGATTGCATTTTGCGATATTGTCTAACTTGATATTGTTCTTCTGTATTTGTACCTGATCATATGCCTCCTACTGTTCACTGTATTTTGTTCTGATCTCTTTATGATGTCTATGCATAATTGTATGCATTTGGGAGGAAGGAGGTTTCGCCTTAGATAGCAAAGGTGCAGCTTCATTTTCCCTTAGTGACTATAGGGAATGTAAATGTTTGTGTGCATACTGCATATATTTTTTTTGTTTTGTTTTGCAGGTTGTTGATCATCTATCAAGACTGTCGGAGAATGGGGCAGACTAGACAGACAGGCATTTTGATGTCAAAGATGTACCACTGTGAATATTGTAAAAATGTTTTATATTTTTATATTCTTCTTTATTCCTTTTCTTTACTCTACTGTCAAGCAGATTCAGGTAAGGTGTTCAGGACTGAACAACATTTCTCTTCAGACACTGGGAACAGTGTCTATTTAAGTGGGGGGAATGTGTAATGCCTGGTTACTTTCCAGAACCAGTGCTAGTGTAAATTTAGAGGGGGTCAGAGAGTTAAGTAACTCTGACCATGTTATTGTTTCAAATTTGAAGCTTCTGTCTCAGCTTTGGCTGTACTGTGGGCTCATTCTGTAATTTCTGGGGTGGTGATCACACCCCAGGCCGACAGGTGGCAGCAGTGGAGTCAAGGATTGGGTACTTTTTCCCAGCAGCCTATCAGGAGGAGTTTTCCTTGTTGTGCATGCTGGGAGGAGGAATTTATGAGGCAGAGGCCATTGGTCTGGGTCTTCTTCTCGTGTGGGGCCCACCTTCAGGGTAGCCATACCACGGCACCCCGGCAAAATGGCCTTCCGGCGTGTGTGTGCCACGTGGTGTTCCTGGTTCCGGGACCACGTTGGTCTGGAACAGCTGAGCTGTAGCTGGGGCCCAGTGATCGGCTGGGTCCCTAATCTAAAGAGGTCCCAAGTGTTAGTCCTGCTAGAAGAAGCTGTTTGGTGGAAAGTCCACCTGAGGAGTGCCAAGAGAGACAGGCATTCCAAGAGGGTTTCGACCATCCACCAGGGATCAAGGTAACCAGGTGCTGAGAGGCTGGACGTCGGTCTCCTATCAGACGGTAACCTAACTACAACTACTTGAGGGAGATCCAGGTGCCAAGTCTGCTAAGGAGGATATTCAATTATAGGAAGGGTCTGTGGCAGGTGAATTCTGAGTAACATTCTCACCAGCCTGGCAGCCAGAGAGGCCTGCCCAGGTGCACTATACCCACTATGGCTGGAGTGGAGGAAAGAGAAAGTGTCGTTGGAAGCAGGACTGTTTCTCTAAATGCGAAAATTCAAAAATAGAAAAATTCAGATTTTCGAAATTCAGGATTTTCGTATAGTGGAATTTTCGATTTTTTTTATTTTCGGAAATTCAGAATTTAAAAAATTCGAAATTGTAAAATTCGAAAATCTAAGTTTAAAAATTGAAAATTCGAAAATGGTAAATTTCTGAATTTTTAGAATTTCCGAATGAAATATAACCGAAAAAAAATAATTTCGGCAGTGCACATGTCTACATCCTAAAAACCACCGACTTCAAGCCAATTATAAGGGAATTCTCTACAAAGAAGTATCGCAAATTTCATAAATAATTTGTGCTTTTGTACTGTCCCATTTCAATCTGTAATTTGTTTTTCAATTTCTTGCTTTTCAAGCTTATGTTATATTATTTTATACCCACCTCCATACCGGGCCTATTCTGGCACTTCTCTCCTACATGTACAAATCATCATTCTTTTGCTAGAAAATTACTCAGAACCCCCAAACATTATATATGTTTTTTTTTTAGCAGAGACCCTAGGGAATAAAATGGTTTCATGAATTAAAAAATAACAAAACAGTAAAGTTAGCCCAATTTTTTGGTAAAATATGAAAGATGATGTTACGCCGAGTAAATAGATACCTAACATGTCATGCTTTCAAATTGCGAACACTGATGGAATGGCGCCAAACTTTGTTACTTAGGCGACGCTTTGAAATTTTTTACAGGTTACCAGTTTAGAGTTACAGAGGAGGTCTAGTGCTAGAATTGTGGCACACGCTCTAACGCACGCGGCGACTTACGTGTGCGTTCGCTTTCTGAGCGTGAGCTAGCTGGGACAGGGGCATTTTAATTAATTTTTTTATTTTTTATTTTACTTATTTATTTACTTTTTACACTTAAAAAAAAAAATGTGATCGCTTTTATTCCTATTACAAGGAATGTAAAGATCCCCTTTGTGGACATCATATTACGGTGTGCGGTATTGAAGTGGTTAAACACCAATTTTGTTGGAAGTACCAATAAATATATCCTTATTGATAATTTGCATTTTTATTCTCGTGCGTGATTGTGTAGACAGGGCCCCAGTGCACTGTATCGCCCGGGGGCCTATGATGCTCTTAAGATGGCACTGACCAAGGAGAAGTTCTACTGATTTTACCCGGCTGGGTAATAAAATGCACAGAAAAAGACACCTGTTGCACATTCTATTACTGCAACTTTCACCAAATGCCCCTAGATGGCGGAGGAACACGAGGTAACATGCCACCCAAAACAAACCAGCAGCTACTCCGGGGGTAGTGCTACATATAATATTACTGACAATAGGGCTGACACAGTAAAACTGGTATCCATGCAGTATTATTGGAGCCTTACCCATACCAAAGCTTATAAATAGCACCAGCAGCCAATGCAAGAGCCTGCTAGTTGTAGTCCCTGTAACAGAACACACATACTGTACCTTCTTGTCACCACTTCAGCATTTCAGTGTTAGTAGCTTGGCTGTGAGTCTCATGAAGGGGCGCGGCGAAACACTCAGCACGGAGTTAGCTTCCTACTGATGAAAACAGGCACGTGAGCTGCAGTCAGCCACACACCCTCCCGCCCACTCACACTGCAGGACAAACCAAGGACAGGGCTGTCTTTTCGTATGGGCACGCTGGGAAGTTGCCCGGGGGCCCCTCTTGCCCAGGGGCCTGAATCGGTAAGTCACTCTCTGGATACAATCACTGCCGGCCGTCGGCCGATACATTGTCCAGGCATCTGCATTACACATAATTGCTGATTCGCCGCTATTACTTTCATTGCCTTGCATTGCAGTCACCGATGCACAGCCTCTTGCGCCGTCAGCTATCAGTGCAGCTCATCAGTCAGTGCCAGCTATAAGTGCCAATGTCACCTATCAGTGCCCAGCAGTGCAGCTCATCAGTGCAGCCACCTATCAGTGCTGCCTATCAGTCCAGCTTATCAGTGCCCATCAGTCCAGCTCATCAGTGCCCTTCAGTCCAGCTCATCAGTGCCAATCAGTGCAGTTCATGCTGCCTAACATCAGTGCTGCCTAAACTGATAAAAATAAACTTTGCAGCACAATGGGGCAGCAGCTTTTGAACTGGCTTTAACTCATGTTTATAGAAAATGACATCCCATGTGCAATTTGTTTATCTTCTAATTTGTTTTTTAACGAATTTTGAGAAATTTGTTAATTCCGAATTTTCGTATTTCCAAATTTTTTAATTTCCAAATTTTCGTATTTCCGAATTTCGGAAATTTGGATTTTCGGAATTTCTGAAATTCTGAATTTCCGAAAATTTTCCGAAATCACACATTCCGAATTTTTTTATTTCCGAAATTCCGAATTGTAAAATTCGAAAATCTAAGTTCAAAAATCTAAAATTCGAAAATGGGAAATTTTAGCATTTTTGGAATTTCTGAATGAAACAAAAAAGAAAAAAATAAATTTTTCTAATTTCCCAAATTTCTGAAAAAAAAATTATAGTCTGCCGAAAAATTATTTTTTTTCGTTTATGTTTCATTAGTTTTTTTTCTTTTTCGTTTTTGTAGACCATCCTAAAAACCACTGACTTCTAGCCAATTATAAAGAAATTCTCTACAAAGAAGTATCGCAAGTTTAATAAATAATTTGTACTTTTGTACTGTCCCATTTCAATCTGTAATTTCTTGTTTTTCAATTTCTTGCTTTTCAAGCTTGTGTTATATTGTCCAAACGTTGTGCTAATGTTTAACCACTGGACCACCGGGCATGTAAATCCCCTTAATGACCAGACCAATTTTCAGCTTTCGATGCTCTCACATTTTGAATGGCAATAACTCAGTCATACAACACTGTAACCAAATGACATTTTTGTCCTTTTTTTCCCACAAATAGAGCTTTCTTTTGGTGGTATTTGATCACCTCTGCGGTTTTCGCTATAAATGGAAAAAGAACGGAAATGTTCTTAATTTCTATTATACAATTTTGCAAAAAAGTTATTTTTTTGCCTAAAATGTATACTGCTACATATCTTTGGTAAAAAAAAAATTGGATATTATTTAGTCTGAGTGAAAGTTATAGGGTCTACAAGCTATGGTACCAATTACTGAAAATGTATCAATTTGATCAATTTAATCACATCTGATGTACTGACAGCCTCTCTTGTTTCTTGAGACCCTAACATGCCAGAAAAGTACAAATACCCCCCAAATGACCCCTTTTTGGAAAGAAGACATTCCAAGGAATTTAGAAAGAGGCATTGTGAGTTTTTTAAAGTTGTCATTTTTTCCCACAATTCTTTGCAAAATCAAAATGTTCATATTAGCAGGTTATTTCTCACACACAGCATATGCATACCACAAATTACACCCCAAAACACATTCTGCTATTCCTCCCGAGTATGGCGATACCACATGTGTGAGACTTTTAAACAGCGTGGCCACATACAGAGGTCCAACATGCAGGGAGCACCATCAGGCATTCTGGAACACCCAGACCAATTCTTTTTTTTTTTTTTTTTCCAAAATCTTTATTGAATTTTTCAACAGGGAAAAGAGTACAATAATGCACATTGGCGAGCATAAGGAGCATGTGCGGGCGCAGCCGCCATACGTTACTTTGTGTGACATAAAAATACAAACAAGGAGTCCAGATACTGCAGAATTGTAGCCAATAGTGGTAATAAACACAATGAACAGAAACATGCATAAAGGAATGAAACTTCGTGGGTAGGGTCCCCTGTTCGGGAGGCCGTGAGAAGCGTCAGCCACATCCCCCCTTGGGCAATCGATCGTGGGAGATGTTTTGCTAAGGGGCGGAGCGGTCGCTGTAGTCCACTCATTGTCACGGGGGGAGTGGCTTGGTGTACGATATAGGAGACCAACTTACTTCACATTTAGATACTATCGCCATTCTCGTTAATAGTTAACTGGGTGGTAACGTAGTGGTGTCTGTTGGTAGGCAGTAGGCATTAGAAGCAGTCAGTGTATTATAGAGGGAGGGGGTAGGGGCCATGACCGCAGGGGGGGGGTAGCACAGGGGGGGAAAAGCAGGGAGGGGGATAAGCTGCCACAGCTCGGTAGGGCAGTGTGAGGTAAAGGAATCAGGCCAGGGTCGTCAGGGTTTGATAGTCTTGTATTCGTCAGTCGTGGTGAAATGGACCCAGGTTGCCCATGTTTCGGTAAATTTAGTAGGATTATCATTAGCCTGGTGGATTAGTTCTTCCATCTCCATTGTTTTGTGGAGACGTTGGAACCAGTCGAGTAAGGACGGGGGGTGTGGAGAGAGCCATTTAAGTGGGATGCACATTCGAGCAGCATTCACCATGTGCATGGCCAGGGACTTGCAATATCCTCTCGGGGGCGTCGGGGCGAAGTGGAGAAGAAACTGGGCAGGTGTGAAATCTAAGTTTTCAGTCGTCACGTGTGTGATGAGTCTATGGACTTCCGTCCAGTAGGGTTGAATTTTGGAGCAGGTCCACCATATGTGGAGGAAAGAGCCTATTTCCAGGTGGCACCGCCAACAGATCCCAGGGAGTGCGGGATTAATTCTGTGGAGTTTGAGCGGGGTTTTATACCACCTGGAGAGGAGCTTGTAGGCGTTTTCTTGTGTTTGAACGTTAACTGAGCCTTTGTGAGCGAGCCTGTAGATTGTTTCCCATTCCCCTTCAGTGAGATCGAGTGTGAGGTCGCGTTCCCACTGTTGGTTAGCCCAATGGGTTTTGGGGGAGTGTGTGGAGAACAATAGGCCATAGATAGTCGAGATTAGGTGTCTCTGTGGTTCCTTCTTGGAACAGAGGCTCTCGAAATGGTAGTAAGGCCTGGACCAGTGGGAGGTTGGTGCCGTCTTGCCCAAGAAACGTCGGATTTGTAGGTAGGGCCAGAATGGGAATTCGTCCCTGCCAATGTGAGTGGCTAGTTCTGATTGGAGCATGAGTCTACCCGCTTGAAAGAATTGGCCCGCCAGTACTAACTCGTGGGGCCAGCTGTCAGACAGAAATGTAGGGTGCATACCCGGCGGGAAGTCGGGGTTCATTCTGAGGGGCGTCATGGGGCCGTGTCGGTCCGACAGTTTGTATTTAGAACAGGCCTCCCAGAAGGCTCGCAGGGAGGGGAGTATGAGGGGGTGATCTTTACAGCCACGGGGAATGTTGCCTTGTGAAACCCAGGGCAGATGGGAAATTGGAATGGGAGAAAATTCCTGCTCCAATCTCACCCAGTTCTTTCGGTCCCCGTTGGCGACCCAGTCATAAATTCTCGCGAGGCCACAGGCCAGGTTGTACTTGCGGAGGTCCGGTAAACCCAGGCCTCCCTTCAACTTAGGGACTGTGAGCCTGTCATAGCTCAAGCGCGGACGGGCATCGTGCCAGAGGAATCGTGTACAGGTCGATTTGTAGGATGATAGGAAGGCCGGTGGGAGTCTTATGGGGATCGTTTGCATGATATACAGTAGCCGGGGGAGGACGTTCATTTTAATCACCGCGATCCTCCCAAACCAGGACAGGTTTTTCGGGGACCAACCCCTGAGATCACGTAGGATCGTCTGAAGTAGAGGGGCATAGTTGAGGGAGTACAGGTCTGTGAGGGAGGCGGGAAGTTGGATCCCCAGGTACGTGATGGCTCTTACATTCCATTTAAAAGGGAAATTGGTCTGGCATAAATTACACAGGGATTGGGGCAGTGAGACGTTCAGGGCAGACGATTTAGTGAAATTGATTTGGAAATTTGACAATGCCTTAAAGTCCGCGAAGTCTTTCATTAAATTAGGGATTGTTGTGAGGGGGTCTCTGAGGAATAGGAGAATATCATCAGCGAACGCGGCAAGTTTGTACGTGCGGGTCTTAATGTCGATACCCTTAATCGTTGGATTAGATCGGAGTCGTTTCAGAAAGGGTTCTAGGGTTAGGACGAATATCAGGGGGGAGAGGGGGCATCCTTGGCGGGTTCCGTTCGTTATGGAGAAGGCGTCTGACAGGTGGTTGTTCACTCTTACCCTTGCTGTGGGGCCAGAGTATAGCGCGGATATATAGTTCAACATGAGCGGAGGAAGGTTCGTGGCTTTGAGGGTCGCTTGCATGAAGTCCCATGCCACTCTGTCAAACGCCTTCTCCGCGTCGAGTGACAGAAAAAAGCCGGGGGATCTACTGGTGGACAGCCACTGATGAACGTTTAGGGCCGTGAGGGTATTGTCGCGTGCTTCCCTCCCAGGGATGAAACCGGCCTGGTCAGGGTCTATTAGTGTGGGCAGGTACGGAAGGAGCCTATTCGCGATCGTCTTAGCAAACCATTTAAGGTCTACGTTGAGCAAGGAGATGGGTCTGTAGTTGGACACACAGTTTGGGTCCTTGTCGGGCTTGGGGAGCACCACGATATGTGCGGTCAGGAGGTCCCGAGGAGGGGCAGTGGCGGTGGCGAAGGAGTTATAGGCCGAAATGAAGAAGGGTGTGAGAGTTTTGGCATAAGTCTTATAGTACCCAGCGGTCAGACCGTCAGGTCCCGGACTTTTGCCGGGCTTCAGTTGTTTAAGGGCCAGACCCACTTCTGCAGTACTGAGGGGCCTGTCCAGTTCCTGTCTAGCCGTCTCCGATAATCTGGTGGGGCCGTATTGGTTTAAAAACTCGTCAATTAGTCCCTGTCTGGAGAGTCGTGCCGCCGGGGAGGTCGGGGAGGGCAGGTTGTATAAGTCGGTGTAGTATTGGGCGAATAGCCTAGCGATGTCTGGGGTGGAGTGTAATTTGACGCCTTTGCCGTCTGTTAGTGAGTGGACTGTCGTCTTGGCCCGCCTAGTTTGTAAGGCGTTTGCTAATATTTTGCTTACTTTGTTGCCGTGTTCGTAGAATGTTTTCTTGGCCAGGGTGTAGGAGCGTCTGATCTTTTTACCAATGATTTCCAAGAGCTCTGCTCTTGCTAGGCTCAAGTCCTGTAGCGTCGCAATGGCCTGTGAGTGTTTGTGTACGGACTCCAATTGTTTAATCCTCCCCAGGAGCTCGTCGTATTGTGCACGTCGTTGTTTGTTACGTTTGGCAGCCGCAGCTATCATGAGGCCTCTGACCACACATTTGTGGGCCTCCCAGTTAACAACGGGGGTCGTATCCTCTGGCCTGTTTTCTCGGAAAAATGCCTCGAGATTCGTTTCAAGGTCGTTAGCTAGTGTCGGGTCCGTAAGCAGAGATGGATCCAACCTCCACACCCGTGTACGGGGACGATGCATGGGGAGAGACAACGTTACTGAGATCGGGTTGTGGTCCGACAGTAACATGGGCTCTATAGTCGCCGAGGTTAGCATGGGGAGATCTTCCTGGTTGAGGAAAAGGTAATCGAGTCGGGAGTAGCGGTCATGGGGGGCCGAGTAGAATGTGTAGTCCTTTCCCGTAGGGTGCAGGGCACGCCATGTGTCATGTAAGAGAAGTTCTTGGAGGATCAGCTTGATCTTCCTCAGAGCAGAGTACTGGGTTGATGAGGTGCCCGTGGATGTGTCTAGGGTGGGGTTGAGGGGGACATTAAAGTCGCCCCCCAGCAACAGGGTCCCAGCCTTAAATGGTGACAGCAGAGACGACATGGATCTAAAAAAGGAAACCTGGCGCGTGTTCGGTGCATATACATTAGCGAGCGTGATAGTGTGGTTAAGATAAGTGCCTTTCAGAAATAGGTACCTGCCCTCTGGGTCTGACAACTTCCCTGTCAGTTTGAAAGGACATTGTCTAGCTATCAATATCGAGACCCCTTTCGTTTTGGATTGTACGTTCGTGGCGTGGTGGGCTTCAGGGTAGTGAAAGTTGTGTAGTTTGGGCGTTGCTTCTGCCTTAAAGTGCGTTTCCTGTACGAATGCAATATCCGCCTTGGCGCGGTGTAAGGTCAGAAGGAGTTGCGACCGCTTTTCAGGGAGATTAAGCCCCCTCGCGTTTAGGGAAATCACCTTTAAGGCAGTGTTGTGGGCTCCTACCGATGGATCCGGCATTGTGAGCGTGAGTGCAGTCTCACGTCAGGATGTAGTTTGAGAGTAATGAACCGAGCTGTGGCGGGAGGGAGCAGGGGTCTGGGTAGCGCAAAAACGGTGGTGGGGGCTAAGGAGACCAATTCTAACATTCCTCTCCTACATGGAAAAATAATCATTTATTTGCTAGAAAATTACATAGAACCCCAAAACATTATGGGCCAGATTCAGGAACAGTTAGGCTGGCGGATCCAGTGATCCGCCAGCCTAACTGTCACTTTGAGCCGGCTTTTTTGTTTTCTGTAACCAGAAAACAAGAAATGCCGGGTTGAAGCTCCGATGCGATCAGCGTAACTGAGTTTCGCCATCGTTACTTCAAATTAAAAATGGCGCCGGGGGCGTTCCCGCCGATTTCCGCTCAAAAAATATGTTAATGAGCGGAAATCGGCAATTCACGAGCGAATTCCGGCGCGACGCAATGACGGTACGACGTTTCCGGAAGGGATACGCGGCGCAAAGATATACCTACATGGGGTTGGAGTATCCTATGTTAGGTATAGACATCGTCATCGCGTCGGGAAAAAAAAAATCACGTCGCTTGCGTACAAAGATCATGAATGGGAATGTGACGTCATTGACGTTCATTCACAGAATTTGGAGCATGCGCACGGGGATGCTTTGACACTCGACGCATGCGCAGTACGTTCGCGGCGGGATCGCGCTTAGTTTAAATACTACACGCCCCGTACTCGCCCAATTTGAATTCCGCCGGCTCATTTTCGTTACGCTACCGCAACTTTAGGAGCAAGTGCTTCGTGAATAACAGCACTTGCTGCTAAAATTTCGGCAGAGTAACGTAAATGAGAAGCGTTACTCTGGAGCAAAGATGCTCCCATCTACCTGAATCTGGCCCTATATATGCTTTTTTAGCAAAGACCCTAGAGAATACAATGGCTGTCATTGCAACTTTTAATCACGCACAGTATTTTCGCAGCAATTTTTCTAACGTGTTTTTTTTTTGGAAATAACAGTTTTGTGCTTTTAAAAAAAACATTAAATGTTAAATATTTTTTTTTTTATAGTTCATTTTACTTTATTTATTTTAGTTTGACAAGTGTTTCCCCAAAAATAAATGTTTTGATCACTTTTATTCCTATTACAAGGAATGTAATAGGTATATAGCATGACAGGTCCTCTTTACAGTGAGATATGGGGTCAATAAGACCCCACATCTCACCTCTAGGCTGGGAAGCTTGAAAAAAAAATGATCCTGGCTTCGATCGTAGCGGTGAGTCGGAAGAAGCACCGGAGGGAGAAGGGAGGAGGGACGTCCCATTTTGCCTCCCGTAGGAACAATCAAGAGGTGGAACAGCCGACATGATTGTTCTTATGGTGTAGAGAATCGACGGCTGAAAAAGATGATATCTGAATGATGCTTGTAGCTGCAGGCATCACTTAGATATCCCTGCACAAAGTCAAGGACGTCATATGACGGCCGGCGGGCAGGAAGTGGTTAAAACGCATTTTTTTGCGGTTATTGCAGTATTTTCTGGGTATTGCAGAGTATTGTGCAGGGGGTATTGCAGAGTATTGGTGCGGGGGTACTGCAGAGTATTGGTGCGGGGGTACTGCAGAGTATTGGTGCGGGGGTACTGCAGAGTATTGTGCGGGGGTACTGCAGAGTATTGTGCGGGGTTACTGCAGAGTATTGTGCAGGGGTATTGCAGAGTATTGGCGCGGGGGTACTGCAGAGTATTGGCGCAGGGGGTATTGCAGAGTATTGGCGGAGGGGGTATTGCAGAGTATTGTGTGGGGGTATTGCAGAGTATTGTGTGGGGGTATTGCAGAGTATTGGTGCAGTGGTATTGCACAGTAGTGGTGCGGGGGTACTGCAGAGTATTGGCGCAGGGGGTATTGCAGAGTACTGGCGCAGGGGGTATTGCAGAGTACTGGCGGAGGGGGTATTGCAGAGTACTGGCGCAGGGGGTGTTGCAGAGTACTGGCACAGGGGGTATTGCAGAGTACTGGCGCAGGGGGTATTGCAAAGTACTGCCGCAGAGGGTATTGCAGAGTATTGTGCGGGGGTATTGCAGAGTATTGTGCGGGGGGTATTGCAGAGTACTGGTGCAGGGGGTATTGCAGAGTACTGGTGCAGGGGGTATTGCAGAGTATTAGCGCAGGTGGTATTGCAGAGGGTATTGCAGAGTATGTTGCAGAGTATTGGGGCGGGGGTTGCAGGGATGGCTGAGCAGGGATGGATGGATCTGTGACTGCAATAGTCACAGATCCAGCCACAGCGCTGCTGACACCCGCGCTCCCCCTCTCACACTGTACCGATCGGTACAGAGAGAGGAGGGAGGAACCAGTGTCATCAAATGATGACGGTTTGTTTACATGTGATCGCTCTGTCATTTGACGAAGCGATCACGTGGTAAGCAGCCGCTACCAGCGGCAATTTACCATGATCCGTGATGTGCCGGGTCCTCTTGACCTGACGGCCACAGACACTCCTGTGTGCGCGCGATTTTGGTAGGACGTCCATGGACGTCCTCCCAGAGTTAAGGAACCGCCTTGTAGCCATATTAAGCGATTAAACACCGATTTTGTTGGAAGTACCAATAAATATATTCTTGTTGATAATTTGCATTTTTATTCTCATGCGTGATTGTGTACATACACATACACTGTTTATATACATATATATATATAAATGCACATATGCACACACATATAAACTAAGTGCATAGTCAGCCCAGTCGTGTCCTGTCTCCAGGGCTGGATGACTAAATAACGGCGTTCCTGGACTGCTTCTCTGCCAAGCTCCAAATGATCTTTAACCACTTAAGACCCGGACCAATACGCTGGCAAATGACCCAAGGGGTTTTTGCGATTCGGCACTGCGTCGCTTTAACAGACAATTGCGCGGTCGTGCGACGTGGCTCCCAAACAAAATTTGCGTCCTTTTTTTCCCACAAATAGAGCTTTCTTTTGGTGGTATTTGATCGCCTCTGCGATTTTTATTTTTTGCGCTATATACAAAAATAGAGCAACATTTTTGAAAAAAAATCAATATTTTTTACTTTTTGTTATAATAAAAAAACAATAAACTAAATTTTAGTCAAACATTTAGGCCAAAATTTATTTAGCCACATGTCTTTAGTAAAAAAAAAATCGCATTAAAAAAAAATTAGCTACCTAGCGGGAACAGCGACACTAATACAGCGATCAGAAAAATGATCGCTTAGTGACGCTGGCAATAGGGAGTGAAAGGGTTAACTAGGGCAGTGATCAAGGGGTTAAAACTTTATTGGGGGGGTGGGGGGGGCTACCCTGACACTAACACTGACTGACTGTCACACTGTCTGTCACACTGACACTAAATACAGTAATCATACATGTATGATTACTGCATTCAGTGACACTGTGACAGGGGGGAGGGGGGGGGGGGCGATCGCGGGGGTTAAATGTGTTTGTGTGTGTGTCAGTGTGCTGTTTGGTGCAGGACTTACTTGTTCTGTAGTGATCTCTCCTCAGCGGCGCTTGAAACAAACGCCGAGGGAGAGATCACGTCGCTTCCTCCTTCCTGTGTTTACACAGGAGGAGTAAGTGACAGGTCAGGCGGGCGCGCGCATTGGCTGGGAGCGATCCGGAGGGGGCGGATGAAAACGGATAGCCGCCCCCACTTGTCGGATCGCTCCTGCAGCCGCGTGGACCGCCGCATGTACGGGGGGGGGGGTCCGATCGGACCCCCGATCCCCCCCAAGGCACCAACGTATATATACGTTGATGTGCCTGTCGGTGCCATTCTGCCGACGTAAATGTACATGCGGCGGTCCTTAAGTGGTTAATACACCCTGGCAACAGCTGCTCCACTGTATCAACCTACTGTGGACTCCTAAAGGCCCTGGCTGGGTTGTAGCCGCAAGCACGTTATGCTTGCCTTCTGGTAAGCCTCCATTGTTTATCATATTTACAGTTTTGTAGCAGAGTAAACAACTTTTTTTCACACAACTGCCCATCAAGGACTCTTTAACGTTTTTTTTGGTCTTCCACTTATACTCTTTTGATTTTCATCAATTTTTTGAGTACACCTGGACTTTAGATTCACATAATATTTTTCTTGCACATGGTATTATAACCATTTGGTCATCACTCAATACTTTTGTTTTCATTTATTTTTTATTTGTAGCGCAACTCCATCTTTTCTTTCCTATAAACTAGTAGTGGCTGGTGCTCAACATTTTTTTTTTGGGGGGGGGGGGCGCAAGCAAACTGAAAAATTCTTAAAAAAAATTGCAGTCTCACTGTACTCTCAAACGGAGCCACTGTGCCCATCAAACGCAGCCACTATGCCCATCAAACGCAGCCACTGTGCCCATCAAACGCAGCCACTGTGCCATCAACCGCAGCCACTGTGCCCATCAAATGCAGCCACTGTGCCCATAAAATGCAACCACTGTGCCCTCAAACGCAGCCACTGTGCCATCAAATGCAGCCAGGGGGTGGCTGGAGAGAGGGGGCGATGCCCTGCGCTCTTATGGATGCACCGCCACCAACACATACATGCACACTCACATACATACATGTTCACATGCACACACACATTCATACACATATGGCATGCACACTCACATACATACATACGCACATGAACACACACACGCATGAACACACACACACGAATGAACACACACGCACACATGAACACACATACACATATGAACACACACACATATAAACACACACACAGTAGATCAAAATTGTCAGTCTTACCTTAGCAGCTCTTCCTGCCGAGTACTGCACTGTAGGGGGAGACAAAGAGCACACACTGTGCTTTCACTTTGTAATGAATGTGACGAGCTCCCTGCACAGTGCCGATTACAGTTTGGCCTGAGATCGGGAGCTCGTCTCCGCTTCTCCTATCAAAGCACTGTATACAGGGGGCTCTCGAGGACCCCCTACAGCAAGGGGCCTGGTCGCCATGGCGACCTCAGTGACCCCTATAATTCCGCCACTGTTAGCAGCGCTTAAATGAAATATGTGTATATTCCCCTAACAAAGTTAACAAAAGTGATAGAGATACAAAAGTAAATGTGACTAATGTGAGATAACTATAAAAAATGCTAGAAAATAAACAAAATTGATTAATAATTTTGTATATACATAAATATATATACATTAACCCGTGTAACTATATAGCGTGAAAAGCAAAAAAAGTTAATAAGTAATAAGCGATCTTGTAATCTTCAAAGTCTTCCACCACACCAAAAGTGTTCAGTTCACCCATCAAAATGGCCACTCACCAGAACAATTTGCCTAACACTTGCATGCTTTGGCAAAAGAGCTTATATCAGGACCTCTCCAATAGATTAGACAGGATTACTGTTCCCAGCAATGTGATCCAAATAACTCCACAAAAATCATAAGAAAAAAAGGAAGTGCACAATAGTGTGATACCGTATGATCAGTTTTAATAAAACACCACACACAAATCTTCAAAAGTTGCACTCACAAACAAACTTAAAAATCCAACAGTGAATCACAGCAACACAATTTTCCTCAAGATCCTCAACTGGTGTAAAAATGGTTGTGGCGGACTTACGATCAGCCAGAAATATTCTCACCATTCCACGTCACTGCAAACAGTCTATTTGAAAAGCTCTCTCCGGATTCCTAGTCAAGCTTGATGCGCTGCACGTCTTGACGTATCACTTCGGTTCAGATGCGGACTATGTGACCACGCCCCATCATGTTTCGTCACATAGGACTTAATCATGGGATTGGTCACACAATTGCTAGTCCCTGCCTTATATACTAATGTGTCTAATAAGTGAAACGGTGCCCAATTCAAGAACGCATGCGTACCGCTGCAGCTCCGGGCGGAATCGGTGTTCGCATTTGAATCATTTAAGGGCAAAACCATTAGAGACAAGCGTGTGAAATCACAACAAAGCTGCCTGAGCAGTGAGCGGAAGAGACACAGAGAAATACAGTCAAAAACAGCTTGTCAGGTGTCCCCGCACCCATGATTCAACAGTTCACACACTACTTACAATATTAACAGGAAACACATGTTGACATTATATGAACTGAATATATGTCTTAGTTTATTTAAAATGAAGATAAATGCTATAATGCATCAAATAGCATTAAATATATATATATATATATATATATATATATATATATATATATATATACTGTATATATATATATATATATATATATATATATAGAAAATAAAAATAAAGCATGGACAAATGGCTAAATAAAATCATTGTTATTCAAACAATAGGTGCCAATACATACCAATAAATGATTAATTGAATGATATGAATATATGCATACAAACCCCCCTAATTGAACCAATTAACAGAAACAATTGGATGATCAGCTGACCATATGTGATGATATGTCCGGGTCTAAATACCCGCCCTTCGTGTTACGTGTCACAACTTACTGACACTTATGCAAACGCGTATTAAGGAGTGATACAACCACCCATATCCACCAACCAATCAGAGTCAATGCTAAAAACTGGCAAGATTCCAAACTGTATTAAGCTATAATAATATATTAAAAAACGTACAATAAGGGGATAATATGAATGTACTAAGAATTATTTATAAAACAATTCAAATCTACCTCTATATTTAAACCCCATGTAAAAAGACATTTTAGTACGAAAATCCACTGTGTTTCACGCTGTGAGAGATCTCTAAACCCTGTTAGAACCCCTCCAAGTAGGGTAAACACAATCTATGCCACAAAATCGGGCAAGAGTAGGATCCTGGTTGTGTTTCTCTTTAAAGTGCATCGAAACGCTGTGGTACTCAAAGCCCTTCTTAATGTTGGCTAGATGTTCAGCAATTCAAATTCTTAGGCCTCGTACACACGATCAAATCTGTCTGCTGGAAACGGTCTGCTAGACCGTTTCAGCAGACAGATTCGATCGTGTGTACGGGCAAGCCGACGGATTTGGCCACCCGACAGATTTCAAAGCATGCTTTGAAATCTATCGGGTGGGAACCCATCCGCCCGACATGTCTGCTGGTTAGTACACTTATGGATTCGGCGCATGCGCGGACGTGTTTTACTTCCTGGTGCGGTGACGTGGCGGCGTCAACGTCACCGCCACGTCACCGACACGTCAGCGCGCTGTCTGCTGGCGGGGATTTTTGGTTTGCTCGTGTGTACACGCGAGCAAACCAAAATGACAGCAGACAGATTTGTTCAAATCGGTCGGACAGACCGTTTTGAACAAATCTATTGCCTCGTGTGTACGAGGCCTTAAGAGTCTTTTAGTTCTCCCAACATACAATATCCCACATGGGCACCATAGCAGGTAAACAATATACAAAGAATTACATGTGATGAAATATTTTATTTCAAAAGTTTTCCCATCAGTGCCTGTAACTTCACTTTTCCCTTTATTGTGCACCTTCACTGTTCGACAGCAGATGCATTTTCTGCATGGAAAAACCCTTTAAGGTCAATTTTTAATTGATGGTTCGGTGGGTCCAACATTTTTTGAACTACCTGGTCACTGAAGTTTGGTGCCCTTCTGTAAATAAAACAAGGTTGTTTGGGAATGCTGCATTGGCATTAAATTGGGCATTAAGCAAAAGAGAGGATATCCCATACACACAAAAGAGATTTCTGGGTCATGCTTTGGAGTTCTTTATGTCGCATAATTATTTTTGATTTAATGGTTTCTTTTTCTCCCAACAGGTTGGCGTAGCGATGGGAGCCAAGTTTGCTCCTAGCTTAGCCAACTTGTTCATGGCAGAGTGGGAGGATAAACACATTTTCAAAAATAAAAAACCTCAATTAATTTTTTATCGAAGATTTATTGACGATCTCCTGCTTATTTGGGAAGGGCCAGAGACGGATATTAAGCTTTTTTTGGAAGGCCTAAATGACAATGTTAACTAGAAAATGCATTTCCTGAGGAAAATACGTGGGAATGCTGAATAGCTGAATTGCTAAGCCCACACAAATGGCATTCACCATAACCACTATACTATCTTTAAGACATACAAGCAGTGTTCCTTCGGTACTTATAAAGCCTCTCTTTGATCATTAAAGGTGTTGTAAAGGTACAATAATTTTCCCTAAATAGCTTCCTTTACCTAAGTGCAGTCCTCCTTTACTTACCTCATCCTTTGATTTTGCTTTTTAAATGTGAAAAACCCTTATCTTCTGTCTGAAAGTAAACTTTTTCCCTGTAGCCCTTCTGTTCTTCTGTCTGTAACTCCACACAGTAGTGCAAGGCTTTTTCCCTGGTGTGGAGAAAGCCTCTTGAGGGGGGGGGGGGGTGAGCAGGACACTCACTAACACACAGCTCCTTTCTCTATCTGCAAAGTACAGAACGTCCTGACTTCCTGGTCGCCCCTCCCCCTCAAGAGGTTTTCTCCCCCCCAGATGTGTGAGGGGGATAATTGTACTGAGGTAAAGGAAGCTATTTAGGGAAAGAATTACCATTACAAACGCTTTTTATCTACACACAAAATAAGTGAAATAACCCTTCAAACAAACCTTAATAAATCCACAACCGTACATGCGATCGATACAGCGACTTCACCGTTTTAAAGACAAGACCCTTGTGAAGGCATCAATATGAAATTTATGTTGATAAACCTAAAAATGTAGCCATGTCAGCGATTTAGAAAAGAGTGTCTTACTAACAAATTTTAAAAACCAGTTATAATGAAGGCCTATGGGAGAAATCTTGGAACTCTTGTCCTTTAGAAGCTCCAGCAACGAAAAGTAAAATGCGCATCACAAAACAGATCACATTGCCTGAAAGCAGACAAAAATACCTACAATTTGATATATAAATTGTGTATGACAAGTAGATCTTGTGGGCGTGAGAGCAATTTGTTCCCCCTTTTTTATAGATAATCCGATTTTTTTCAATACTTACACTCTAATGATCACATGACTCACTCTAGCAGGTCTCCATAGACAAACTGTGAAATCGATAACATTTTCTAAAAAAATCAGTAAACATAAATTGCTTTTTCACAAAAACTATTAAAGATTTCAATCTGAAAAGTCATAGCCGGATAGCTGAATATTTTGTGACCGTGGTCAAGTTTGTTTGGTGTCTGTCAGTGAAAGTATGAAGGAGGAGATACATTTTGTACGACATGAGATTTTAAGCAGGAAAAAGCATGTTCTCATTGACTTCAATGTTAAAAAAAAGCGACTAAAAGCTTAATATTTTAAAAATTATAAATAGTACAAAAAAAACTTGAAGAAGTCCCATCGTTAGCTGAATGAGATGAACATTTTAAAAGTTGAATGGTCTCAATCGCTGAAAGTATGGCGAAGTTACGCAGAGCCAAAAAACATACGGAATAATAAAATTAAAACTAGAAAATGCATTTCCCGAGGAAAATACGTGGGAATGCTGAATAGCTGAATTGCTAAGCCGGCACAAATGCCATTCACCATAACCGCTATACTATCTTTAGGACATACAAGCAGTGTTCCTTCAGTACTTATAAAGCCTCTCTTTAAACACTAAAGGTGTTGTAAAGGTAAAATAATTTTCCCTAAATAACTTCCTTTACCTTAGTGCAGTCCTCCTTTACTTACCTCATCCTTTGATTTTGATTTTAAATGTCCTTATTTCTTCTGAGAAATCCTCACTTCCTGTTCTTCTGTCTGTAACTCCACACAGTAGTGCAGGGCTTTTTCCCTGGTGTGGGAGAAAGCCTCTTGAGGGGGGGGGGGGGGTGAAGCAGGACGCGCCACTACTACACACAGCTCCATTCTCTATCTGCAAGTACAGAGCTCCTGACTCCTGGTCCGCCCCTCCCCTCAAGAGGTTTTTCCCCCCCCGTGAGTGAGGGGGATATTTGCACTGAGGTAAAGGAAGCTATTTAGGGAAAAGAATTACCATTACAAACGCTTTTATATCTACACACAAAATAAGTGAAAATAACCCTTCAAACAAACCTTAATAAATCCACAACCGAACATGCGATCGATACAGCGACTTCACACGTTTGAAAGACAGGACTCTTGTGAACGCATCGATATGAAGATTTATATTGATAAACTTAAAAATGTGGCCATGTCAGCGATTAGAAAAGAGTATCTTTGTGTGTCTTACTAACAAATTTTAAAAGCGCGTTATAATGAAGCCTATGTGGAAAAATTTGGAACTCTTGTCCTTTAGAAGCTCCAGCAACGAAAAGTAAATAATGCGCATCACAAAACTGATCACAATTGCCTGAAAGCAGACAAAAATACTTCCTTTGATATATAAATTGTGTATGACAAGTAGATCTTGTGGGCGTGAGAGCAATTTGTTCCCCCTTTTTTATAGATAATACGATTTCTTTTCAAAACTCACACTCTAAAGGTCACATGACACACTCTAAAGCCAGCTCCATAGACACGCAGTGTAATCGATAAAATTTTCTGAAAAAATCACTAAACGTAAATTGCTTTTTTACAAAAAAACTATAAAAGATTTCAATCTGAAAAGTCATAGCCGGATAGCTGAATATTTTGTGACCGTGGTAAAGTTTGTTTGTGTCTGTCAGATGAAAGTATGAAGGAGGAGTTACATTTTGAATCACGTACGTTTTTTAAGCAGGAATAAGCATGTTCTCATTGACTTCAATGTTAAAAAAAAGCGACTAAAAGCTTAATATTTTAAAAAATATAAATAGCACAAAAAAAACTTGAAGAAAGTCCATCGTTAGCTGAATGAGATGAACATTTTAAAAGTTGAATGGTCTCAATCGCTGAAAGTATGGCGAAGACGTACGCAGAGCCAAAAAACTTACGAATAATAAAATTAAGACATAATAAGAACTAGAAAATGCATTTCCTGAGGAAAATACGTGGAATGCTGAATAGCTGAATGCTAAGCCCGCACAAAATCCCATTCACCATAACCACTATACTATCTTTAGGACATACAAGCAGTGTTCATTCAGTACTTAAAAGCCTCTCTTTAATCATTAAAGGTGTTTGTAAAGGTAAAATCATTTTCCCTAAATAACTTCCTTTACCTTTGTGCAGTCCTCCTTTACTTACCTCATCCTTTGATTTTGCTTTTAAATGTCCTTATTTCTTCTAAAAAAACCTCACTTCCTGTTCTCTCTGTCTGTAACTCCACACAGTAATGCAAGGCTTTTTCCCTGGTGTGGAGAAAGCCTCTTGAGGGGGGAGGGGGTGACCAGGACGCCCACTAACACACAGCTCCTTTCTCTATCTGCAAAGTACAGAGCGTCCTGACTTCCTGGTCGCCCCTCCCCCCTCAAGAGGTTTTCTCCCCTCCCCCCAGGTGAGTGAGGGGGATAATTGCACTGAGGTAAAGAAAGCTATTAAGGGAAAGAATTACCATTACAAACGCTTTTTATCTACACACAAAATAAGTGAAATAACCCTTCAAACAAACCTTAATAAATCCACAACCGTACATGCGATCGATACAGCGACTTCACCGCTGTAAAGACAAGACCCTTGTGAACGCATCGATATGAAATTTATGTTGATAAACTTAAAAATGTGGCCATGTCAGCGATTTAGAAAAGAGTGTAATTGTGTGTCTTACTAACAAATTTTAAAAGCGCGTTATAATGAAGGCCTATGGGAGAAATTTTGGAATTCTTGTCCTTTAGAAGCTCCAGTAACGAAAAGTAAAATGCGCATCACAAAACTGCTCACAATGCCTGAAAGCAGACAAAAATACCTTCCATTTGATATATAAATTGTGTTTGACAAATAGATCTTGTGGGCGTGAGAGCAATTTGTTCCCCCTTTTTTATAGATAATCCGAGTTTTTTCAAAACTCACACTCTAAAGGTCACATGACTCACTCTCACAGGTCTCCATAGGAAGACTGTTAAATCGATAACATTTTCTGAAAAAATCACTAAACGTAAATTGCTTTTTCACAAAAACTATAAAAGATTTCAATCTGAAAAGTCATAGCCGGATAGCTGAATATTTTGTGACCGTGGTAAAGTTTGTTTGGTGTCTGTCAGTGAAAGTATGAAGGAGGAGATACATTTTGAATCACATACGTTTTTAAGCAGGAATAAGCATGTTCTCATTGACTTCAATGTTAAAAAAAAGCGACTAAAAGCTTAATATTTTAAAACGTATAAATAGCACAAAAAAACTTGAAGAAGTCCCATCATTAGCTAAATGAGATGAACATTTTAAAAGTTGAATGGTCTCAATCGCTGAAAGTATGGCGAAGTTACGCAGAGCCAAAAAACGTACGGAATAAAATTAATAAGAACTAGAAAATGCATTTCCTGAGGAAAATACGTGGGAATGCTGAATAGCTGAATTGCTAAGCCCGCACAAATCCTATTCACCATAACCACTATACTATCTTTAGGACATACAAGCAGTGTTCCTTCAGTACTTATAAAGCCTCTCTTTAATCATTAAAGGTGTTGTAAAGGTAAAATCATTTTCCCTAAATAACTTCCTTTACCTTAGTGCAGTCCTCTTACTTACCTCATCCTTTGATTTTGCTTTTAAATGTCCTTATTTCTTCTGAGAAATCCTCACTTCCTGTTCTTCTGTCTGTAACTCCACACAGTAGTGCAAGGCTTTTTCCTTGGTGTGGAGAAAGCCTCTTGAGGGGGGGAGGGGGAGGGGGGTGAGCAGGACGCCCACTAACACACAGCTCCTTCTCTATCTGCAAAGTACAGAGCGTCCTGACTTCCTGGTCGCCCCCTCCCCCCTCAAGAGGTTTTCTCCCCTCCCCCCAGGTGTGTGAGGGGGATAATTGCACTGAGGTAAAGGAAGCTATTTAGGGAAAGAAATTACCATTACAAATGCTTTTTATCTACACACAAAATAAGTGAAATAACCCTTCAAACACACCTTAATAAATCCACAAACCGTACATGCGATCGATACAGCGACTTCACCGTATAAAAGACAAGACCCTTGTGAACGCATCGATATGAAATTTATGTTGATAAACTTTAAAAATGTGGCCATGTCAGCGATTTAGAAAAGAGTATCTTTGTGTGTTCTTACTAACAAATTTTAAAAAAAGCGCGTTATAATGAAGGGTCTATGGGGAAAAAATTTGGAACTCTTGTCCTTAGAAGCTCCAGCAACGAAAAGTAAAATGCGCATCACAAAACTGATCACATTGCCTGAAAGCAGACAAAAATACCTTCCATTTGATATATAAATTGTGTATGACAAGTAGATCATGTGGGCGTGAGAGCAATTTGTTCCCCTTCTTTTTTATAGATAATACGATCTTTTCAAAACTCACACTCTAAAGGTCACATGACACACTCTAAGCCAGCTCCTAGACACGCAGTGTAATCGATAAAATTTTTCTGAAAAAATCACTAAACGTAAATTGCTTTTTTACAAAAACTATAAAAGATTTCATCTGAAAAGTCATAGCCGGATAGCTGAATATTTTGTGACCGTGGTAAAGTTTGTTTGGTTTGTCTGTCAGTGAAAGTATGAAGGAGGAGTTACATTTTTGAATCACGTACGTTTTTAAGCAGGAATAAGCATGTTTCATTGACTTCAATGTTAAAAAAAGCGACTAAAAGCTTATATTTTAAAAAATATAAATAGCACAAAAAACTTGAAGAAGTCCCATCGTTAGCTGAATGAGATGAACATTTTAAAAGTTGATATGGTCTCAATCGCTGAAAGTATTGGCGAAGTTACGCAGAGAGCCAAAAAACTTACGGAATAATAAAATTAAGACATAATAAGAACTAGAAAATGCATTTCCTGAGGAAATATACGTGGGAATGCTGAATAGCTGAATTGCTAAGCCCGCACAAATCCCATTCACCATAAACACTATACTATCTTTAGGACATACAAGCAGTGTTCATTCAGTACTTATAAAGCCTCTCTTTAATCATTAAAGGGTGTTGTAAAGGTAAAATCATTTTCCCTAAATAACTTCCTTTACCTTTGTGCAGTCCCCTTTACGTTACCTCATCCTTTGATTTTGCTTTTAAATGTCTTATTTCTTCTAAAAAATCCTCACTTCCTGTTCCTCTGTCTGTAACTCCACACAGTAATGCAAGGCTTTTCCCTGGTGTGGGAGAAAGCCTCTTGAGGGGGGGAGGGGTGACCAGGGACGCCCACTAACACACAGCTCCCTTTCTCTATCTGCAAAGTACAGAGCGTCCTGACTTCCTGGTCGCCCCTCCCCCCTCAAGAGGTTTTCTCCCCTCCCCCCAGGTGAGTGAGGGGGATAATTGCACTGAGGTAAAGAAAGCTATTAAGGGAAAGAATTACCATTACAAACGCTTTTTATCTACACACAAAATAAGTGAAATAACCCTTCAAACAAACCTTAATAAATCCACAACCGTACATGCGATCGATACAGCGACTTCACCGCTGTAAAGACAAGACCCTTGTGAACGCATCGATATGAAATTTATGTTGATAAACTTAAAAAATGTGGCCATGTCAGCGATTTAAAAAGAGTGTAATTGTGTGTCTTACTAACAAATTTTAAAAGCGCGTTATAATGAAGGCCTATGGGAGAGAAATTTTGGAATTCTTGTCCTTTAGAGTAGCCAGTAACGAAAAGTAAAATGCGCATCACAAAAACTGCTCACAATGCCTGAAAGCAGACAAAAAACCTTCCATTTGATATATAAATTGTGTTTGACAAATAGATCTTGTGGGCGTGAGAGCAATTTGTTTCCCCTTTTTTATAGATAATCCGAGTTTTTTCAAAACTCACACTCTAAGGTCACATGACTCACTCTCACAGGTCTCCATAGGAAGACTGTTAAATCGATAACATTTTCTGAAAAAATCACTAAACGTAAATTGCTTTTCACAAAAACTATAAAAGATTTCAATCTGAAAAGTCATAGCCGGATAGCTGAATATTTTGTGACCGTGGTAAAAGTTTGTTTGGTGTCTGTCAGTGAAAGTATGAAGGAGGAGTTACATTTTGAATCACATACGTTTTTATAGCAGGAATAAGCATGTTCTCATTGACTTCATGTTAAAAAAAAAGCGACTAAAAGCTTAATATTTAAAAAAACGTATAAATAGCACAAAAAAACTTGAAGAAGTCCCATCATTAGCTAAATGAGATGAACATTTTAAAAGTTGAATGGTCTCAATCTCTGAAAGTATGGCAAAGTTACGCAGAGCCAAAAAACGTACAGAATAAAATTAATAAGAACTAGAAAATGCATTTCCTGAGGAAAATACGTGGGAATGCTGAATAGCTGAATTGCTAAGCCCGCACAAATCCTATTCACCATAACCACTATACTATCTTTAGGACATACAAGCAGTGTTCATTCAGTACTTATAAAGCCTCTCTTTAATCATTAAAGGTGTTGTAAAGGTAAAATCATTTTCCCTAAATAACTTCCTTTACCTTAGTGCAGTCCTCCTTTACTTACCTCATCCTTTGATTTTGCTTTTAAATGTCCTTATTTCTTTCTGAGAAATCCTCACTTCCTGTTCTTCTGTCTGTAACTCCACACAGTAGTGCAAGGCTTTTTCTTGGTGTGGAGAAAGCCTCTTGAGGGGGGAGGGGGTTGAGACAGACGGCCCACTAACACACAGCTCTTTCTCTATCTGCAAAGTACAGAGCGTCCTGACTTCCTGGTCGCCCCTCCCCCCTCAAGAGTGTTTTCTCCCCTCCCCCCAGGTGTGTGAGGGGGATAATTGCACTGAGGTAAAGGAAGCTATTTAGGGAAAGAATTACCATTACAAATGCTTTTTATCTACACACAAAATAAGTGAATAATAACCCTTCAAACAAACCTTAATAAATCCACAAACCGTACATGCGATCGATTACAGCGACTTCACCGTATAAAAGACAAGACCCTTGTGAACGCATCGATATGAAATTTATGTTGATAAACTTAAAAATGTGGCCATGTCAGCGATTTGAGAAAGAGTATCTGTTGTGTGTCTTACTAACAAATTTTAAAAGCGCGTTATAATGAAGGTCTCTATGGGGAAAAAATTTGGAACTCTTGTCCTTTAGAAGCTCCAGCAACGAAAAGTAAAATGCGCATCACAAATGATCACATTGCCTTGAAAGCAGGCAAAAATACCTTCCATTTGATATATAAATTGTGTATGACAAGTAGACTTTGTGTTCGGTGGTGAGAGCAATTTGTTCCCCCTTTTTTATAGATAATACGATTCTTTTCAAAACTCAACACTCTAAAGGTCACATGACTCACTCTAGCAGCCCTTTCTAGACACGCAGTGTAATCGATAAAATTTTCTAAAAAAATCACTAACGTAATTGCTTTTTCCACAAAAACTATAAAAGATTTCAATCTGAAAAGTCATAGCCGGATAGCTGAAAATTTGTGACCGTGGTAAAGTTTGTTTGGTGTCTGTCAGTGAAAGTATGAAGGAGGAGATACATTTGAATCGGGTACGTTTTTAAGCAGGAATAAGCATGTTCTCTTTTTACTTCAATGTTAAAAAAAAGCGACTAAAAGCTTATATTTTAAAAAGTATAAATAGCACAAAAAAAACTTGAAGAAGTCCCATCGTTAGCTGAATGAGATGAACATTTTAAAGTTGAATGGTCTCAATCGCTGAAAGTATGGCGAAGTTACGCAAGCCAAAAAACGTACGGAATATAATAAAGGATATAAAGGATAAAATTAAAATTAAAACTAGAAAATGCATTTCCTGAGGAAAATACGTGGGAATGCTGAATAGCTGAATTGCTAAGCCCGCACAAATCCCATTCACCATAACCACTATACTATCTTTAGGACATACAAGCAGTCCCATGTGGAAGAAAAATATATTTTAAATATATTTTAAAAAAACATTCCTAATATATTTTTCCCAAATATATTGCAATATATTTGAAATGCTACAATTTTGGCCAGATTCAATATATTTCAAAAATATATTTCAATATATTTGTGAATATATTATTGAATATATTGGAAATTGCATTGTGAAATATATGTTGCAATTATACTCATAAATATATTGTTAAATGTACTTCTGAATGCATTTAGCAATATATTTATGCAGCATAAATATATTGCAACATGCATTTTGGAATGCATTGTGAATATATTCAGACATATATTGCTAAATGCATTCAGAAGTACATTTAACATATATTTCTGAATACATTCACAATGCATTCCAAAATGCACTTTGCAATATATTTATGGCTGCACAAAAATATATTGCTAAATGCATTTAGAAGTGCATTTAACATATATTTATGAATATATTTGCAACATATTTCACAATGCATTACCCAATATATTCACAAATATATTGAAATATATTTTTGAAATATATTGAATCTGGCCAAAATTGTAGCATTTCAAATATATGGCAATATATTTGGGAAAAAAATATATTAAGAATTGTTTTTTTAAAATATATTTAAATATAAAATGTACTGAATGTAAAATAAAAAAAATACATTCTCCTATTACATTTTGAAAGGCTGTGCATTTATATATTGTATTTTAATATATTGTAGGCCTATAAAACCAGCAAATATTTGGAAATAAAAACAATACCACAGTACAATACACACAAACTTTATTAGCATGTATAAATATACAAAAACTACAACACAGAGAATAGAAAGTGGTGTTAACTGTGGAAAATTACATTAATGACATACAAGTTTAATTTGTGGTAGTATTCTGATGGTTCCCCATGTTTCCCTTCAGGTGATATTTCACACCGCAATTTTTCTTGTAAGAGCGTCACTGATCACACCATTTGAAGTCCCAGAAACTTTGCCAAAGTGGCAGCTTTAAAAAGTAAATGGAAAATATTAGACTTATTAGATTTTCCCTGTGAATCAAAAGCCATATAAGACCCTTTTCACACTGTAGCGCTGCTAAAGCTCCGCGGTTTTTGCAACACTTTTAGGCGTTTTTTTTTTAAAGGGAAAAAGTACAGTTTTAATGCGCTTTTAAAGTGCTTTGGAAGCGCTGCCCATTGATTTCAATAGGCAGGTGCGTTTTAGGAGCGCTATTTATAGCGCTCCCAACCCGTCCCAGATGCTGCTTGCAGGACTCTTTCTAATGTTCCGCAAGCACATCGCCCCAGTGTGAAAGTACTCATTGCACTGAAAGGGATGCAGTTTCATGAGCTTTTTAGAGGCTATTTCTAGTGCTAAAACGCCTGAAAACTGCCTCAGTGTGAAAGGGGTCTAACAGATGCAGCTGAGTAAATAAAACTAACCAAATTAAGCATGTATAAAAACATCAAAATATTGTAGACTTTTCAAAAATCTGTATAATAATCAACATCTTGCCTACAACTTGTCTTATTAGTTCACACTACTACCAGACTGAGCAAGATATCTTATTTGAAACAAAAGGTCAAATTGGCTTACAGTCTACATGTCAAAGCTGATGTTTACATAGGGTCTAACTGTACTTGCTTCTGTCCATCTGTCAGCCGCTTGGAGGCACCGCCTTGAAAGTTACTTTTTT